>CAHIKZ030001431.1:607500-712500 GCA_903632075.3 Acanthosepion pharaonis | reverse complement strand
TTCTGCTGCAGTGTCCTGCCGCCTTAGCCGTTTTCATCATTGTCCATCATGTTTTGTGCGTGCAGACAAGGTGTCGTTATTCACTCAGCCTTGCCTGTTCCACTCTGCTCATTGTCGTTGTCCTCATCATCATTTTTGTCAGAGTTAGCTTTCTTCAGAAAATAGTTATCTGTGAAAGCTTCAAAAGTCGCTCGCAAGACCTCTAGGAATAGTAGTTGTCGGACATTCTTCTCTGAGAAAAAACCCTTGGCTTGCTCCCTTGGCACCTCTGTCCACTTTAGATGTCCCCTTTACCAATCGTAATGTAGAGGGGAATCATGTTTTGGCAGGCAGAAGTGAAGAAAGTGCTGCCACTGTTGGTTCTTTGGTCGGTTCGGTTGACGGAGACAAATTGAGGAGTATTTTTTGTTTTCTCATGTCCTGTCGAATCACTTACTTTAGTGATTGATACTTGCACCCACTCTTGTGATTTGTGATCTCCTGCCTGTTCTGTCATAACACTTCATTTGCTATCGCCAATATCCATCCCTCTGTTCTTCATCCGTCTCAAGCAGTGAAAACCCAAGATTTTGAATGATTAGCTACTTCGCATTGTTTGTCTCTCACTTTTGCAGGCTGTTACCACCTCCTCTGCCACTTTTGTTTGCTCATGGGTTTATTCTCTATGAAAATCTTGTACATCCAGAGGCAATGGATAACTGTGGCAATTCTAGAGCTAATACACAAGACACAGGCTACAATCGGTCAGTGTGCTGTTGATGTCTTCATGCCATCATGTGCATAGTTACTTGTGTCAACTGTTTCAGGCCATGGCGCTACATATTAGACTGAGACCAATGCATGTAATTCTGTTCTCTCACCATTGTCATTGCTTTTCATGGCACACACATGCATGGTGTGCAGTGGCTGAGCCAAAGTGTAGCACACTCTGCTTTGGTGACTCTAGATAACTCCCTGGTCAATTGCACTGGCTTTTACGCCTGGTGATGGGTCTCTTGAGAGTCCACCCTATCAACTGCCGGTTAAGTGTGTATGATGTTACTATGGGTAATGGGGAATCAGAGTTTGATTCCAAAGAGGGAGCATGCAGAACAGCTAACACATACAAGGAAAGCAGCAGGCACACAAATTACCCACCCCCGGTATGGGGAGGTAGTAATGAAAAATAACAACTCGGGACACTGTCTAGGCCCTGTGATAGGAATGTGTACACTTCAAATAAGGGCCAACTGGAGGTAAAGTCTGGTGTCAGCAGTCACTGTAATTCCAACTCTGTTAGTATATATTAAAGTTGCAGCCCGAACTCAGGTTCATGGTCACATATGTGGCCCCCATGCCATTGTCCAAAGTTGACTTTGGTTGTCCATACACATTCCAGGTCCTTTCTGCTGGTGTCAACTGCTTTTATATCTGCCATGCAGCCCTGCTGGTGAAGTTGTAGTAGGTGTCTGCTGCATTGCTGCGGCCTTCACAACTCTACCTACCTATGCATCCGTTTTGCATCTGTGCATCGTTGGTAGTTTTTTTCTTCATGACCAGTAGGTTTACTCTGAAAAAATTAGAGTGCTCAGAGCAGACTGTTCAAGCTTGCATATGATAAGCATGGAATGTTGGAAAAGGGCCTCCTTTATGTCTGCAGTCAGTTTCTATCTACGGTGGAGCAATGATTGAATTGAGCAGTTGGGGACCACTTGTATTGTGACGTTAGAGGTGAGATTGATGGATTGTCACAAGACAAACTAGAGATGGTGCATGGCAAGCATGTTTTCCTCAATCAAGAGCAAAAGTTGGAGGTTTGAAGATGATCAGATGCCGTTGTAGTTCTGACCATAAATGATGCTGATTGGTTATCTGCTTCCATAACCCGGGGGTAGCCTGCGGGAAACCAGAGTTCGGTTCTGTGGGGAGTATTGTTGCAAAGCTGAAACTTAAAGGAATTGACAGAGGGGCGCCACCAGGAGTAGAGCCTGTGGCTTAATTTGACACAACACAGAAAAACTTACCCAGTCTAGACTCTGGTAGGATTGACACAATACATATGCTGATATATCTGACGTGTTTAGTATTTACTAATTCCACAGCCTGAATTTTATGATGGATACAGGGTAGGTGCCATAACTGCTTTCATTTCAATTTCAGATCATAGTTTCTGTTTTGGAAAGGTTTATCTTGGGTCCTATTTCTTAGAACGCTTGATAGAGGATACTGATTTTCTGTTAAAGATCATTCTTATTCCAACTATGAATGTCTATGTCACCAGCATAGACCCCCTCATCATTAATACATTGACCTCGGTAGGGAAAGCAGGATTGTTATCTTCTATTGCAGACTTGTTTGAGATGTGGTATAGAATGCTTAAATGGTTGTTGCCCATCTCATCATCTGTGCTTGTAAATGCATAGAGCATAATCTAGGAAGAGATTAAATAAACTGGGACTTTCATTTCCTCATTGTCATACTACTGATGAGGTCTGAAATGTTTCCGTATTGGGATCCTCGCCAGACATGTAAGATTCTGTAGATTGTTACGTTCAAAGCTTGGAAGGTGCTTTCTAATGGACGAGAAGAGGAAGTCTCTATTGATGTGGTCATATACTGCTGTGAGGTTGACAAAGCATGTACACAGTTTCCTATTAGAGAAGTAAGCAATTTCTTGGAGTTGTTTGATGACAAATATGCCATCCCTTACCAGAACAAAAACCAAACTGGTTTGTGAGGAGTTGACTTTCATAAAACAATGAGAGCCAAGTTAATATAATGTTCATTAAAACTTTCAACATGATGGATCCAATTAAGATAGTAACATGTTATATACATGTCTATATTTGCAAAATTTCTTTATAATTGTATCTTCTTCACATTAACAGCTGCTCTGTGGAACAGACTACCAAGAAGATGTTTCCCAAATCACTACAATCTTAATATGTTCAAGTCTAGGGTCTGTCATCTTCACCCACATAACTCTATAAACCGTGTCTTTTATTCTGTAACCCTCTACCTCAAGTGCCTCTTGGGCATTGTAAAGAGTGAACATTGTTAAAAAATTAAAATCTTTAGATATCTTTTTATTCACAGAAATCACAAATAGCTAATATCAGTATATATTTTTCTATATTGTGTTAAAAATAAGCCTACAGAATAAGATTATTCTATAATTAGGAATGATAATCAGAAAACCCTTTTCCCTGCTAAACAGATCACATAATTTTATCAGTTAAATATATGAAGAAATGTCAAATAAATAACAAATTAGGGAGATCTGATTAATCTGCTCCCTGATTGAAATCAAGCATAGCATTCATTTGGTTATAAGTAATCTGACTTGTAAGTTTGATTTTTGTAAAGTGTTACCACAGGTATTGATCTGCAAAATAATTGTTACATCTACCTATACAGTTGTCTAATCTTGGCTTTAATGTTTTATAGGCCACAACAGATCTTAATAGCTTGTATGACCTTTTGGCCCCAGAAGAAATATAAAAACTAATAATCTTGTGGATTGACCTTATCTCAAAGTATCTTATTAAAAAGAATAAAATTTTGGACATAGCAAAAAGTGGTCAACCTGAGCATGGATTTTTTTTTGTGCGTGTGTGTGTGTGTGTGTGCACGTGTGCGTGTGTGTGTGTGTGTGTTTAAAATGGTTATCAGGTAAACTATATTCATAGGGTAAAAGTGATCAATATTCAGATAGGGTGTATGTAAATATAAGCAGTGTGGACACAGTTTAACACTGAATGGTTGGTACCTCCACAAAAATGTGATGCTTAATGAAGTTTTAATAATAAAAAATATTTCTTGAGGCTTTTAATTTAGCTTTAATTTCAAGCTAAGAGATTAAATTTAATTTAGTGGCATTGTTAGTAGTGTTATAAAAAGGTAAATCTCTTTATTAAAAAAAAATCATGTGAAAATAAACTATATATTTTTCTGAAACTTTGAAGAATATTAGCTGATTTAAAGTATAATTAATCTGATTTGAAACAACTATTATTTTTTTAAGTTAAAAATATCACAGAAATGCATTTTTCAACATGAAAGAAGTTTGCTTATTTATGTTGACAACTTTTTAACATCCCCGTGACAACTGCATGACAGATAGATTGTTATTTAATGTTGTTTTAAGGATGCTTTTACCTTAAAATAAATACTTAAAATTGAGTGCCTTTTAAGTACTTGGTAATCTTAAAAATTTTAAAAATATTCTCCGTAATCTAATGTTTTGATGAATTTTAGAGAATTTAGGCACTAAATTTACTATAGTTGGTGCTCTTATTTTCTGATAGTGTTGTGGTATGGGTGGCTGTATCTTTAAAATTTGGCACGTTTTTACACATACAAAAACAATTCAAAATGTAAAAAAAATATATCTGGAGATGTCAGATTGTAATAAGCTTCAAAATGTAGTTTTATTTAATAACAATCTTTACACCATTGAAACTGAATTTTAAAAGATTTAAAAAATATTACAAATTATTCTAATTAAAATCTAAAAAAAAAGAAAATAAATTTTGTAAAAATTCATTTTTCATCAAAATTTTTTTTTCTTAAGGCAATATTGACCTTCATATATATTATTCATAAAAGCAATTAAAAGCTTCTTTAATTAAAAATATGTATTTTTATTGTTTCTTTTACTTTGATTCAGAGCAGATTTTTTAGAAAGACCAGGTCCAATTTTGAAGAAAAAAAAAACAAACAAATCAGTGTTTTAAATTCTCCAAAGAATTCTACTTTTAACTAATATAGTCACTAAAAATTATCATGTTGAATTTCTCAAGCTTTCATAAAATTAAGATAGTGAAACACATGTAAAAAAAAATATTTTTATCAAGATTTTCTAATAAAAAACATTTCTAAAATAATTTCAATCATTTGTGAATAAGTCCTGAAAATTTCATTAAAATCTGACAGTTATTTGGTTTTTGCAAGAATTTCCAAATTAATGTGTCTGTCACTGCAAAAAAGACACTAAAATATAGTACATCTGCTGACACAAGAAAAACAAAATTTTTTAATAAAAATTTTGAATGTTCTAAAAAGGAGTAAAAAAATTTAATTAAATATTCAAAAAATACTTTTTCTCTTAATAATAACAAAGATTTTGATGATATAACTATGTTTTAATTATGTTTTCATCACAGTATGCTGATTTTTTAGTGATTTCGTGGTGGTACCTACTGAATGGTGATAATCTGCTAATGCTCAAGTGCAATGTTTTCTTTCACTAAGTTGCTCCATCCTGAGCATTAGAATCTGAATATAAATTTTTCGAGATTTGAATAATTTATCATAATAATTCATTGAGTCTAGAACAAGTATCCTTAACAGAATGCAGAAAGCACTTGATGGAAGTTTGTCTTTTTTGAGACTCATCAGCAGTGTGCATCAACTACCAAGAATTGAACCCGGACAGTTGCAATGCAATGCAAGCATCATACCACTGGGCTAGCAGGCCTTGGTAACAAAGAGGAAATTTAACTAGCTAGTCCTGATACTCCTGAAAGAAGACATTGCTCTTGGGGCTGGTTCCAGTGGGTTATGTATGCTTGGATGAGTATTACCACCGGAATTAGGAGTGCTATACAGAGTCTAGTTGATTTCCTCTTTGTCAGTAAGGCCCACTGACCCAGTTGTATGATGCTTGTATTATATCAAAACAGTCTGTGTGTGCATGTGTATAAGATTCTGAAGAGTTCTCAATCTGAACAACAAAGGATAAAAAAATATAATCCTAAGTCATATTTTTGGAAATGGATTGTGCTGAGAACTTTTCAGCGTACCTTCATATATGATAAACTGATAAAAAAAAAAATTTCAACACTTAACACAATCTGTTTGTATCTTTCATATATCAGAGTAGTGAAATAATTTCATAACTGAACAGAGGTTTTTGCTGTCTTATTTTAACTCAACTGTCAAAATATTTTTCAGTCAAGATATAACTAGTGTACTCATGCCATCAAAAATGATGGCACTTGTAAGAAAGTTTTAATAGTGAGATGCAATCAAGCAATGTATTAAAATTCCATCAAGATAAAGAATTCACAACTAAAATAGAGGCCAATGAACCATTTAATTAACCTATTCTTTTTATATTTTTTAGATAAATCCATAGATACTATTGAACGGTTCAGTGCTTTCATTCTGTTTATATTTCTTCTTCCTTTAATATTACTGTTGATTTTTCATTTCTTTTTTTGCTTTTCTTTTTTAATGAAATTTCATTCTTTTGATCTCCCTTTTTCTTTTTATATCCTCTCCAGTCTTTCTTTTACAAAAAAAATTCTTTCATTACTTTCTTTTTCAATCACTCAATCTTTTGTCCTTTTAACTCTTCATTAACTTTAATTTACTTATTCTTTCTTTTATCTTTTTTATTTATTTATTATTTATCTTTTTTCCTTTTATCTTTTTCATTTTTGCCCATTCTTTTTTAATGTTTGTTACCTCTCACTCACTACAATGCCTTTTTCCTTTTTCTCTTAATTATTCCCCACCCCTCACCAACCTACTTAAAAACTAGTTTGTAAAACTGAATATATTATTTCACATTGTAGAATATTTATTAAAATCTGCTTTGTTACAAAAAATTATATATCTTGTTTTTACTTGTAGAAGATTTAAAGATTATTGTTAAGCATATATAGAAAACTAAATCTGACATGAAGCCTTTTTTTTATGTTATTTTATTAATGTTCACCAAATACGAGGCCCAAGAGCCATTTAAGGTAGAAGGTTAGTGTGTGGTGTTGTATGAGCATAAGAAAAGGCAAGATGTGCAAAACATGAGGGTATGTAGGAAAGATAAGGGTTAACCCTAGACTTGAAGATATTAAGACTGTAGTGATTGGGGAAAAAAATCCTTTCAGGAGTGCGTCCTACAAAGCAGCAGTTATTGGGAAGGAGCTGTTTGATGAAAAGTTTGTACTTCAAGTTTAAAAAGGGAAAGGTTGCTTCTTTATATTGTATTTAAAATGCACAACACTATAAGAATCATAAAATTAAAAATTATTTTATTTATAATGTCTATAATTAAGGAAGCGTCGTTATCATTCCAAGAGTTGTTTGGACTATTCTATCTAATCCATTCTTTAAGTGGCTTTTATTGTTACCAAATTTTGACTGTTTTATCAGATTTTATTCTCATTATGTATTTGCATTTTCAAAAATAATTGATTCTTAAAAAGGACTGCAGTTATATCACTTGTAAAATGCGTTACAGTAAATATCAGCCATTTGAATGAAAGTTTTGAGACAGGAAAATTACAGAAATCTTTTAGTTTAAATTTTCACATTATCCAACTTACTGATGTAGTTCTATAGCTTTTATTCCAAATGTATTAGGCTAACACCTGAACCGTGTTTAACCCTGACTTTGCACCTTTATTACCTCTGCAACAATTATGTTCAAATGACAGGCTATAAGTTTGTAATTCACATTCTTCAAGATTTGGGGACATCAAAAATTAAGACAATGAATGGAAAGAAATTGTATATCGAACATAAAAAACAACTTATTCTGAATGGCAAATCAATTGTATAATGGATTTGCAATTAGAAACTTGTCAATTAGACATGGTATAAGGAACCATAATTACACTTTATGTGTGGGCCAAACAATTGGTTGAGTCAAAGTTGGTGTGTCAGCTGAAAAAAAATCTTAATAAAAAAAGGACAAAAAAAGACAAAAAAAAATGAATCTCATGACTTTCTACAGAAACAATATTTCATGTTTTCATTATGCATCCAATACATTGTCATTGTAGCTGTCAAGTATACATTTGATGAAAATGTTTTAAGAAAATCTTTGAATAGCTTAGTTTGAAAAATACAAATTCTTTTTTTTTATAAAAGTTTCTTTGCACTTTTATCAAGAGACCACACTTTGTCAATCATCCTGAGTAATTATAATTTAATATTTGTTACATAATTCAATGAGTACATTTTATTTCATGGTTGCAATTATTCTTTTTGGAAAAAGTATTTTTTATCAAGTAATGTTTATTTTTAAGAAAAATTGAGAAAAGTCAAACCTTTCCTGATTATTTTAATTAAATTCATAATGAAAATTAGAATGTCTTACAGGACAGAAGATTTATAAGAACTAGCAGTGAAAATTTCAGTTTTCCTCTTTGAATTTTCTGATGAATCATAATTCTTAATGACTGAATAACCCTACACACAAGCCGCTGGTGGCCCGCTGGAGAGCCACCGATGACAACACCAGAGGTCCTCTGGTGGCAGCCACTGGTGGGCCTCTAGAGGTAAATGCTAGTGGCATGCCACCCAGTGGCAGATTGGTGGCTTGTGTGTAAGGAAGCTCCTTGAGAGTTCCCTGGCTATGAAATACTTGTGGAAATTCCCTTATTGCATTATTAAATTCAAACTTCACTTTAACAAAATATTGAATTATAACAACCATAAGTATTAATACAGGTCATTATTTAAAGTAATAGGTTATAAACAAATGTTTTTCATTTCACTGAAGCAGACATGAGAGCGTTATTTTGTTCTCTCCCTTACGTATGCTTTCTTTTTCTCGCTAAAACCAAATAGCATCTGTTATCTTTTTTTCTGTCTTTCCTTACATTTAAAATGGAATGGTCAATTATTTATTTGAGGAAATGTTAGGGCATAAAACATGCTAACAGAGGAACAAGTAGAATTATATGATGTTGCCATTTTAAATTCATAAGAGGAATTATTATATTAGCTCAGTGAATGTGAATGTCAATTATGCAATCAGTTCATAGACCATTTTTAAACGTATTTAATATAACCAATTGAGATAAATGCAGTCTTTTGAACAGGAGTAGAGGTTTATCCCTTGTTCCATGTTTAGGATTGGGTTTCTGGTTCCTTCTAAAGTCTACTTTAACTCTATACTTCTAACATCTTTGAACTCTGAAATTTTATTTATTTATTTTATCTACTCAAGTGTAGGCAGGTTTGCCCATTGTCTGGTTCACACACTTCCCTGGTCTTTTGAACAGGAGTAGAGGTTTATTCCTTATTTCCTGATTAGGATTGGGTTTCCAATTCCTAAAAACTTTTCATTCTCCTTCGCTCCAAGTAACCCCTTGTGTTTTAATGGCATTATTATCTTGCTTGGGGCAAAGTGATTATATATATATATATATATATATACATATACATATACATATATATATATATATATATGATAAAATAAAGAACAAATAGGAAATGTATATCAATCTAACATGTTTCACTCTTATTAAAGCTTTGTCAGAGATTGAGAAAAAACAGACAGAAACTCTGGTATTTTCAATTCTGTTTGGGTCAGTTCACATTGGTCAGTCACGTATCATGTGCATTAAAACTGTAGATAATTTTATATGTATGTAAATTTGTGAAGTTTCTTGTACGTCTAAGACAAATGATCTCTCTCATATTGTATAGAAACAATGCTGGATATAACTGATTTCACTAATGCCATGCTAATTAAAAAAAAGAACATCATTCTTTAAGGTGCAAATACTTTGAAAAATTAATAACATTATTATTAACTATAAACACATGCCTAAAACATTACATTGGCATCTTTCTTTGATTCCATTCTTAAAGAATCTAACTTATATCTATCTAATACAAAAATACATGCTTAAAAAGATCTGCCTCAGATTACAATGAAGTGCTACCCTGCTGTGCTGGCTGACCGCACAAAGGTGAAGACATTATATTACCCACTACCCTGGTGCTCTGGTCCAAAACCTGGTCAGCAGATGCTGGTTGTTCAATCCACAGCCTCCCTGCCACATTATGATTTTTGATCTCATGGTGACATAGATTGAATTTCACAGGAACTAGAGGTACTGAATCACCATGGTGCTGGTCACATAAATGAAAATAATTCACTGGTCAAATTCAACAATTTTATATAAATTTAGAATACAAATAGAGTCCAATCCTTCCCGTATAAACCTATTAGTGACTTGCTACCTTTTATTTTGCTGAAAACAATCTATCTATAAGTCAGGTAAGTTTTCATAGTAAAGTACTTGTCGGTACTTTTTCTCCAGTCTTGTAATTTTCAGCAGCGAAGCAATTGTTAGCACGTTCTCAAGTTTTGCCACAGACTGGCTCTTGATCTGGGTTCCAACTGTTCAAAGTGTCCAAGTGTCTTGTTTTTATGGATCCTGGCTCCAAGCTGGAGTAGGGTGGGGTTTTCCCTAAGTATCTTAATTAATCCAGTTCTAACAAGGTTTCTTTGTTTGTTTTCTTGTGAGGTATTATGATTTTCAAATTTGGAAATTAACTTGCTCTGCAGGGAGTGGACACAGGATTCGCTCCTCCCTCTGGCTCCCACTTCCTCAAAGTTATATTTCTCACCAGTAATTTGGTCAGGTGGAGACAATTATCTTTCACCTGAGACCATCCCTTTTGGGCCTCCTTATATCTGTGACTTCCATTGAGCTGTTGCTTATACCACCATCTGACTGGGTGGAGTTAACTCTTTCTCCACTTAACCTTCCAAGCCTTGTTTCAATGATCATCTGTCATTTTAAAGACTGTCAACAATTTCACATCTGTGATTTTTATCGTTTGGAAAATCTTCAAAATATTTGTCTTTCCCAGCAAAAGTGAAAATTTTAATTTTGAGTTTATTTACACATACTTTCAACATTCTCACATCTATATTTATTGGTCGAGGAAATCTTTAAAATTCGTCTTTATTTTCATAGTGTGACCTCTTCTGATACTGGGCAGATGCATAATTCCTTTTTTTTTAACAACTTTTGGTCTGTGCTGTCCATAAAATAACTGAAGTATATTTCCCAGGGCCTATCCAAAATCCCATCGCCATTGGCATCTCTCCCCAACTGGTCATTAATCAAATCCTTAACTTATCTTTGGACTTTTATCTTGAGAAATCATAAATAATTCTGTATACTTTTCAACTCAAGCCAAGTGGAAATTATCCAGGTGGCTATCATAAAAAGAAATATCATCATTCACTTATTTATTGGCTGTCCTTACTTCCAAGAAGAAAGAAAAAATAGGTTTTTTTCTTTTAGATTACAATCCATATTTGATCAGCATTTGATCTTTAACTAATATATATATATATATATGCACACACACACACACATGGTGTAACAGCAAAATTGTCCACTATTGGACTCTACTTTGAGCAATAAGAATGTATAATTACTCTTCAAGCTTAACAGAAGAATCATGATGAAATCAATCATAAACAAAAATGACATGTTCACAATTAATTAATCATAGCTAAGGACTGGAAATACATGAAGGATTGAAATAAAGTTCAAATATAGAGATATTATTCCAGGATCATGTTCCAACTTATTCAAGATGGTCTTCACCCTCTCTAACCTTCTAACTTTCTGTTCTGGAGTAACAAGGTGCCTCACAGGTTTCCTGTATGATTTCATTTTCAAGTCTTTTTTCACTGCTTTTTGGCCTGTCATAGGTGAAACTCCTCTCTCACATGCCACCTTTTCACCTTGGGATACCCATCTGTAAACAGTTGCCTGAAGGACTCCAATTTGTTGAGCTTTTGACCTCCAATCTCCATCTGATTCATAGACAGCCAGAATTTGAGTTTTCTTCATTTTCAGTCTTCTTCTTGTATGCTCTCGACATAATATTGAATTTTAAGAAACACTTTAGTCAGTTGAATATAGTTTTCAAGTTTTATATATTATTCAAAAAATAGATTACAAACTTTACATGTTTTACATTTAGTTCATATAAATTTAAATTCATAGGATTTTGGGTAAAGTATTTCATTATATTTGAAGATCCTTAAGTGTTTTATCAAATTAAATTCAGTTTTTAAAAACAATTTAAACTTTGAAATTTAAATATCTAAAAAAATATAAATTTGATTGGTTAATTTTCCATTATTTTTTTACTCAAAATAAATCATTCTATTTTGAAAGTTATTGCTTTCAAATTGAAAGTGACAATTCCATTTTGAAAGTAACTATTCTCAAATTGAAAGTGAAAAGGTATAGAATAACAGACAAGATTATTTGTGAACATAATATCACATAAGAATATCAAAATTTTAAGCAGTGATAAGCTCATAGACAACTACTTGAAGTATAAGAACTTTTTATTTTCCTGTCCCAAGATGCATGTTAAGTTGAAAAAAAATCAATTCTTTTTCATTACTAATTTTCAGTAGTGTAATACATTTTTAATACAACGTGGTTCTTTTAAAAAAAATGTTAATATTTACTTGACACTTACCATGAAATTTAAATAAATCAGGTTAAATTCATTTTTAAAATGTCAATTTTATTAATAAAGATTTAAAAGGCAATTAGCAAGTTTTAAAGGAGTTTAAATGCAAAGACAATATATTAAAAAATGAAATCAGAAAGCCAAATTTCTAAACATTTTCTCTTTAAAAAAATTAATAGGGTTTCACACAAATTACAAATATTCAGAATTCTATTATTTTAGATGTGGTAATAGTTTCCATTTTTGTAATGTCAAACAATCTTTTTCAAAATTTACTGATAGGATTTAAAAATAGGATTGATTTGTAGCAACGTTATAAACTTATAAAATATACAGTGAAAATATAACTGCACATCCACCAATGTAGTAATTATATATTTAATTTAAAGTTTTGAATTATAAAAGAGAAACCAAATTTTCACTGAAGATAGACAAGAAATCATTTTCTTACCTTATTTTGGTTTGGATGTAAATCTAGTCAATTTCTTCAACAATCCTCACATTTTTTTAGCTAGTACTCTTTCATTTTTCCAGGAATAGAAGTTGTATAATTATCTGCAGTTTGCTTTTAAGTAAGCCTCTTTAATTCCACCTCCTTTGTTTGTTTAGGATGTTGATAATTATTGTGCAGTGTTTCAGATTTATATACTAGCAGATTAGAACAATCCTAAACAAGAAAATGAATTTAGGAATGTTTTAAAATTTTCTTTGTCCATTATTGTTTTATATCAGCCATTTTCAATCAGGTGGTATTTTATTTGCTGGTTAAGGCAATTAAATTGATGAAAACTTCCAACAAGTTCTAACCTGTATTTAGGTAAATATTTGTAAACAGACAATTCATTTCTCATGGGTTTAACTTTAGTAGAAGAGGAAAAAAAAACAAAAAAAGTTCTATCTAAATTAGTTATTTAAGTTTGATTCTTCCACAATAAACTTTTAAACTAAAATGGAAGTATTCATGAAACAGAATAGAGAAAAAAATTGTCAATAGCTTGCAAGATTTGCTGTTGATTTCCCAATAAAATGAGAATGTATATTTATTTTTTGTAAATTTACAAAAATTGTGGTGCAACACCAAAGGGGAAATGGGGAAAGGCTGGTCTTCACTGACTATCCTAGTCCTAGTTAATCACAATCATGACCCATTCATTTAATACAATATGCTCAATCACCACAAGAACTTGTCCATTACCTCTCAATCTTACACATACCACAATACCACATATTCACAAGGGACCTATAAAACACTCCTGATGTAAAAATTTATCAATGTTCATAAAAGTACTTTTTTTGATACTTTTTTCTTTTTTTGACAAAAATATATAAAAATTTCTTATGTAAATGATGGGAAAGGGAATGAACCTGAAAACAAAACTAAACCCATTCACCACACAAAATAATAAGAGTAACAACTATATTCTGCTGTTTAACAGAATCAAGCAGCACACTCACTAATGGATTGGGGAAGGATAAATTAAACATTGGAGTGGAGAAAAACAAAGTCTGACCTAGCTGAGATCAAAAAAGGGACAAAAACAAAACTGGGGATGTTGGGAATTTAGACATGGATCATAAGAAAAGAGAGTGCTGGGAACAACACTTATTCACATTAACTAGAAAAACATAAAAATCTTACTTAGATAGAGGAGGGTCCACTTCGACTGTACTTTGGACCAATTCTTCTTCAGCTGAAGACCGGACCTGAACCACACTCCAAGAATGTGGATGGATCTGTCTGTCCAACTGAAGGTCCTTGGAAGCATGATCCCCTTCCAGGCACCTGACTGCAAACCGGATGACTTTTCAGGATTAATTGTGGTCCCCGTCACCTTCTTTTATTGCTCAAGTGCCTTCTGTACTACCTCAATGTCGCTATAGCATAGCATGAAAATAGACACATCATTGGCGTATGTGGAAACCCTGAATCGACCTCCAGGGATGGCGATTCCGCATAGGGCTGGACTGCATGCCCTGTCCCTTAGCCAGTGGAGGAGGAGCTCCAATGCTAAAGTGTAAAGTAAGAGCAACAGCGGACAACCCTGATGAACCAACCACTTTCTGTTCACCTGTACCACAGTACTGGGGGAATGATACAGGAGGCTGATTCACTTGCAGAAGTTGGGTTCAAATCCGTCAGCCTGCAGGACAGCCACCAGGTACCGATGATCAACCCTATCAAATGCCTTGGACTAATCTAAGTTGATCAGTGTGACTTTGTCATCATCTTCTATACCCTCTATGTTCATGCAGACCAGATGCAGGTTGCTTTGAATTGTTCATCCCCTCACAGCACAAGTCTGCTTCGGTCCCAACAAGCTTGTGACAACTGACTGCAAATGCTCTGTCAGGATCCTGGCCAAAATCTTTAACTTTGTGTTTAGCAGAGTTATGGGCCTATAATAATCTAATTCCCGCCCAACACCCTTGCCCTTTTTCAACAGCGTCATCACACTCCTGGAGATCCGATCAGGGATGGACCCCTGCCAGAACCAGTTGTTGAACACCAGTGTCAAAATCGGAACAAAGATGTGTGACAGCTTCAAGTACAATTTGTAGGGCAGACCATCAAGACCATGGAGACTTGCTACTGCTGACCCTCTTCAATGCCAAGTGAACTTCACCCTCTGTGATCTCACCCTCACAGCTATCTGCTTCAGTTGACAAAGTCAAATAGTTGCAAAACTCGTCACCACTGAGACCAAGCTCCTTGGTAAACTGTGTCTTGAAATGCCTCAAAAATGCCTCACACATGCCCTTGGTTGACCTCAGGGTATGCCCCTCCGGGGTATTGACCTGATGAATATATCAATCGAAACCTCAATGGACCTCTTCCTGGCACAATTCTGTGCCCATATTCACAGCTTCACAGCTTGCTAGTCTCATGCTCCAGAGCCTGTCTAGCTAGTGCTATCTCTAGGGAATCCCTACCCCCGAGCCTTCACCCGGAACAGACTATCCTCTAGAGTCTTCACCATCTTAGACCTGTCTAAGGTGAGTCATTGGCTATATTCAGTGGTGAAAGACCTAATGCAATCCTTAAGCCTCTCCCACCACTTATTCCTAATAACTGCCCCATTAGTTTCTGCTGCACTAATCTAGTCACCTATTGCTGAAAGTCCTACATGTCCAGTAAGGACAGATTAAACTTCCAGTGTCCAGCCATTCTAATCCTAGCACCTAACACCATCTGGGCACAGGCAAGTCTATGGTCTGAATAGTCTAAATGGTGGAATGTGGGACAGTCTAGTAAATCTAGATTGACCCTTCTAATTAATATTCTATCCAGGTAGCTGGCTACCTGGAAAGATGGCCACTTAAGAGCCCATATCTACATCTCCCACCCTGGATGATTGACCCCGTATCTATTGACAAGCCCAAACTCGCCGATCAGATCAACCAAGTTACAATTGCCCAATGACCTCTTGCTAGCTTCCCATTCCTTGTCTATCTTGAGGCCCAGGATGTCATTCCAGTCTTCCATTAAGACTAAGCACAATGAATCAACCAGGAATGATCCCAATTGACAAAAAATGTTGACACACTCCCCCTGGTCATTGGGCACATAAACTGCAACGACCCAAAACAAACGACTGCTCACAGCAATATCAGCCATGATCACCCCCCTCCCCCCAAAAAATGTTGATATGAACAAGGTCCACCTTTGCACCCAAGGAACATTTAACTAACAAAGAAACACCTCTGGCCAGCTGGTCCCCATATACTCAATAAACAAGAAAGTTGCTAGACAGCACACAAGCATCAATGTTGCAAAAAAAGTGTGTCTCCTGGATTGCAGCTACATCTATGCCAAAGGACAAGAGATCACAAAGAAGACTGGCAGCCTTACTCTGATCTCTCAAGCCCCTCACATTCAAGCTGACTATCTTGATAGACATCTTTTAAACCAGATTTCCTTAAACACAGACTAGACAGAAATCTGCGAGGTCAAGAACCTGATGGAGTGTCCTAGACTACCGGTACCTACATTGGATGTAATTCATTGTTCTGTGATAATGCCACCAATGTCTGTTGAGAATGTAAGTTTTAAAGCCCTAAATAAAGAGGGATGGAGGATGACTGGGACCCTCCCTGAGCAAAACTTCGAGTAAGCCTTCTTGCCCCCCCGCCGGCAAGTGGCCTCAGACTTTCAGATTTCCACCCATATTGTGAATTAGGGTGACCACTCCGTGGACATTTGGGAAATTGTTCAGATTTTCCATTGATAATCCATCCATGGTGGTACATTTAAAAAGCGGTCTCAACTGGACCCTTCTCTGGGTTGAAATATCCTTCTCGTGGGCCTCTCTATTCACACAACATATTCTGTTGCCTCTAGGGTAAAGCTTCTTTTTTTTTTCTCCTTTTTACCATGGGATGGGTTAGGAGAAGGAGAAGATGGAGACCTACATGGGGATGAAGAAACGCTCCTTGCCTTACATGATGCTTGGCTCATGTTGGTTCTTGTTGGTGAAACTGGCGTGGATTGTGTCTTGGGAACTACCAGGACGTTCTCTGCCCTACTTGGTCTGGGCATCTTCGTGGTAGATTTTGTTTCCTTTTCTTCATTCCTCCTCCTTTTCAACAAGGAGGATCGTGATGGAGGCACCTCCTTCACCTCTATGAAAAGTTCTAGCTGTGACAACTGCTGTGTTTGTTGTTGCTCAGATTCCTTTTGGGGCTGTTGTTCCAGCTCTTGCTGGGATTGTTGTTCTGGCTTTTGTTGCTGTGTTTCTTGATGTAATTGTTGTTCTCACTGCTGCTACTGTGTTTCTTGCTGGGATTGCTGTTTCAGTTGGCGCTCTCTCCGCTGCTGTTGTGACTGGTCTTGCTGCTGATGGTTAGTTCCCTCAACAGAGCTCTTTTCTAGGGGACCTTTGTCACTGCTCCTTTGGTGCCCTTTTCTGCTGCTCCAATGGAGAGACAACCTTATTGTGTGAGACATTCTGCTGGAGTGGAGTGTTGACTTACTTCTTCCCTCTCCTTACTGCTTCCATCCATTTGCTAGGGGACTGACTAGAGTTTTCTGCTCCTTCTGTTGTTTTGGGTCCTGCTGACATCTCTTAAGTAGCTGGATATTTGCTGGGGCACATCTCTGACAGCTGCCCCACAGCACTGCATGCTCAACAAAAAGGATGATGACTTTCTACTACGACATACATGGACCATCCACCACAAGTCAGCACACTGAGGACTTTATTAAAACTCTTGTGACACATTGTCACCATTACTTGAACATCACTGGTGGCAATGCCCACTTGGCTTTTGACGGATGATACTTCCTCCATACTGCCATATTTCACCATTAAAGCTTCCAGATGATCCTCTGAGATGTACATGGGCACACCATGTAAGATAACCAGAGTCTTTCGGGTACCTACATGCTCACTTTGAAGTCTTACTATCTTTGTGGTGAGGATACTTCCAGACAAAGATTTTGCCTCCTCCTCAAACACAGCTGTATGTCCCACATGGTGTTGCTCCTCCTTGCCAAAACCTTTACTTTAATATTAAGGCTCTTTAAGGCCTCTTCCATTCCTTCCCTGCTGATACCAAAAAACCTCCTTGACTTCATGTCAGTTGTCAGCAGGGTGATGGTCCTGGTGTTGACAGCTTCCATCATTGAGGGCATCACCAACAGCTCATTATCAACAATGAATTCTTGGTATTCTTCCTTGAGACCCTCATAGTAGTCTGAGCCCTTTTTTGGTCTGTTTGCTGCCCACGCTGTAGTAGTGGCAGGGTGTGGTTCTTGTGGCTGCTGTGAAGACACCTCTATAATGGTGGTTGTCCCACAACTGCAAAATGTAAAAACAAATCACAAGACAAATGAAAAAGTGATACCACAAAAACAGATAATCAATAATGAAAAAAAAGAAAAAAAAAAGGAGTTGGACAAAAAACAAACATAGGTGAAAATGTGTTACTTCCCAATTTGTATTGGAATGATTCAAAGTGAGCCAAACTGTCAATAAAATGGGAATGATAGCAAAAGTTTTCCACCTCCCCTTTTTATAGTCAGAAGGACACAATGTATGCTGGGATATTTTCTTAGCCAGTTTGCATTTTGACATGACTCATTCGAGATCTGCCATTTCAGGTGTTTCAGGCTGACTTGTCAAACTCTCTGCCTTTGGGCAGAGAGGAATCAAGATGAGACTATGCCAAAGGGCAGAGTCACATCTGGGGAGGTAGACAAGACCGACCCTGTGTATGCAGAGTCTACGAGTAATTTTTGCCCAAGCCTATGGACTTGGAATTGCCCAATGCAAAAAATGACCTTGTTCCATGTCCTGCATTGTAGGGAGGCTAAGGTAAATAACCTCAGTTCAGATCTGCCTTGACTACTAGACAGACATACTGTGTTTGCTTAGTTGAACTTGCTTTTGTGTACAAACACCAACTCATAATTTGTGAATTCTTTTTGTCTTCTTACCAAATTTTGATTTGCTTTAACTATTTTGTTTGCATGCTTACATGATTGTTGCTGTTTTGTCTTTTTGACCTTTTTTCTTTTTATTGCAAATTTTATTAATTTTGATTGTTATTTTTCTTGCACTTTAACAATGGCTTCTAACTTATCACTTGCATTTCACTGAATTGATAGAGATAGTTGCTGAACCAAAACAGAAGTTGTTGAGATGAAAGAAATTTCAACAACCTCATTGAATGATTCCAGTCTTTTCTTGAACAAAATGTATGTTCTCGTTTTTAATTTAATATTCTTTATTTTTTTATCATCTGTGACATCTCTGTTCATTTCCTTTATAACATTTTAATACGTTTGTACTAATTAGGATAACTCAGTTAATTTTTGAATGGTTTTGTATCATTCTTTTGATTTCTTCTGTTTTCTAACTATTAGTTAGGTAAGTGCATGTTGTAGAAAAATCACGTGGTAGAGATAAACACTCAGTTGTGGAGCAAGCTAAGTGAATAATAATCCAACCTTTAGAAAGAGAGCTATTTATGTTGCCATGGAGCATCTCATTGTGCTAAAGTGGGATAGTCCATTGCTTGGGCTGTGATTGGCTGGTACCTGAGTGGAGGTATTTCTATATAAATACCAGCTTGATTCATCTGTTAGTTTGCAGGGTTTGTATTAAGTTACAACCTGCTTTATTTTTGTCTGCCACCTGGATGCTAGCTGGGACCTTTACACCGGTAAGTGCTGTTTATTATTGTTATTCTACATCTCCTTCCCCCCCCATCGCGTGTGGGTAGTGGCCTTTGGGGAGGGATGAGTTCCTTTAAACCTGGCTGGTTGTGCGGAAGTAGTCTGGACAATGCCCGAGGGTTTTTTGTCTGTGTTATTGTAGACGACCGAGCAGTGTTCGACGTTATTCCAGCGTCGAATGTTTGTGGCACTGGTGTAGGGGTCTCGGGTAAGGCACTAGGTCTGGGAACTGGAATTGTAGGTGTATCCAGTTTCCTGAGGAATCGGCGATTTCGTAAGGTAATTCTACCTGATCCATCAACTCTGATACGGTATTGGTGGTTGGGGAGGGTTTCAATGACCTGACCTGTTGTGTCCCATCGGCGGGTTGTTGGTCATTGTAGTGCCACTATTTGTCCTTTTTGAAGGGGGTTTAAGGTGTGTGCTGTTCTGTTGTATCGCTCTATGAGACTAACGTTCCGCCGGGACAGACTTATCTCGCGATTTTGGGCTGCGGTTATCCAATTCGCATGTGGCTTATAGAGTGTGGGGTGGGATGGTATATAGTCACGTAGTCGGCGGTGGAGTAGTAGTTGAGCAGGGCATAGCCCAATGTTTTGAATGGGCGTATTCCTGTATTGGAGGATGGCTCTTGCTGCACGATTATTGTCCAACGATCCTTGGGCTCCTGTGTTGCCATTTGCGATTCTCTTTGCCGTTTTGACAGCAAGCTCTGCCCAACCATTGGATTGTGGGTAACCTGCAGATGATAACCTGTGTTTGACAGCCCAGTCTTGTAAAAATTGCTTGAATGTAAAGGATGTGAAGGGTGGCCCACCATCAGTGCTGAGTTCCTTGGGAGCACCGTAGGCTTGAAATATGTCTCGGCAAATTGAAATAATCTTTGACGCATTAGCTTCTCCGTGGCTCAAGTGGTATAGATTTAGTCAGCCTGTTAATCTGTCAGCGCATGCGAAGTAACCATGGTTCCCAACATGGAAGATGTCCATGACGATTTGCTGAAATGGCCAATCAGGAGATGGTGTCAAGTTGATTGGCTCTTTTGGTTGACTCGGGGCAATTTTTGAGCAGAACGTGCAACCTGCTCTAATGTTACGTATTGAAGCATTCATCCCGGGCCAATAAACAGATTCATTGGCACGTGCCTTCATGCCAACTTCACCTTGGTGTGCAGAATGTAGGCTATGTAAGACTTTTGCGCGTTGAGAGGTGGGGATAACGATTCTTTGATCTAATAGCACTAATCCATCGTCAACACTTAGGCGGTGCCTCACTTCCCAGTATTCGCGGATTTCGGGTGCAGTGAGGCTGCGCGTCCTTTGGAATCCATTTCGTATTACCTCAATTAATTTTTTGTATTGCGGGTCGCTGCGTCCCGCCGTACGGATAACGTCTGGTGAGATGAGCTCCAGGTTGTCATTTGCACCGAATGTTGCTAATAGGGTTGTTGATTTGACCCAGTCATCCTTATTGTCAGACTCTATGATGTCTGATTGAGAGGGTTCAGCAGTGAATACCTTTAGGAGTTCCTGTGAGATGTCTGCTGGGTTACGAGAGACAGCATCGGAGGCTCTGTGCCATTTTCCAGGGCAGTGCTGAATGGTGAATCTGTACCTGAGGGTTTCTCCTTTAACCTGAATAATAGGGGTTTTGGTTTTACTAAGATCTCTATCTCCGAATAATCCTTTTAATGGTTCATGATCTGTAACCACTATGAGATTCGGGCAACCCATTACAAAAAATGCGACATTTTTCCAATGCCCACGCAATTGCTGCTGCCTCGCCTTCAATAGGTGCATATCTGCGTTCAGCATCAATGCAGAATCTACTACCAGCAAATATCAGGCGCCAACCTTCAGGGCAGCAAACTGGGGCTTTGTCGGTGGTGCATGAGCAATACTTCTGTAGAAGTAGGAAGCCCATTCCGTCTTTGCTCCAATCTGGGGCGAGGCAGGTTATTCGTTCTTTTTCAAATGTTGCAATGCCTTTTCGAACTAAGTCAACTATGACCTTCTTTGAATGCTGGAATGCATCCTCAAGGCTTTTATTCCATATAAAGTGTGAGTCTCGTTTTACGAGATCCCGAAATGGATGCGGGGAATGTCTTTTATTACTTCATCATACCTTCGGGTGTAGGCATCGCCAGATGCTAGGTAACCTTGTGGCATCCTCAGGTACGTGAACCTTCCCCATTCTGTGATGAAGGTGGTGAGTGGCTGGGACTCTTTATCTAAGGGGATGGAATGATATCCATCAACAGCATCCAACACCGTTTTCTTTTGCTTAGGTGGCACTTGTAGTGCTAGCTGGAATGGTGACCATGTATGGTGTTTCCCGTTTGCACTGTGAATTCAAGTGTTGGTAGTCTATGGTTCTTCGTGGTTTTGCCATTTTTTCTTGGCGGTAATTACCATAGTGCTACACCAATCAGTGGGCATGCCGACGGGTACTGGGGTTATGATACCCCTTTTCACATCTTCCCAAAGGGCCTGCCTTACGGGCTCTTTGAAGTGAAAAACACAGGAATTGGGTTATGTCTGGCTTTGGGGACTGCTTCTTCTTTGAGGTGTATATGAGCAGTGGGGCCCAGACATTGGTGAAATTCACCATTATTTTTGAACGCCGTTTCGGCGAATTGATTTAATAGCCAATTCTTGAGCCTATCAATGTTTTTGTTCTGTTGGGGAAAAGGGGTTTTTTTTGGGCGCGTTGGAAGTTGTCCCTCGACTTTTTGCATTGTTTAGGGCTCGCGTCTGATTTTTTTTATGTACTTGTCGAGGGCATGTGTTGCATTGCTGTTTGGGGTAATATTGTAGTCGTTGGGTTTGGGAAGTCTTTCGACAGTATCCCTATGTCAATGCAGGCTGCTTTGCTGAAGTATAGCCGCTGGATCTTTTTGCATATGTATAGGGCTTGTTTAGTTGTTCTTCCTTGGACGATGAATTCCGGGGAGCCAACCCTGACATACGAGTGTAAAGCCTCCCACAGCTCGGACGACTTTTCTTGATGGAATGAGGTTGTTGGTAGTGAGCCCCATATTCAGAAGGTGCTTAAGTCCTCCGAGACATATGGTGGCCCCACTGTCAGGAAAGATCGTCATCCTAGTGCTGCGATTTCTGGGGATATTCTTAACTTGTCTGGGATCCGGTTTTGGCGAGAATGGAACAACATATGCATCAATTTCCCTTACCTGGCCTGTGTCTTTAGATGTATACGTGCCCGTTGTTTGATTGAATGTAATGTGGGCGATAAGTGTGTCCATGGCGGCTTCATTAGCCTCTGGGCTTTTCCTTACTGCTTGAGCCAGTTTCTTAGCTTGGCATACCCTCGATAGGTGATTGGGCTTCCCACAATTACTACATGTTTGTCCCCATGCTGGGCATTTTAGCCGGCGGGATCCAGTTCCTGAGGTTCCGTGCTGGTGGCTGCCACAACCTAAGCAAGCCTGTGGTTTGGCTTAACATTGCAGTTGCAATAGGTGCTGGTACGGATCCACTCGTTGGCTTGTGGCGTACCCTTCTGTCTGCGGTATGCTGATAGCCGAGCAGCGGCTGTATCTGAAGCGCCAGCCATTGAGGTTTGGTCTCGCAATGCTGATTCAAATGCCTCAGCATGACGGATATTTTGCTCAAAGGGATTTAAGTGCCCCAGCTTTGGCCAGTAGGTCAGCCTGGGTGTGTCATTTGCTATTCCACGGATGATCTGGTCCTTGATGTATATATCAGACAGGTCATGCTCACACGAGGGGCAGGTAAAGTTACAATCAACAGCTACGGCTCTGAGTCGGACAAGGTAACTTTGTATTGGCTCATCCGCATCCTGAGACATGGAGGAAAAAAGCAAGGCGATGGACAATAGGACTTGACCTCTGGGTGACCAACGTTTCTACTATGTCAAGTAGCTTATCTGGATCAGTGGTAAAGAAGTTAGGGTGTGTGTTGATTATGGCGTTTTGCACAGTCTCATCAGCACAATTGTATAGGTGAATATTAGCTTGGGAGCTTGGCATATTTGTCATCTTGGTAAAGACATCCCAGTCAATTCGGAACTTCCTGAATTGTTGTGGTGTCATCTCGAGATTGAGATGGGGACGCTTGGCTGCTAGTGCCTGAATGCGGGTTGTCTGGGTGGTGGCTTCCTTAGCCTGCTTGATGATACACAGGGCTTCTCCCATTAATGCAACTCCGAGCTCCCTAAGCATGGATCGATCCAGCATTTGAAGGCTCTCGATTGTCAGTTTCTCGTCTGAAAACCTTGTTGCATGAGTTTTGGCCGAGTCAGTGGATAGGCCTGCTTCAATGAAGAAGAGTTCCCAAACTTCGGGTGTCATATATCCTGTTCGCAGCGCCATGTAGAAAAATCACGTGGTAGAGATAAACACTCAGTTGTGGAGCAAGCTAAGTGAATAATAATCCAACCTTTAGAAAGAGAGCTATTTATGTTGCCATGGAGCATCTCATTGTGCTAAAGTGGGATAGTCCATTGCTTGGGCTGTGATTGGCTGCTGGTACCTGAGTGGAGGTATTTCTATATAAATACCAGCTTGATTCATCTGTTAGTTTGCAGGGTTTGTATTAAGTTACAACCTGCTTTATTTTTGTCTGCCAGCTGGATGCTAGCTGGGACCTTTACACCGGTAAGTGCTGTTTATTATTGTTATTCTACACATGTCTCTTGGTAGAGTTGGTAATCTTCTCTTCTCTATCCCTTAGTGAAGTAGAGAAAGTTAGAATTGAAGCCGTTTGCACCCCCTGCCCCCCCCCCAAAAAAAAAGGAAAAAAAGGGGTAGTAATATTGGATTACCAACTTTACAGTTTGAAGATTTGTCCTTCTGATTTTTAACTAAGTTAAAATTAAATATATATCTTTTTTAATTGGAGTAGATAGGCCTTCCTATCACCTGGTACATACTCCTCTCTCTTCTCTTGTTCAGCAGTAGAGGCTCATCTCTTGTTCCTCATTTGGGAAGAGGCTCCTGGTTACTTTCCTTTTCTCTGGCCTTAATAGTGGTGCTTTCTAGGATTACTTGTAATGTGCATAGTTGGCAGCAACGTCTCTTCATTCTGAGGGGTTGGCAGTTTTCTGGTTGCTGTTCCCGACTGGTAGGAGCCCAAACTCTTGCATAGGATCTTAAGAGGCTGCTCTGATCAACATTTGCATAATATCAGGGTTCTTGCAGCACCATGTCATGTTTGGATGAGTGTTCCTGTAAGTGCATCTGGTGTGCAACCCCGAGGCCACACAATATTGCAGTCTGCACCAGTTTCCTTCTGCCCATGTTACATCTTACAGTTACTACTACCCTAGGCCTTTCCTTACCAAAATTACACATCATGACTATAAACAACCAAAGTTATAAACCTAAACCAGCTCAACAAAAATCAGTTGTGGCTCTAGATATCTTAAAAGGCATTTGACAAGGTTTGGCATGCGGTCTTCTATGTAAACTTCAGGGCTACAGTATTACAGTACATTTACTTGATTTAATCCAATCATTCCTATCTAATTGGGAAATGAAGGTCATCCTGAATGGGCTCTCTTCAAGTTCCTTTCATACTAATGTGGGTGTTCCCCAAGGCTCTATCCTGGGTCCTACACTGTTCCTGATCTTTGTCAATGATCTCCCAAGTAGGCATCTATGTTGATGACGCTACCATTTATTCCTGTCTCAAAAGTAAGCCCGGCAGCACTGAGAAAGCTAACCTGGCCGCTGCTCTTGAAAAGGACTTCCAATCAGTGGTTGACTGGGGCAGGAAATGGCATGTAAATTTTAATGCCTCTGAAACTAAACTGCTCTCATTTAACCACCACATCCCTGCCTCCCATCAGCATGGTTGATGCTCGTTTCCATGAAAGCATGTCACTGCACCTTCTAGGGCTGACTTGAAGTGGAACAACTATATTGAATCAATAGCTGCATCTACTGCAAAGAAAGTTGATTCCCTGTGTCATGCTAGAAGGTCTCTCTTATCAGAGTCCATCTTAAACACCTACAAATCTACCATTTGAATACTGTCGTCATATCTGGTCTGGTACCCCTGCTGTTAATCTTGAGGTTCTTGACAAAATCCAAAGAGGAACTGCAATGTAATTGGCCCTGAATTGGCTTCTTGACTTCAGACACTTTCTTACAGATGTGATGTGGCTTCCCTCTCTCTTTTCTACAAATATTTTCATGGCTACTGTTCTGAGAAGTACCCCCCATGCCCTGGCTACATGAAAGTAAGCATGCTACTAAGTTGGCATCTAGGTCCCACCCTTTTACTGTTTAAATAGTTAAATGTATCCACCACTTCTACTCCAATATTCTACTCCAACAGTTTCTTTCCTCACACTTGCTTCCCTGATAACTACAACCTTCAAAAATTTAAATGCAACATCAATTGCCATTTTCTGTTGCCTTGATCCCTGTCCTTTTTCCCTTTCCTCAATCCCCTATACACCCACTCTTTTTTTCTCTCACTTTCACTCTCCATGCTAGTGGTACTCCTGCCTTGCTTGGGATAAAAAAAAAAAAAAGTTCACTGAGCACTCTATGAAGAATGAAGTCATTAATAATGGATTGTAAACTTGTATTACTATAACATAAACACTGACAATACTATTTGATTAGATGCAATATAAGTTAATTCTATTCATCAAATACAAATCTAACCACTCCTGAAATAACAATTTGGCAATTAGGATATAATATTTTCAAACCTCAGAGCGTTCATACCATTGATCAGTGCTGATATAGCTAGGAAAACAAGAACCATCATTTTGGTTGATAGTGTCATGCACAAGAAACACCAAGTATTTGACTTCTGAAGGATTATAACTGAATGAGGAACTGAATACACCATCACACCTTTTACTTTTTAACCAGATGGTGGGTAAGTGAACAATATTTGCCAAGTTTGTGGGAGGAGAGAGTAGATAGTTTGTCCTTGGGAAGCTCTCAAAGTTGAACCAAGAAATGAATCACTGTTGATAGTGGGCATTGTTAGCTCATCACATTTATAGCCATAAATTCACAAACTCAGATTTAGACCTGTGAACAAAAAACATTTAAAAAGATCCTACTTCAGAACTGAATTAAAAAAAAGAAAAATCTGAAGTCCTCATTCTTTATTGCTTAAATGATATAGTAGTCGCTAATTTGTGGTGGCCTGAATTAGTAACCACAAGTCACATATTTTGGGGTGGTCTGTCTGGACAATAGTTTGGCTTGGTATGTTTTATGGCACATCAATTTCAGTGCGTTATTTAATGCTGACAAAATTTTTAGGATATGTTCGTATGAATAGAATATGTATTCTTTTTAAGTAATCAGTTTGTAGATCAGGTTTCATTGATGTATTTTTGTAAAGAGGTTTTTGTTGAGTCTGGTAATATTTTTTTCCCAATGATGTATTACTGGTAATTTTCTTCCAAAATTTATTGCTGGTACTAATTTTTTTTCACAAATGTATTTGCTGGTAATAATTTTGTTTCTTTTCTGCCTCAATGACTCAACTGTATAATTTTTGCATCATACTCATGTATTAGGATGTTGTGAGTTTTTGTTTGTCCGGTTTATGTTTAGTAGGTGAAATGCCCATGAATTCTATGTTCTCTGGTCTGTTATTGCTTTGTTTCTTGTCATGTTTTGTTCTTCAGAGGTCTTTTATTTTTGCTTGTTTGTTTGGTCTTATTTCATTTGTTTTTCCATTAGGTTCTTTTGCCGATCTTTGGATGATAACCGTTCCCTTATTTGAGGTGAGATAGAGATTTATTCATCTATGTCCATTTCTCTTGGTTCTTCAGTAATGTACTGGGTTGTGTTATTTCTTTTATGAACCTTTTGTTTCTCTTGTGAATATTTGAAGGATTCTATTTCTTGAATGTTTTTTGTACTTTGGAGTGAGGCTTTCAGAGTTATTTGCTTTGTACTTATGGATTCTTTTTTTTGTTTGAGGTTGACAGGATAGGATTTGTTTTGACCATGGGTGTTTGGTTTACATGTGGTATACTAAATTTTAGTAGTTCTATTAGTTTTTTTTAATTTATTTATTAGAATTGTAAGGTTATGGTTTCTTATTGTGTTGTTCTCTTATATGTCATTTTGGTGATTTATTATTTTATTAGTATTTGCATATGATGTTGGAAGTGAGTGTAAACCTGTTTTCTAGCTTCTTGGAACGAGATGTTTTGTGTGTATTTATATTCTTATTATTTGTTTTTTCCTTTTTCCAGATGTTACACTGATTAGAATCTGCTGAGTGGTTTTGGTTGTATTTTGGGCATAAAGGAAACACACAGAGTGACTCTTCATGATCAGTCTCAAATTCTTCACATCTTTGACAGACTGGTATTCTTGTACATTGATCTTGTAGGTGACCAAATTTCTGACATTTGTGACATCTACAGGGATTAGGGATGTATGGCTCTACGTTGGATATTGTGTATCCTATTTTTATTTCTTTTGGTTGGGTAGGTTCATTGAATGTCAAAATGTATGCATTTGTGTTTATTGATGTGCCACTTTTTTTTATTTGTATTCTTTTGACATCTGTTATGCCTTGTTTTTTTAAGGTGTCATCATTTTCAATTTCTTTCAGTGAGCAGATTGATAGTACTGAGCATTTTATTACTCCCTTAGAAAAGACAAGAAATTGGTAGGGGTAATCGTATACTTTCATGTCGATTATTTGATTGATTTTTTTAGTATGTTTTCTGCATCTTTTTTGGTTTTTACTAAAATTAGAAGTATTGTTTTTTTTGTTTTTTTTTTACTGATTTTGGCTTTATTATGGCTGATATAACCTTTTGTAACACAAAAGGTGACACTTTTGTTATTTTGCCCGCTAATGATTCTATGACTATGAAAATTGGAAATTGTTTTTTTTTCCTGTTGTTTCATTGTCACTTTCAGAGTTTTCATACTGCCTCTTGGATCATTTATAAGAGTTACTCATAATTTTGTTTTTGCATTTGTTGTCAGTGCTCCCCACATGCCTCAGAGTTCCTTCTTAAGGGATGCTATTGTGAGGACTAATTCCGCCAGGGCTTCACTGTGCTGAGGTGGTGTGTTGTGGAAACTCCTGGTCATTTCATTCCAGGTCAGGAATCACTCAGTCACCAGGACTCCTTTGCCAGGCATCACTGGTTTGCACCCATGGCAAACAGTAATCCCATTGAGGAGGATTTGTAGTTTTTGGGAATCAGATTTCATAAGTGTGTGCTTTATATATAAGTATTTTTGTATGAATAGGCAAGTTTAGGCAGAGCATTTTGTGTAAACGGATAGTTTATGTATTGTGATTTTTGTTGGTAGTTAAAAGGTGTCTTTTTTTTTTTAATAGATTGTTTGTATGGGAAAATTATATTTTTTTCTGAAGCCACTATTTTAGGCATAAATGGATAGGTGGTAGGCTTATCGAATAAGCTGATGGCATGTAGGTGAAATTTTCATTATAAAAATTATTAGTTTCTAATCCATCTTGCTTCCTATACTATATCTGGTAGTAGTTTAATGCCCTACCCAGAACATAGGTGAACTTGTTTTGTGAAGAAAAAACAAACATGATTGCAGTTTAGTTTCATGTCCAGGATGTGGATGCAATTTAACTTTATGCCCAGAATATGGAAGCAGTTTAACATTGTTGTGGGGTTGATAAGGATGCTTATTGATTGACAAGGTTGAAGGGTTGCTGAGATGATTAGGACGAGTCAATGAGACGATACGTTTTCCAGGGTGGATCAACTGCGGAGGTGGGATTGTGCCAAAGGGTATCACTC
This sequence comes from Acanthosepion pharaonis, assembly GCA_903632075.3. Taxonomy (NCBI): domain Eukaryota; kingdom Metazoa; phylum Mollusca; class Cephalopoda; order Sepiida; family Sepiidae; genus Acanthosepion; species Acanthosepion pharaonis. Next base: position 683,327 of record CAHIKZ030001431.1, on the reverse strand, counting down.
AATGAAGCTGGAATCCCTAAACAGGGGTGAGTCAGTGAGGTAACACGTCTTCCAGGGTGGATCAACCGTGGAGGTGGGAATGCGCTGAAGGGTATTGGGTGTGGGATGACCGGTTCGGTCAGAAGAACTTGATCGGTTGTATCAGTGGCAGTTGCCAGGTGTAGAGTTGTTGGCAGCAGTAGCTGGTCAATTGATGAGGTTGAAGAGTTGTTGACAGTGGTAGCTGATCGATTGATGAGGTTGAAGGGTTGTTGAGATGATTAGGATGAGTCAATAAGATGATACATCTTCCAAGTTGGATCAACCACAGAAGTGGGATAACACCAAAGGGTATCTCTCAACAAAGCTGGAATCCCTGGAGTTGGGGAGACGATATGTCTTCCAGAGTGGATCGACCGCAGAAGTGGGATCACGCTGAAGAGTATCTCTCGGCGAAGCACTGGGAAGATCACAAAAGCAGTGTATGGGTACTATACTTTGATCCTGACCCTGAGCCAAGCAGCTTGGTTTGTGTCGGAAAAAGGGGCTAACATTATATGGAACGGTTTGTTCAAGTACTTCCTGGCTAATGGAAGTAGAAAACTGTAGATATAAAATTACTCCTCATGTTGTTCAATGTTTGGTCAGGACTGCCTTATCTATTACTCTCAAGTTACGTTTTTGGCTTCAACCATATTGGGCCAGTCATCCAGTTACTTGCCTGCTGCTGACCTTAACTCTGCGAGTATAGGGGCTGTGAATGTCAAGGTTGTTCTTCTAAGGAGTTGCCAATGGTGGCAGTGATTCCTGCTGTTGACCATAACTCTGTGAAGGGTTGTGAAGGTCAAGGTCCTTTTTCTAAGGAGAGCCAATGGCAGCTGCGACAACATCATACCCAGAATAGCTCTCTGGACAATGGATATCAATTTAAATAAACTGAGTTGATTTTTAAAAAAAGACAAAGCATTGAAATATTAATAAAAGGTCTTTGATCACAAGTAATAAAAGTTGAATGAAAGTTGATTATAATTTTGGAATAGAGTTGAAATATCTATTCTTTACATATTACAATACACGTGACTTGTAAATTGTAACTAGTTTTTTTTGCATAATCCTATAAATAGCTGAATATGAATGTCTATGTAAATAATTAGGTTTGAAGCATTGAAAGCAATGTTAAATTCAGCTTACTGTATTGTGAGTATGTAAGCATACTTTATTTGTGTAACCAGTTTTTAAGTTTTTGGTGAGAAATAAGAGTCATTAGGCTATGGCTGAATTATATTGGCATTTCACTGATTGATCAAATGTATTTGTGAAGAAATTATAATGTATGACTCTAGTGATGGGATGATGCAAATATTTTTAACATTTATTAATAAAACATTTAGCAGAAAAATTAATACAAAAGCTTATGAAATAAAGTTAGAATAAAGTTATTAAAAATATTGGGTAAGAGTTTAAACAATAAAGAGAACAATTTCTTTGCATAAATCACTTAAGTACCTAGCTACATACTGCTTTACTTTGGTTTTCATTAGAAAACTTAAAAGGCTTCCAAACTACACTTTTCAGCTTGGCATTAGATATGCTTGCCATAATTGGGGTCTGAAAATAACAAACATCAGTTAACATTGAAATTTTTCACTGTTAGATAAAAAATGTTTCTAGTTTTCTAATGATTATAATTTGTAAAGATTAAACTAATAATGGTTTGCCATTGTAAAATAAAAAGGATCTATTTTTTTGTCCACCTTATATATTTAAGTTTTAACAAGCAAATGCGCCTTCTTAAATATTATGCAATTTCCTTAAAATTTATTATGTGGCATTTTTCAATGAATGGAACAAATTAAGGGTGACAATTCAATTTTTGCATGCACTTAAAAAAAGAAAATAAACTAATATATATATAATAATATATATAAGCAGAAATATAAAAAATATATCCTAAATTATGGTTTAAATGCATATATTTTATTTTAAATTTGTTTAGGACAGAATATTTAAATTTTAAATTTGAATTTAATAAATATGAATTATCACAGCAACTTAAATAAATAATAAAGGGTCATCCATCTTATCTAAAAAAATTTAGTCACTAATAAGTTTTACTGTCTAAAATAAATTTCTCAACTAAAAAGTTTAATAATTACCAAAAAGAATCAAAAAGTGTTTTATTTTTGTTAAAAGGAAAAAAAGAGTAAAAGTGCAATAACACAGTAAAGACATATCCATTAATTTTTTAAAAACAGATATAATCAATTTTAATAAACTTTACAATAAAATTTAAAATATTAGGAATTTGAAAGCTAAATAATACTGATATCCAACTTGATCATTTTATAAAGGTATGAGATTCAACTGTTACAAAGTATAAAAATAAGATTAAAAATGATTAAAATCTTCATAAGGATGAGAACAACTGTAAATGTGTATTTTTTGCATGGGACTGATTTTTTTCACTTATTTATTAGATTATTAGAAGATGAAATTTTACAAGTTTTATTTTAAAAATATTAAAACAAATCATGTTAAAAGTGGAAAAAAAACTATAGTTTAATCACACCAGATAAAAATGGGATAAAAATACTTTTTTACTTTTTTTTATACTTTCTTATAAAACTTTCTCATTTGGCTCCAAATTTAATAAATGAAAAAAAAGTTCAAAATATTTTAAATGCCATAATTTAAAAAAATTCAATTATGCCAAAGAAAAATAAAAATAAAATAAAATACAATTTTTGATGGAAATTAGATTTTATGTTTTTTTAATACAAACTTTTGTGTGAAAAAAGCTTTTTTTTTTTTAAATTCAAATAAAAGTTTTTTTTTTTTTTTTTTTAAATAAATAAAGATGGAAATCCGTTTTGAAAGTTATAAAATTTTAAAAGAAATACATGAATTTCATAGAAACAAATTTAAGTTTCATAACATGAATGCTTACTTTAAGTTTCAGTTATTGAAAAGAAGATTTATTTTTTCTTATTTTTACTTATGTATTATGCTATGTAAACAAAAAATAAATCTTTTCAATAACCAAGACTAAAAAATGGTTTAATGCATTTTAAAACTATTATAAAACAAATTGTTGTAATTTAACTGCCTCACCATAAAGATAATTTGTGACACAAGGCCAATTTTTTATGTGAAGAAATCAAATATGATGTTGACGGGAATTCATTTTCATTCATTTTTTTTTACAAATTAAAAAGAAATAATATTGTCTTGACAGAACAACGTGAATTCATTTTGTGTTTATATTACTTAATCTTGATTATAATTATTAAATTAATAATTTATAACATTAAATGGGTGAATTAACAATGTTTAAAAAGAAATAAAAAATAAAAATTTTATTTTGAGCTGAAACAGACTTTAAACTAGCGATTTTTATGGAAAGTTTGATAAATGAGTAGAAACTTGCACATATTTTTTTTAACAAAAGTAAAATTAATTTACATTAATACTTAACTTAAGTATTATGATCTATAGATTTTAATTTTACTGATAGTTTAAAATCAATAAATATTTATATCTTTTTATCATTGTTACCAGGAATGGAAAATTAAGTTTTAAACAAAAAATAAAAAGAATCCTTTTTTGAATCGGAAATTAGGTTAAAAATTTTCCAATTCCCCCAAAAGTTCCAATATTTCCAATTCTGATTAATCGTCTCCTCTCTATATAACTCCCTTCCACATAGACTACTCCAAATTTTTGCTATGTTATTTTAATATAGCAAAAATCAGTGATAAATTCATCACTTTCCCCTACAATAGTTTGTTAATGCAGAAAAACAACTAGAACTAATCAGGGAAGTAGTCAGTAGGCAACAATAAGAAAAACTGAAGCATTGACTACATACACCAAGTTCAATTGCAGTTGTGGATAAAATACAACTGCCATTCTTGCTATTTACAATGTTCAGATTGTTGTCCTCATTTTTATTATCAAGTTCTCAACAATTCGGCCCTTGTACACCTCTGCCTTCTTCAGGTGATTAGAATTTTGAACCGAACCCTTTATTTCAGGGTAGATTGTTCTAGTTCCATGTGGCATGCCTCTTCCAGATGTCTCAGTTGTCTCCCTTTAACTCAACTCTCCAAGTTTTTTGTTCACCACTGCTGTAGCCAGGTATTGAACTCACATCTCTTTGGGAGAAGTCACTGGATCCAACCAATGCTTTTTATCCACTGGGCCATGTATCCTTGGGGACCAGTGGATAAGTAACTTTTACAATGTAAATAATTACAGTACCTCATCTCAGAAATATAGACGGCCATTCTTGTTTAAGATTTTTTCTCTAACAGCTAAAATTTGTTGTTTCATATGTAACCATGTAAGTGAATGAAAGTTTTGATGTATTTATTTAATAAATGCTACCAGTGATAATATAAGTTGCATAAATATATATGATGATACCCAGAAGCACTGGACAATATTTATACTTATTTTATTGAGATGTGTGATCTCTTCTATATGAAAAGATAAAAACTGTTTCCCTATTCACGCATATCTACCTCTCATATAGTGTAGACACAGAAATCAACACTGCATGGTGACTGTCAATTTGCCTGAAAATCATATCAAATCATATAAATGATAATCACCATGCAGTGTTTATCCCACACTGTATATTATAAATGCACTATCTCTGAAATTAAGCATTTGTCAAAAAATAAATATAGCAAATTTTGAATAATATATATTGAAGATATTAATGGATATTTGAATTTGACATAACCATAATCACTTTGTTCATATATTTAGAGATTTTTTTTAAACACATGTACCCACAAAAATAGTTATATATATATATATATATATATATATAATGTGGTGTGATTGATGGATAAATTGCCTGAATTATACAAAATGAAAATAACACTGGCATCTCATTTTAACAGATATATTTCCCAAAATTACTCCAAAATATCTTGAAATACTAGAATAAATTTATTTAATAAAATCACCATTGGCTTCAACCACAACCTTCATACAACAGAATCTCCTGCAACTCTTCTGGACAGTCTCATTGTTTAAGTTGATGAATACTGCCATAATCCTTTTCCTTCAGTTCATCTTTGTTAACAGTTTTTGTTGGTCTCTCATTCAACTGCATCTCACACAATAATAATCAAACTGGTTGTAGTCTGGGGAATTAGGTGGCCAGATGTAAGGGGTGATGTGGTCAAAGAAATTTTTTGACAACCATGACTGGATTCTCCTGCATGTGCAGCATGGTGCAGAGTCCTGTTGCCAGATATAGGGTCTTCCAGCAGCCACCCTGTTGACCCAGAGCAGCACTACTTCCTCAAGGCACTTGATGTAGGCCTCCATTTGTTGTCACCAACAAATTCAGAAGATTTTTTATCAGAACAGAGTGATATTTTCCAAGCTTCTATCCTTTTTTAGTCACCATCAGACTCATCCAACTCTTTCTTTGATCCTTTGTACTGTCCTCAGATTAACACCCAAATACTCTGAAATGTTTGTATTGAAGCTTCCAGAATAAATTTCAAGCAGTACAGCATGCTGTTTCCAAATTCCTGGCAAAGAGAAATTGCATCATGGTGCTCTTTTTATCACAGATGGTGCCCAACTGACCCTACTGTGAAGTTGACAAAATCAAAAACAAACAATGCACATGTAGAAAATTAAAATATAAATGGTGACAATTTACCCATCATCTACATTTGATGAAAAAACATGTACAAGAATAAATGAAAATAAATAAATAAACAAAAACAAGTAAAATAAATGAACTGAAACAAATAAGTAAATAAAGTAAAATAATAAACAAATTAACAAACCACATATGCACATAAATAAACAAAGAAAATGTATAATAACAACCAATTGCAAAATAATCAATTAATAAATAAAAAGTTATCATAAATAGCCTAAAATTGCATTTGGATCCAAATTATTCCCCAAAAATAAAGCCCTAGAATAAATTGAAACTGTTATCATCCAAAACAACCATTACATTTAGACTACCCACCATGCATCACTGACCTAAATAATCGAGCAGAAAAATGTACATGGCCTGATGATTGTGTTTAGTATGAAACAGGTAACAAAAATATATATATATATATATATATATATATATATATATATATATATATATATATATATATATATATATATATATATATATATATATATATATATATATTTTTATACACATCAAAAAAAAATTCGTTTGTTACATTAAAAGGATTTAAAAAATTTTTCTAAAAATCCTTTGTAAAAAATAAATCAAATATATTGATATTGTAAAATAATTTATTTTCATAATAATTTAAATCAGGAAATATTTGTATTAAGGCATTTTTGGTACTTTTTTTATTTGTTTTTGGGCCAAGATTTTTTTTTTATCTATTAACTAATAATAAAAAATACAGTTATTTTTTAAAAAGACTGCAAAATGTTTTAAAAAATTACTCCAAATTTTCACAAATATGTTAACCATAGAACAATAAACAATATGTTAACCAGTAGAACAATAAACCAATATGTTAACCAGTAGAACAATAAACCTTTATAGAGTCTTTAAATGCAAATTAAAAATGTGCCATTGATAATATCGTTACCTCATCATTATGTATTATAGACTGATTTTAAAATTTAACCTAATATGTGTGTGTGTGATGTCAAATCACTTTAAATATTTTAGTGGGTAGAATTTGAATAGACAATCCATTTATCAATTTAAAAATTATATTTATTTATTTTTTGTTGACCAGCTTCAATATTTGAGGAGTTATATTAAAGTAAATATGTGCTCTCAGATTCAAACAGTTATTCTTTAATAAGATTTCTAGAATATCCAGGTTGGTAGATAAAAATAAATATACTGTTTAATAAATAAACAGAGTATCTACTCAAATACAAGTATCTACTAAAAATAATGTTTAAAAGTGACAAAATCTGTCAGATTAATAGATAAAAATCCATTACTTTTTAGACTACACACACAAACACACACGCATATTATTTATATATACACACACACACATACATATATATGCCAAATCAGTTGGGTTTTGATCCAGGCTTGAAGTAATTGGATGTCTAGCCACACTGATGAGCTGTGATACAGTGAAACAGTCTATCTGTGGATGACAATATATATATATATATATATATATATATATATATATATATATATATATATATATAAATTATTTATTTAAAAATATGATTCCAAATTGAGACATAAGAAGTCCCATGTTTCAAAACAAGAGCCTAAAACTTCAATATAATTATTTAAATTATTTAAATTAAATTGAGTTAAAATAAGCTCTGTTCCATCTTCAAAAAAGAAATTTTTTTGAATCTATATATATATATATAAAATAAATCAGCCCTCAACAACTATGAACACAGCCACAGTATACTGGATGAAATTTATGAATTATTAGCATACAAACCAAATCCTTGAAAGTTGCTAATAGATCAGCTGAAAATATTTGGAACAAACAATCATTTGAACAATTCCTACACTCACTAAGTCAAAAAAAAGAAAAAAAAAAATAAAACTCTTGCTCACATACAAGAAAAATAGAATAAAATACTAAAAAGTACACAGCCAATTATTTTTTTCTTGAAATGTGTATTAGAGAGGATTGTTGCCCAGGTAATCAACTATACATATGTACACTTTGCATACATGTTTTAATCTTTTTTTTTTAAAAAGCAATTATATATATATATATATATATATATATATATATATATATAATATATATATAAAAATTGTGTGGCATCCATCAGTCTGAAGAGACCATGAATTTACACTGGGGGATGTGATTTTTTTTTTTTTTTTTATTTCAGCGGCTGCTGCTAGTAGCAAATTGTCTATTTTACTAATTGAGTGCAGTTGTGTTAATGCTAGAGTGTTCTCTACCGAGTAAAATAAAACAATCTTCCGTAGAAATTGGAAGTTGTCCACGAAACACTGCCCCTCCCCCATCCACACCTCTGATGTTTGCCAAGTTAGGGACAGAGGCCAATACTTTTGGCAACTGTGCTGTTGCAAGAGTTGCCAGTACAAGATTGAATTCAATATTAGACAGCCTTTGAGACTGACTTTAGATTTATTCTTTGGGTTCACTCCTGAAGCTTTTCCCACGATTATGTGTGGTTGTAAGTCAGTGGAAGTTTAAAATCAGGTTTTTATTTCTTCTCTCTTCTTTCTCTCTCACACACACACACTTCTATTTTTGGCTAATGAGTTCCATCTACATAATTAAATATCAATAAATACCCTAACATCTTTCATATGCTTACTTTTCTAAATGACACTTAATATTTCTTTAAACTTAAGAGAAAGTAAATTTGTATTATATTTAATGTCCTATTTGATCAATTTACTTTCAGAAATAAAACTTTGTGGCATTAAGTGTCATTTGTCATGGATTCATTCCTATTTATAGAGCAAGTTAAAGTTTTTTGTCATCAAAATGTTTATGTTATTAAAAAGAAAGTATTTTCCAATAACTTTATTGATTTTCTTAATCTGTTCTAGCATGTTTGAAATTTTGTTTTTGCTTGCATCAAAGGGGAACTAAAGATTAGTATGGGAAATTTTTTTTAAAATTTTTTCACATAAAAAAACCCATTCTTTGGAAATTCTTGGAAAAAAAAAAAAACTAATTTTCAGATTTTAATGAAATTTTCAGGACTTATTAACAAATAAATGAGATTATATTTGATTTTTTTTTAATTTTGATAAATTAAATTTCACCCTCTTCATATTTATATTAGTTAAAAGCAGGATTCCTTGGAGAATTTAAATCATCAATTTGTTTTTTTTTCAAATAGAAACACTATTTACCGAAAAAACTGCTCTGAATCATAAAAAATAAAAAAAAAACAATAAAACTATAACATTTAATTAGAAAAGCTTGTAATTGCTTTTATAAATAAGATATATTAAGGACGTTATTGTCTTAAGAATTTTTGCGATGAATAATAAATTTTTTAACAAAAATTGTTTTCATTTTTTTTTAAATTTTAATTACAATAATTTATAGTTTTAAATCTTAAATTTCCTTATTAGGTTAGGTGATATTGTTATCAAGTAAAAATTATATTTACTAATCATAAATGGAAAATCTTAGTACAATTCAGCAACCCCCAATATTCTAAAAATAATTGAATTTTTTTTGTGTGTAAATAAACATGCCAATTTTTGTAAGTATGGACATCCATATGAGTTGCATAAGAGTGATTACTAAAGTAAATTTAATGCCGAAGTACCTAAATTCAAAAAACATTAGATTAAGGAGTATATTTTCCTCAATCTTAAAGATTACTGGGTAGTTAAAAATTATATTAAAAAAATGCTCACATTATATTCCTCTAGTAATTTTTATAGATATGTCCACTGTAGAAACTTTTTTTATATTTTTTTTAGCTCGACTGACACAGAAGTTTATCTATCAACACCTTAAATAAACAGCACCCCATATTTCTGCAATATTTTAAACTAAAAGTAATATTTGTTTCAAATAAGATTAATTAAATATTATTCCTCAAAAGTTTCAGAAAAGTTAAAAGTATATTTCATTTATGAACGATTTTAATAAAGAGAATTACATTGTGCTGACAAATGGCTAAAAATGGTACTAAAATCAGTGATTTCAAAATTAATACTTCTTCCAGTCAATTTATTAGTTTTTTTTTGTCTATTAACAGGGCCTCTTAAGCCCCAAAAAGCACAATCACTTTTCTTGGGAGAGTTCACCACTGGTAACTTTATTTTCCACAAAAGTAAAAAACCTTAGGTATCGTGTTTCTGTGGAGGTACCTATTTTTAAAAAAATATTTCCGAATTTCTGTTGTTCAAAATAGGTTTCTAAAATAACTTAAAAAATAATTAAAATAAATTTATTGCTATCTCATGTAGAGAAGCAGGATTTTTTTTATTTTATAACTTATGCAACTAAATAATTTTAAAAATTTAATCCTATTAATTTTTTTATGAATGAAGTTTGTACCTGCAGTTTTTGTAGAGTCATGCACACATACATTCATCCACACAAATTGCCAACAATTAGTTGATTGATTAGCAAACTAGTTTCGCATACCACTAATAGTGGTGATTTTTCTATTGAACGACTTCCATATTGTATTCAAATTTGGTCATTGATGATAAACAAGAGTTGCTGCCCGTAAGTAGTTATTTCCCTTGTTAGTAAAAAAAAAAAAAAAAAGAAAAAGAGTTTTATAAATTTGTGTAACTCCTGGTTGAATATTAAAACGTCCAACTACATAAAAGTTGGTGGACTTAATTTGTTCAACCGAAGATGAAAGAAGACAAACAAGATAGATATATATCAACAAATATGTATTAAACAAATTACAAGGCACATAGACATAACATTGTGCGTGTGTTCTTTGGTGAATGTTTGTAATGTTCATAGCATTTTCCAGAAATGGGAAACGCTGATCTTCTAAGAGCTTACATCTTGTCGTCGAAATGAAGAAGAAAAAGAGATTTACCTCACCTCCACGCGAGGTGGAATGCGGCACGAGGCCTGAGGGAAAAAATATACCCCCTTCTCCCAACGCAGCAAGATAAAAAAGGTAACTTTACTTTAACTTGAAAGAACAATATTTAAACTTAACTCTTTGTTAGCCAATATCAAGAAAATTATTAAATATAAGACTTCACGAATAAAAATTATGTTCTGACTCCAACAACTAAATGGAAGATTAAATAAAGGAGAAAACTAATTCAACGATAACCTTTGAATGCAGCATTCGATGAACTCATGTCTTAGGCAAGGCCAATGAGTATTTATGCAAGAAGAGAATAACAGATGAGCAAAATTAGAAAAAATATACAATCAAACGTTAAGTAATTTTTTTTTTAGCAATTTCAATTCACTAGAAAAAAATTGAATACCGAATATTTCAAACAAGTTAAATTTTGTTTTATACATATGTAGTAAATAAAGTTCTTACGGTCAACGTGACTTTAAACTTCTTTGTTAAACAAGCAATGTAGAGATTATTGTACGACGGAAAAAATACAAATCGAAGGCATAGAACAAAATATTTTACCTACCATTGTGGACTATATAAGCAAAGGTCTTTAGCTGGGGATCCATTAAAAGCGAAAAATTTGGCGCACTATGATTTAAATACTAGCTAATAGTGACGTTATGATTTCCATTAGCAACAGCTGTTAAAACATGGGAGTATGGATATTTGGAATTAGACTGACCGTAAAGTTGAACGAAATTTTAAATGTTGAAAATATTTTTTTTTATGTGCACATTATATACTTGAAAGTATTCTAGTGAATTGAATTGAGACAGTGAATAAAACAGAATAAACATGGTAAATATATGGAACAAGAATGTAATGAATGATTAGAATTGATCCGAGGTGGAAATTGGTTGGAGTAAGGAAATAAATTAAACACTGGTGCTGAGAAATGAACAAGGATTTACTTTAATTTACAAGATATGAAAATGTATCTGGTAAGTCGTATAGTGTAGCGTTCGAATGTATGGTGCACGAGGCCTGTGTCACTTCTTCAATTTTTTCGGGTTCGTCTAACTAACATCGACATTTGAACCACACAAGTCCATTGTTTTTAGTTGTTTCGCTAAATTCATGGCCATCATTTCCAGTAAAAAGCCCAAATGAACTATTATGTTATGATAATGCCTCATTCCAGAAATTTGGATAGTTCTCTATAGGCTAAGAATTTGTAGAGCTATTTGTGACATTTTCAGATCAGCAAATGAGAAGACTGAGAAATGGAAGGATTGAGGAAATGACAAAAAAGGAAGAGGGTTCGGGAAAACAGATGGCGATTGATATTACACTTAAAATTTTTAAAATTGTAGTTAACAGAGAATCAAGAAACGTGGAGGAGTTCCACAGATTGGAAGTGTGGGAAAATAAACTGTTGGAGTAGAAGTGGAGGTTACATCTAGCTAGTTCAGCAGTAAAAAAAAACAAAAAAACAATGGGACCTAGTTGCTAATCTAGTAGCACGCTTAAGTTCATGTAGTCGGGCACCAGGGAAAAAGCTTGTCAGATCAGATGCCATGAAAATATTTGTAGAAAAGACAGCTTGATATGTGAAGCACTGTTTGTCACCAGGTGTCAAGAAAACAAGAAATAAGTCCCTGAGTTGTCTGGTGGAAAACAGATACCTGTCTGTAAGAAATATTTATGTGAATTGACATTATATTTACAAAGCTTAGTTTAATAAAAACACAATGAAAAATAAGAGGTGAGTAAGAAGATTGCAGTGCGCTTTCTTCCAAGTGGATAAGACTTCTTGTGTGTGCTGTGTCCCTTTGGGACGTTGGCGATCATGGCTCTCTACAACTTCATCTCCTTTGTAGCTCTTAGTAAATTTTGTCTTTTTGTCATCTTTCCTAAACTCTGCTCAACCATCCAGTCACACAGGTTCTTTAGGTAGGTTATACGCCGTTTTCCTCTGTCCCTCTTGCTTTCAATGTATTCTGTGGGTATCAAACTTTCCAAGCCCTCTTTCTTCATAATGTGCCCTTGAAATTTCAGCTGCCTCTTTCTGATGTTAAACGTAAGTTTCCTTTTTGTTTTCCTTTTCTCTAAAACTTCGTCGTTGCTCACATGTTCAGCTGCCTCAAAAATCAACGTTTGAATTCAGTATTTTTATTTATTACTACCTTTTTGGACACCCATTAAGAATGATTAAATAAAAAGAATGAAAATATGAAAAAAAATTAATGAAATCTCCCCACATTTACCGACGATAATCTTTAAAATTGAATACTTTCCTAGATTCTATTTAACAAATGAAAAACATTTTGATTGAAAGTTTTAACATTAATCTAACTCATCAATATTACAAATAGACAAAAAAAGTACATAGTTAAAGGGAGGTGACTCGGACTTGCACATTACCTCCCTTACATCATTAGTATAGATTGTCGTCGTCGGCTTCATCTCGTATCCTAGAATTTAATTTCTTCTTTTCTGATCGCTTCTTTTATGATAATGGCGTTGTTGACTTAGTTGACCAATTCTTGTATGGAAGAGGCGATGGCATTGACTGCATAGTAATGTTGGTGGAGGACAAACTTGATTTTATCAAACCTTTCTTTCTTGTCGTTCATTTTCTCTTCTGGTGGCTTCAAAATTTTTCGTTCCGATAGTGATGGAACATCGCTAGTTGTTACTGTCTTATGCATGTATTTCAAACGATTTAGGCACAAGTCTAGTGGCTTTCTGTGTTGTTTTGAGTTAGTCCTTGTATCTTTGAAGAAAGAAATCCTGTGGTCTTTTCCCTAAAAGTGAGCTCAAGACTTGACGTGGAAACCTTGACTCTTCTATTCTTGTTACATGTCCTGACTATCGAAGATGGTGTTTAATAATCAGCGATTCGATGCTTTGACTATTGGCTCTTCCCAGGACTTTAGTGTTGGTCACATAGTAATTCCATTTGATGTTCAAAATTAAACGAAGCTTTTGCTGGTGAAAGAGTTTTACTGTTAATTTTTGCATATTGCGATGATATAAAGTCCAGGTTTCGCGACTATATAACAAAGTTGAAATAACAACATCATTATAGACCATAATTTTTGTTGTTAAGTTTACATCTTTGCTGTTGAAGGCACGTTTGATTAGCTTTCCAAATACCCCGTATGCAGCTCCAATTCTGTGTTTCACATATTTTTCTGAGGTACACTTGTTTTGATATCAGTCTATCTAGATATTTAAATTGCTCTACTTGTTCTTAAGATGTATTACAGATGGTAATATCAAAATTTGGTAAGATGGTATTTGGAGCTGGCTGTGCAAGGGGCTTCGTTTTCTTGACTTTTACTGTAAGGACAAAACAATTGTAGATCACAGCAAAATTGTTCACAGACTGTTGAAGTTCTTTTGAATGACAGCGTCCTCACCAGAGAGGAAGATCCTAGAATATGGAGACAAAACATCAGAAGTTACTACCAGTGCCCGGGTGGGAGACCGCACCTAGCGGGCATCATGTGGTCCAATCATTTGTGTATATATATATATATATATATATATATATAAATATATTATATATATTTATATATATATATTTTTTGGTTTTATTGATTTCGAATGTTTTGTTTTTATTTTAATTTTAATTTTCACAAATTTAGTTATAACACTAAGATTATTTATAATAAAAATCCCATTTTCATCCTTACGGATTTAAACCGAATAAACAATTTAAAAAGGTGATGTATTTTGTTTGATGCAGCTAACAAAAGGATCGTTCGCATTGATTCGATGATCCCAACTATTTATTATCTCATGAGTTTTTCTTCACCTTATTGTTGCATTTTATCCATATATAATAGATCGGTATATTTTTCTACTCTGTAACAATAAAATACGTACCTTCACAGATTCGCGATACCTAAGGTTTAAAATGAATTTTTAAAAATGAGAAAATCTTACTTGAAGCTTTTATTTTAGTTTTAATTTCAAGCTAATAGTTTAAATTTAATATTTCCATTGCTGTATTTCAAAGCTAATTTAAATTCATTGGAAGGTGTTTTATATTCTGTGTCATTTCTTGACGTTATCTGCTCTCATATAAGAGAAATTCACCTATAACCCACTTTTTTCTTGTTCTTCCCTCCGGTTGTCACTAGAGCTTCCGTTAAGGTATTTTACTTTGAGTCTCTGACCTGTTCCAAAGTTTCATATTGTTTTTTTTTAACTGCAACAACATATATTTGCTTACAAATGAAACCGCTACGAAGTTTGTTGTATTGCTGTTTAGGCATTACTTTGGGATTCGTTCATTTTTGTAGTCTTGCGTCTGACTGGGAAGTGATCATTGAACAGTGAAAAACTGTATTTCTGAATCGTTTGTTGATAGTTTAGCTTGTTTTTATTGTTTTATGCTGTCCATGCACATCTTGTGTATTCTTCAAACCAGGTGTTGGTTAATACATGTAGCAAGAATAAAAGAGTCAAGGTTTCCCCGTGAAGTCATTCACTGTGAACCAATTTTTATCTGTCTTCTTTGATTTGATCGAAGTTCATACTTGTCAGTAATTTCACTATTTTGTTCTGTTTTTACCTTTGCATTTAGAACCCCAATGATATTGATACTTTCTTGCGATATGCTCTGATATGTGACATTTTTAATGTCTTGGTAAACCCAACTCGTTTTTCTTCAATGTTTTTTAGACGCGGGTGCACATGCTATTGTGATCGCTATATTGAATTGTTTCCTTTTCAGTTTTATTAGAACAAATTTATAGTTCCTAGAACCATAAAACGCACTTACTTTTGTCTTTATCTAATATTAGTCTGACTCCTCTTTCATTTTTCTCTTCCTGCTCATATGATTCTGCAATGGTCGGTTATAAAATCCCCATTGTTTTTCCATAACATGCGGAGTGTTTATATCCAGCCTTTATATTTCGTATTTTACATTTTCTAACTTTCCACGTTAGTGCATTTTCCTAACATTGCATAAGTTTAGGATATTTATATATTTTTTTTTTTTATAGATGATTGGTACGAGAGAGTGCTGAAAAGCCTTCAGCTCGACTAAGAAGGAATTAAAAAATCTGATATTTGGTTATTTGGGGCAATGTGTTGGGCCGTAAACATTTCATAACTCCCTACTATAATGTTCGTGTCCACTTAGGTTCGTAGCATAGGCATCATAGCAATTTACTGAAGCTCATATAAAAATTTGAGTGAGAATTCATAACTTTCTCTCTACACGTGGAATGAAAATATGTTATCAATATGTTAAGCAATATATACTAAATAATGAACGATCTCCTTTTACGTGGAAGATACATTATGCTTTTTTTCGTATGTTCTGAAAATTCAAGTGAACTGCGTAAATTTTATTATTTGCATTATATCAGAATCACCAAAAATGTCTTAGTCTCTCAGTACACATAAATATAATTAAAAAACAACTTGGGAGAAGAATAGATTGGTAATTCAAAGAGCAGTTATTAGACAATTACCAAGAAGTTATAGATGCAACCTTTTTGCTAATTAATCTGCACTCATCCATCGGTGAAGAAATGGGGATATTTATTTCTCTTCCCTTCTAAAAAAAAAAAAAAAAAAGAAAAAAAGAAAAGAAAGGATAACGGAAGGAACATAGTATTACAACAACTTGGTTTGGCGATAAACATTTTTGCCATTTTGTTTTGGTAATTATGGAAAAGGGTCTGTTATTTACTCTTCTTATCACATACTTTTCCCCTCTACCATCGTAGCATACAGTGACAATATGACAATAAAGGTCTTCTCGGTAAAACAGAGAATAAAGAAAGATGGCTTCATATAGGCCGTTCTGCAAATAGTATTTATCAGCAGACACAATAGGAATTTGAACAATTTGCTAGTTTCCAGTTGCCAAGCTGATTCACTCAGTACTTTCAATTATCGTACAAGATGCCAAGCCATCATATAGTGCCTAAGTGCATATTTTTGCAAGAACCTGGTGTAAACGTGTTAAATTGTATTTTTAGACTTTAACTGCAAAATCATACTTGAATTAATATTCGAGTAATAAAATTATTGTTAGTGTTTCGATGATTATTTGCATTGATTGCTTTTAGGTATATTGTTGGGAATTAGTTTCTGCCTTTGCGCTGTAAAATTGCCTGGTCTGCAAAAATCGTAAAAAATATTCATGTTTCGGGTGGTTAACAAACGAGATTATTTAAAGATTTATTCGAACTGCTTAATCGATTCTTTATATTCTTTTTATTGCAACGTTTCATTAGATCCATTCTTGAGCCCTTTTGGTTAGCAAAAACCTTGTGATTAGAACAAAAAGCAACAGCAAGAATGAATTAAGTAATCTGGACAACTCTCTTAACTAAAATGACACGATTTTAAAAGTAAAGACAAGATTCAAACGAGCTTGTTTATACGATTTTAATTGGTTATATGATTAAAGTTAAAATAAGTAAATAAGCAGTACATAAATAAAAGAAACTCAAAAAATTGTTTGACAGAATTTATTGTATTAACAAAGTTCTTACATTGTGGATCGACAACAGTTTCATTTTTAGAACAATCATTGAATCCTTGGACATCATTTTACATTAACGAAATAATGAACGAAATAAATAAAATAGCAGTAGATACATCACAACAGTCCATGACCCTTTTAGATTATTATCCTTGTGTGTGTTTATTTTTTCAAGTTTCGTCCAATGCCCCATCCGGTAACCAGTAAAAAATTTTGAATGTAACTCATTATTATAAGAAAAATACACACACACACACACACACACACACACATTTAGTAACAAATAAAATTGAATGTTCATATTATATATATAAATATATATATATATATATGGACGTTGGAAAGTTCTGTATATTATATACTGAAAAGTTCCCCGCGTGGTCCATTTCATAAAATCTGAAGAAATAACCAAAATTTTGTTTTGGAAAGGTTTCTTGATCGAACTGAGAAATTTTCAACACCCCATTTGATGTATGCGTTCATATATGTACACTGAAAAGCACATGATTTCAATGAAGAAAAGCAACTAGTAGGAGCATTGGGGTTTTAACAATCATCAAAAGAATCGATGAATTTAGCTGCTACAAATCAGAATCTGTGACTTTGCTATTCAAATGGATCGCTGAGTCAATGTTATGAGACCAGATCAAGAAGAAGCAAATCATCAAAAGAAAATTTGCCAGCAAATCGTGGAATAAAATTTAAAGAAGGTGAAAAGCTAGAAAAAAATTCCAGAACTTCTGAAAGGACTGAAAGAGAAATGTTGTTGTCCCTATTACGTGAAAAAAAAATTGTTTGCAGACCTTATGTGTTTTCCTATTTCTTTATTTGTTTATATATAGTTGAGTTTTTTTTCGATCTGTAGACATATATCGAATATTTGTTTTTCTGTTTGCTTTTGGGTGAACGAGTGTTATTGTATGTATGGTTATACATACATACATACATACATACATACATACATACATACATACAGACAGACATACATACAGACAGACAGACAGGCATAAATACAGACTGATAGACAATCTCCCCCCCCATATATATATATATATATATAGAGAGAGAGAGAGAGAGCGAGCGAGCGAGACCGAGTGAGAGTGCGTTGAAAGTTATATAATGTTACTATTGTGTATGTATTTTTTTATAAATCATATTCATTTAAATTAAAATTGTAAATTTTTTTCTTCATACACCGGCAAGCAACAGCTGTTGTTATATTTTTCGGCACATAGTTGTAAACGCCTTCTGTGCAATTATCTGTTCGTTGTAGAACCAATTTTTTTTTATAGATGTGAAAGCAGTCATTGAGTTCATGCGAATCCGAACAGTCACGGCACAGGCATATCACACGAATTCTTTTTGCGGGGAATAAAGTTTCGTCAGTTATCACTTTCAGAGCTATGGGACAAAAATGTGAAGTATTCATTTTATTATCCGGGCATATTTTCAGTTGTGCGCTGTCAGTATCATTGACTTCTACAGGGAGTTTATTATTTGCTTGAAGATCATTGTACATCTTTTCCAGATTTGTCGGATTTCGGCATTTCAAAGAAGCACTATGAACCAAGGTTATAATTAGACAAAGTGCAGTGAAGCGAACGAGGAAAACCTGCAAGTAAGTAAATATACATATATTTAAAATTCTCTTATAGACAGTTTTTGATAAAGTATACTTACACAGAGATCACGTTAAAGTAAAACAAAAACATTAAATATACAATACCATTCTATTCACTTGAGAAGCTAAGTTAAATCTAATAATGTTAAAAGAAAGCAAAAACTCGTAAGAACCATGGCTTAACGTTTTGCTGCATGACTTAATATCACAGGGTAATAACCCGGGTACAATGTTTTACTGGATGACTAGATATAAAAGGGCGGTAACCCTTGTTCAATGTTTAACTGGATGATTGAATATAACAGGGCGGTAACACTTGTTCAATGTTTTACTACATGACTGGATATAACATGGCGGTAATCCTTTTTCAATGTTTTACTTGATGGCTGAATATAACAAGGCGGTAGCCCTTGTTTAATTTTTTACTGCATGATTGGACATAACAAGGCGGTAACCCTTGTTCAATGTTTACTACATGACTGGATATAACAAGGCGGTAACCCTTGTTCAATGTTTTACTGCATGACTGGATATAACAAGGCTGTAATCCTTGTTCAATGTTTAACTGGATGATTGGATATAACATGGTGGTAAAAGGGTTCTAATCTCAGTTTAATGTTTTACGGGATGATAGGATATAAAAAGATGGTAACCCTGGTTCAATGTTTGACTGCATGACTAGATATAACAGGTCGGTAACTCTAGTTTAATGTTTTACTGCATGACTAGATATAACAGGCCTGTAACCCTAGTTCAATGTTTTACTACATGACTGGATATAACAAGGCGGTAACACTTGTTCAATGTTTTACTAGATATAACTAAGGTTTTAACCTTAGTTTAACGTTTTACGGGATGATAGGATATAAAAGGATGGTAACCCTGGTATAATGTTTTACTACATAACTAAATATAACAGGTCGGTAACCCTAGTTCAATGTTTGACTTCGTGACTAGATATAACTGGTCAGTAAACCCAATTTAATTTTTTACTGCATGACTAGATATAACAGGTCGGTTACCCTAGTTCAATGTCTTACTGGATGGCTGGATATAACAGGATTCTAACTCTAGGTTAATATTTCACCGGATTATTTGATATAGCAAGGCTGTAACGCTGGTTCAATCTTTTACTACATGAGAGCGTCGTAATGTCGATTTGAAGCAGGAAACAGTTAAGATTAAACTGTGAAAAACCCAGGGAAACTAATTAAGTGTCGAGGGGAATAATAAAACAAGGAACGTGTTAATGACAATATTTAGAAGTCATAAAATGAGTACGAAGAAGGCCCTGTGAATATTCGAACAAGAAAATCAACAAAGTAGATGTCATTAAGATTTAGTAAGACGAGATCTTCCCCAGTTTAGTTAATTTCCTCTGAAGCAAATGTACATTTGTTACTAAAATCCAGACCAGGGGTTTCACCTGACTTCATTCCAAAAAGAGCCATCTGTTACTAAAAAAAAAGTCATGAATATTTCATCGAGTCGAGGTCTGTTCATAAAACCTTTTTCTCCTCACGCTGCTGCTGCTTTTGCCACCTACACTCACAAGCCAAGATAGACAAGAATACAGTGCCAGGACCAAGGTCTCTCTAATTATTGCGAATTACTGCTCAACCAGGCTACATAGATTAATAACTCTTTACTCCTTATACACTTTATAATTCTTAAATTTATTTTCATTAAACACGTTGTTAGTTACCAACAGAATTATGTAGTAAAGATGGCAATAGCATTTCAATCAGTTTCGATCAACGTCCAAAACAATCGTTTCTATACAGAAATAGACCGTAGAAATCGTTCATGTCTTAAACAACTCATTGAAGAATGGAAAGAAGTTACAAAATACGTTTTGTTACTAAGCATAATATGAATTTGTTTATCCTAGGGTGCATCGAATTCAATCCTTACTAGGTGTCCTATGCAAAATTCGACATTAAATAACCGAAAGTGTTGGTGTGTCGTAAAAACAACCAACCAACATTGTTTATTCGAAATAACATAAAACAACCTCATATTGTAATAAAAGGGAAATAACCTTTAAGTTTTAATGATAATTTTTTAAAAGATGTAAGATATTTGCTAGTTCATTTGTCATTGCATTCAAAAGCCAGAATTTAAAACAAAAGCAAAATATGATGTGGAAAATGATATTATTATTATGACTAATAATCCTATAAATAATTAAGTTTTTCCCTCCTTTCGTTAGTTAGTTTCTTAGTTTGCACGATCCTTACGCCCAGTCAGTACCTCATAAATAATGAACTATTCCGTTCTGCCCGTTTGAAAAGACGGAAATGACATATAAGAGATGCTACTTTGTTTCAGTGAGAAAAGGAAAGCAAGCAAGAAAGAAAAAACGAAAGAAAGAAAGAAAGAAAGAAAGAAAGAAAGAAAGAAAGAAAGAAAGAAGAGAATATACAAGTGTTTAACGTCTCCTGCCAATACCTCATAAATAATGGACTAATTCATTTGGATTGCGTGGAAAATCATATCAAAGATGCGACTTGGTTTCAGTAAGAAAGAAAGAAAGAAAGAAAGAAAGAAAGAAGCGTTTAAATATTTTCCTGGTTGTTATTGCAATATTTTGTTAAAGTTGTTAAGCTCAAATATTTAACGATATGATAGGGGAATTTCTACGGATATGTTATTGTCGTATGAGCTTATTCAATCATTAACTTAAAAATTAAGATTCATCAGAATATTAAAATTAAATTTTCATGGGTCTTTCTAGTAATGATACAAAAATAAAAGTAGTTACAATAATAATTACACGAACCGGGATAATAATAATTGCGATGATGACAATAGTTATGTGAAGACTGTAATAATAATAATAATAATAATAATAATAATAGCATCAGAGATAAAAATAGTTTACCAATGTAATGTTTTGAAACTTAAAAACCAATCCTACCACGTATGTGTACAACGTACATAAAAAGAACTGACCAAATAATATATGGGCATGGCTGACTTGTGTCAATAGAGGACATGATAGGGCTACTCAGTACGTATATTGGTCATTATGCCGGACATTCAATCTTACTCGCAAAGTGTTGGGGGCATAAACCGCCATAAGTTGTATAGAATGATGAGGTTACAATCCTCTGGAAGTTCAAAATGATCTGGGAAATCCATGCAAATCCTAGAAACATAATTGTGAAAAATTATGTTGAAAAGTTATGTCTGCTGATATATCTTGCAGCTCCAGCTGAAAGTGATGCAGTTGAAAAACTAAGTAAATTCGAAACAGAAATCAGTAGAATGTGGCATCTCAAAGCAAAGACATTACCTGTTGTTATAGGGACTATATAGGGAATTATATCAAAAGGAACAAACAAATATGTGGATTTCTTGACCACTCACAATATGTAAATCGCAAAAAAAAGAAAAAAAAAAAATCATACGCATGTATACTTCTCACATCTTGCGTAGATTTCTCTCCATTCAATGACCACAATTAATTTTTTTTTCAGATTGCATAACACTTTATCTGTTTGCATCATCATGTTGTCTCTTGAAGTCTCTGGTTGAGACTTGGGGCAACTCGTACTAAACAAAGCAAAGGCAAATAATAGTAATAATAATAATAACAACAACTGAAGGTTTTATCCTTGCTGCACAGGACCAATGCTTGCTAACTAGGAATTATCAAGCACATATACTGAAATATTGTCAGCCCAAAATGCAGATTCTGTGATAAATATCCAGAAACGATTGATCATCTTGTATCAGGTTGCACGATATTGGCACCCACTGAATATAAAACCCGGCATGACAGAGTGGGCCAATATCTGCACTGGAAAATCTGCAACTTCTACGCGAAGGAAACTGAAAGTAACTGGTATGAACACCACCCAGACCCGTTTACGGAGATAGGACCTGTTACAGTTCTATGGGACTACACAATACACACTGACAGAACAATCAAAGTCAACCGCCCAGATATTGTTATTAATGACCACAAACAAAAACGGTGCCTCCTTATTGATATGGCAGTCCCTGCTGACTGCAATGTATCTTTGAAGATATTCAAAAAGCTGTCAAAATACAAGGACCTTGAAATAGAAATCTCGAAAATGTGGCATATGGGAACATCAACAATCCCTGTTGTAGTTGGAGCCCTGGGATTGGTTGGAAAAGATTGCAGTAGACTAATTGAAGAGATTGCTGGAAGTCCATGCCTCAAGGAGATACAAAAAATTGTTCTGACAAGTACAGCCCACACTTTACGAAGGGCTTTAACTATGTAATATTTATTTATTTATTTTTTGTCAGTGGAAAGTGTCATGATGCCATTACTAACCTTAGGTCTCTGGGCGGGACCCGGAAAGAAATGTGTAAACGCCAGAAATCAAAGAAAATAAAAATAACAATAATAATAATAATAATAATAGATGAATCATTAAATTAATATAAACGCAAATACTACAAGGTGGGCAATTGGATTCTGTTAGATACTGTTCTAGAAAATATAGAAAGTAACATACTTTACGTCTTTGGGATACAAACGGACTACATAAGCCAGGCTAAAAAAGCTAGATCTAAAAATGTTGCGTGTAAAGAAAGAAGCATTTCTTATCTGCAACTGCACAGAGATCGGGGCAGATGAAAGATAATAATAAAAAGAGTAAGTAGCAACCAGAATCATTGACATTCTGCGGATGATTTCAAAGGCGCTTGCAAAAAGGCTAAAGAAAAAAAGGGGACAAAAAAAGCTATGAATGCAATGAAGAGTAGAAACTAATCAGAGTATTGTCATTTTAAGATCGTCACGAATACTAGAGAAAAATTACAATAAACATTAAATAGTTTGTAACTTTGCAATTCGAATGGATCAAAAGTCATGATATCGAGAAGAAAATAATCAATTTCAGATAGATGACTATGCTGTGAGAACAAACCATGGAATAAAATTGAAAGAAAGTGTAAAGAGGGAAAGGACTGAAAAAAAAACAAAATAAAAAAACTGAATGCTGATGGGAGTACGGACATATTGAGGAGATTACTGTCACTTAGTATCCAGTGAAAATTACCAGTTATGATTGGTGTAAAAAATAGTACAAAAAACAACAAGAAAAAAAAAAAAAAAAAAACACAAAGAAAAAAGACAACAACTGAAAATGAAGAACATACCTTCATTTTGACAAGAAATGAATTTTAAGAAGTAAGTCTTCTGTGTTGTCTTTTTCGTTCAACTGCAATCAACTCCGGTCAATTCTAACAAAGTCAAGCAATGTGAAATATTTATATATTGTTTAACCTCTACTTATTTTTTTTTCTATGCGGATTTACGCACAAAACTCCTTAAAAACCGGACAATCGTATTTTGTTTCTAAGCGGAAGATAGGCATAAACCTAAGCACATGATTTCAGTAAAATTATCCAATGGTTTATTTCCTTAACTTAATGTTTTTCTTTGAGATAATTAATTTTGTTTAAAATATATATATATATATACATACATATATATATATATATATATATATATATATATATATATATATATATATATATATATATATATACAAATACATACATATAGACAAACACACATCTACCTCTACATGACATGCATACAGATATTTTTTTTTCAGACATAAGTTGAGATCCATTTCTATATATCATATATATATATATAATATATATATATATACGTATATCAAATATATATATATATATATATATATATATATATATATATATATATATATATATATATATATATATATATATATATATATATATATATATATATATATATATATATATATATATATATATATATATATATATATATATATATATATATATTGAATTTAGATAAAGAGAAGTCCTGGTTATTCCAATTTAAGGCCCACAAATAGATGATGATGAATGGAAAAGATTTTTTTATATTTCCAGTAAAGTTGATGATTCTGGATTTTCACATCCTGAAAAGGACAAAAATGCTATTGTTAGATATCGTAGTGATATTTATGCTATGAATTTCAAATTTATTCTATGAAAATTCTTTTGCTATAAATAGATTTTTAGTTATTTTGTGGGATAGAGAGTGATTTTTAAGAAAATTAACTTGTTAATTCATACTTACTGTTATTAAAAGAAGTAAAAAAGACAGATAATCGAAGATGGCCGGATGGTACAACGGCCGAAACATTGATAATAACAACAAAAATTAGGATATTATTCCGACTGTAAATAAATAAATAAAAACTTTATTTACAATTAATGATTTTATAAATCACTTTTAAATGATTTTCTTCCATGGCCGTGTCCCTTCGGGACGTAGTAGATTATGACTACCCACAATTTCCTGTCCTTCATAGATCTTAATAAATTTTGTCTTTTTGATATTTCTCCAAAATCCTGTTCCAACATCCATTTATTTAAGTTCATTAAGTATGTTACGCTTTGTTTTCCTCTGTCCCTCTGTCCTGTGAGTATCAGATTTTCCAAACTCTCTTTCCTCATTATGTACCTTAGAAGTTTCAACTGTGCCTTCCTGATGTTAAGTGTAAATTTTCTTTTTATTTCCATTTTCTCTAAAACTTCATCGTTGCTCACATATTTGGTTCATGTTATCCTCAGCATCTTTCTGTAGAACTACATTTCTGTTGCTTCAAGTGTCCTCAACTTTGAGGAGATTATCCAGCATTCACTGCCATATAGGAGGACAGATATCATGTAATAATTCAGTACTCTTTTCTTTGTTTCTAATGAATTTTTTTCTGTTTCTTAATACTTTGCATAACCTTTGGAATGCATGTTTGTCTATCCCAATGCACCTTCAGATTTCAGTACCGTACTTTCCGTCCTCTGTTAAAACACTTTCCGGATATTTAAATTGTTGTAGTTGTTTGATTTTGGTATGTTCAATTTTTAATCTTCATTTTGGTCTCATCTTTTTGCTAACAACACAAAATCAAAACTAAAAGTTCGAGCTTAAAAAATTATTGGTTAGGATGTATTAATAAGGTGACAATGATTAACTTACAGTTACAGTGTAGCGCAGTTAAGCCCTACTTTATGTCCGACTATATATTAAGAAATCAGTCAGTTATGTGCCATGCGTGATACACGCTTAGGCGATCATGTATCTTTTCGATATATGACTGACGAGGCAGATTTTTTTCCATAGTAGGTATTAAGAAGTAAAGAAACGAAATACTCTAAGCCCAAAGTATTTATTTTTTTCTGCATAGCAAAATCACCTAGAAGTTCATTAAAATTTGTTTGTCTAAGTTTATAATTCTTAATACATAGAATATTCAATGTAGACAACTTTTCCTGGGACATTGTGATTTTTAATGCATTTTTAATTCTTTTGAGTCTTTAAAAACATCTCTCTTTCTCCATTAGTTAGAGATCACCAAGCTAAGAAACCACCAGAAGATTGTTTTCACATTAGGAAAGGTCATCTGAACTCTTTTCTAGTATATAATTTGGGTCTACGGTCACATCACGTTGAAGCACCGATTCCCGTACGATCGCCGTTAAGCAACGTTGAATCTGGTCAGTACCTAGATGGTGACTGCCAGGTGTTGTAATCTTGGATGTAACTTGGTGTAATGGATAATGGGTCGGAATTGTGAATCAGAGAGCCCAGTTCCAATTCCAGTTGGGTTCGTTATATTTACTTGGTGAAGGTATGAATTAATCTCTTCTCTCCCATCTGTGGGTTAATTAATAAAACATATCACTAAATCATTATTATCTACAAAAAAAAATTCTTACAATCTAAAAATATTTACTGGCTTTAAATAACCTGCAATGGGTTGATAAACCGTAGAAAACTAATCATTAAATCTAATATAATTTAATAAAGGTCTGTATGAGACAGAGAGTGCTCTTCTGTAGGATTATGAATTTGTTTCACTTACAAATGAAAGTGCAAAAATTCGTCAGTTAGTTTCAGGTCAACATCTTCCGGATACGTTTTCATCTTTGCTTAGATGCCATCAGATTAGCCAGAAAGGAAAAAAAAATCGTGTAACATCATTGTACAGAAGAACTTCAGCTGTCAAACGTCTCACATGTCGAACAAATCGGTTTTCGAACAGAAAATTCGAGATGAAAATGCCTCGGTTACCGAACAAAATTTCGGTTCTCGAACAACATAGTCGAACCGAGTTAACACGAACAGAATAATTTCTGAGTCGACCGCCTTGTTGTATACATTCGTGTGTTGTGTCGTGGTTTTCTTTTTCAATTTTATTGTACTGTGTTTTTTTTCTCTACATTGATTCCTACTGGAAAAATAGTTTCGGTTTACGAACATTTCGGGTTACGAACGGCCTTCAGGTACGAATTAAATTCGTGAACCGTGGTTCCTCTGTATTTAGTTCTTCTTAAAAATTAGTTTAAACGTATCTCTTGAAGAGAGTTTATCTAAAGTACCAAATGCATTTCTATCATTTCCTCGTTATTTGATTAATCTTTGGTCCCTTGTGAACATTGGCAAGGCAGCCTTTGCTTGTTGCATAAGCTTATCAAAATCTCTTCTAATTTACCTTTTAAAATTCTGAAGTGAATGGTACAAGCTTGTACAAATATTCAATAAATGTTGTGACTTCTGAATGGCTTCATTGTATATAAACAAGATATAGCACACAGTTGCTAAATGCAGCATAAACACAAATTTTAATTTCTTCGATTTTCTACAGATGATTGTTAGGTTGAAGTCTGATATCACCCTTCACATTAACACATGAAGCCTGATATCACCCTTCACCTTAGCATCCAAAGTCTGATATCACCCTTCACATTAACACCTGAAGCCTGATATCACTCTTCACATTAATACTTAAAGCCTGATATCACTCTTCACATTAACACTGAAGCCTAATATCACCCTTCAACTGAGGTCTGATGTCATCCTTCACATTAACACCAGAAGACTGATATGACCATTCACATTGATACCTAAAGCCTGATATCACTATTATCTTAAGAAAATTGTTTTCGATAAATAATGAATTTTTATAAAAATTGTTTTCATTTAAAAAAAATTTAATTAATATAATTTATAAAGATTTAGATCTTTTAAAATTCTGTATTAATTTGTCCCTGTTATGTGATATTGTTATTAAGCAAAAACTATATTTAATAATTATAAATGGAAAAACTTACTACAATTTTGCGACCACCAATATCTTGAAAAGAATGTTGAAATTTTCTTTTGTGTGTATAAACGTGCCAATTTCTGTAAAAAAAAATCAATAAAATATTAGACTTTTGAAAGTATTTAATTTTTTAAAATTACTTTATTGTTAAATAAGCTGGTTCACTTAAAATTCGAAAATACTGTCACTTCTGTTCTTCCGTCCGATAAATTTCCCTGACGTTAGTTGTCGCTACATTGACGTAAAACGTCAATTCACACTTCCGAAATCAATCACCACGGTTAGAAATGTTTCTCTTATTTTCAATTAATTTTTTTCTGCTAAAAAATAAGTAATGTTTGTTTCCAATTCCATTCCATTAAGTAAACTTTAAATTTCTAATTTTCCTCAAATAATTTTTGAAAAAATATAATTGAATTTTACCAGATATTTAATTTCACTTTACGATGTTGTCAAAAATGGCGGATATGATCGATTTTATGGCAGTTTTGCTGACTAAATAAAAAAAAAAAATGAAAAGATTTTTAACTCAAATTTCGGACGTGCTAGGAAGTATAAAAATGTAAAAAAATAATCAAAAACTACTTTTGTCTTTCCTCTTAATAACAACATAGGCATAAATGCCTATGTTGTTATTAAGAAGAAAGACCAAAGTAGTTTTTGATTATTTTTTTACATTTTATAAAAAAATTGTTTATCAAGTTTTTCATCAGGGTATGCTCTTTTTTAGTGAAATAGTGAAGATATCAATCTCAAATATTTTTCTAAAATTGTTTATTTATATATATATATATATATATATATATATATATCTCCTCTCCCCTCTCTCTCTCTCTCTATATATATATATATATATATATATATATATAAAAATTATATATAAATTTTTATAAATCAAGAAAAATTTTCCAAAATCAGTGTTATCAATGTCCAACCGTCAAAAAGCAATGGGATAGTTACGCATTCACGACAAATATAAATATGACAATAATGTAGTGGGTGTATGAACATATAAGACCAACAACAAATACGTCTTTAAATACAAAACAATATTTATGAAGAAAGGACAAATAAGAAATGACGCACATTTTAATCATATTTTATGATGTCGGCACGTAAGTAGCAATTTTTAAGCACGTTAGAAATAAAAGAAATGTGTTGATGTCAAATCCTTTTTAACTACTTCACCAGATCGGAAGGTTAAATGTCACGCCTACTTGAATTTTTTTCCGTATCGAGAAAATTGTTCGAAAATAATTGTTCGAAAAACAATTATTCGAATTTTAAATTGTTTGAATGAAAATTAATCGAAAAGATAATTATACTAAATGATAATTATTCGAAATACCTATTTTTGAAATACGTATGTGGTCTTGCTTTGAGAGAGTCAATGCTGATTTACTTAGAACTAATAACGTCCTTGAAGGACAACATAGGGCTTTTTTGCAGCAAGTGTCATCTCATCATGCCACAATATGGAAATTATTAGACGCTCTTAAAAGAGAACAGGACTTGCAGGAAATTCATATTACAAAAGTAAAAGCAGTTTGTGAAAATATCAAGAGCACCAAGAAATACCGCGACGTAAATGGAAACTTAAAAAATTAGTGGCATCCTTTTACGAGTACTTTTCAGTAGCCGACCATTGGCGTGCAGTATCAATTTATGAACTTTTTTCTTACAAAATTGTTTTATTAATAAAATTTATATTTCGAATAATTATCATTTGTGTATTTCCTCTTTTTATTTTTACATTTCTATTGCAATAAAGAATTTTGCATTTCGAATAATTATCATAAATGTTCAGTCGAATTCATTACATTCACTTACGTGCTAATACCCTTGGGAAAGGTATGAATCCTCTTCTGCTCCAGCTATGTGTAAATAGCAGGACAGACCGGGTTCTATAGTCTTGGATGGCAATTGGTCTATTGCAGAAAGAAATGGCAACCTACTGTGGGAAAAAATTGCGTTGTCAGTCATGTATCGAAAGATACATGATTGCCTACGCGTGTATCACGCGTGGCACATAACTAACTGACCGATCATAAAGTAGCCTGGCATTTTTAAGGGGCGTTCCCGTATTACATTGAATTAGCATAAACTATTCAGACACTCTCATAGAAAAAACAAACAAACAAACAAAACAACAACAAAAAAACCCCAAAAAACAAAAAACAAAACAACAACAAAAAAAAAACAAAAACACCCTAACTGTAAAACTATCCCCATTTGATGTAAGTATTTTTTCTGCATTAATTACTTTCTCTCCGGTTCGAAGTAAAGTACGTAAAACTTAAAATTTGTCCATATTTGTATTTGTCTATATCTCTGAGATGAGGTATTATGATTATTTACATTATTCGGACTTTATCCTCATCTTCATTGCCATATTCACAATGTTTCGGCCATTGTACGCTCCGGCCTTCTTCAGGTGATTGGAATTTCGAACCGAACCCTTTATTTCGTCCACCGGGGTAGATTGTTCTAGTTCCATGTGTCATACCTCTTCCGGATGTCTCAGTTATTTCTACCCTATGTGAAAGTATTATCGGTGAAAATAAAAAAAAGATTTGTGGTCCATATAACATCAGGGCAATCTTCAGAAGTACTTCAACACTTCGCAGACACCTCTTTCGAGTAAGACCCCCCCCATAGAGGAGAACATGTCTAAGGACTGTGCGTACGCCATCCCGTGCAGCTGTGGTAAGAAATATAAAGGAGAAACAGGCAGTCCCCCAATGTAAGACTACAAGAACATCTTAAAGCGGTAACACAGGGGGAATAGAAAAATTAGGCGTAGCTGACCACATATGGAAGGAAAAGGGAGATCACTGCCTCATGTGGGATGAAGTTGAAATACTAGACAGAGAACATCACTGGAAAATACGAAAATTTGAGGAATCAGCACATATGCTAAACGACAAAAGTCTCCTGAGCCGACCATGCATAGAAATGAATACGATATGGGAATAAGGAGTGCTAGAGAAAAGCAATGAATAACAACACTATAATTGCAATATAAGTTCGGGTAAAAAAATTAAAACAATAATAAAGGAAAAATTGCAATATGAGAACTGGAAAAAACGATTGCTGAAACATTAGATTTATAAGTCCTAGAATTTCAAATACGGGGATCCTCAAAGACATATAAATCAGTGGATGAAGGCATTGGTTAGATTCAGTGACTCGTCTCATAGTGTTGTAAGTTCAATACCAGGCTACAGTAGTGGTGAATAAGAATGAAGATGCGTGGAACTAGAACAATCTACTCCGGTGGGCGAAATAAAGACTTTGGCCGAAACGTCGTGAGTATAGCGATAAGGATATCAGACCGAATAATGTAACATTTTACGCCTTATTTTTGGAAACTGATGACTTTTGACTTCGGTAAATGATTTTAAATAGTTCCTGTTAGCTAAGAACGTCTCTTTATAGAAATTTATTTTTCTGGGCTGTATTTCTGATGCGCTTTATCTAAGGTAGGCGAATAAAGTAAAATATGTAAATAATCACAATATATATCTTTTGTATTATTAATGATTCAAGAAAACAACAAAACTCAAATGTGAATCAACAAGTATATATTGAAATAACATACAAGAACAAAATATACAATAATTTGTATTCAATGTTTAGATTAAAGGAAAAGAAGTTGCTTCCCTTTTACCGTATTTTGATTTGATTGATTGTTCGAAAGAAAGTTCTCTTGAGAGAGAAATGTTCAGGAATCAATGTTAGAACAAGTCTGCTGTTAGAATAGATAACACAAGAATACAATTGATCAGAAAGTGTGTTGTGTTAGAAAAATCAACAGAGTCCTGGTTGACTGAACTTAGCTGAGTCACGGAGAGATATGTATATATATATATTACAAAATTCTGTGTCTGTGTGTGCGTTTGAAATGTTGTGAGTAAAGTCATAGGTTTGTGTTGACAGGCGAAATTTACTGGACTCTACTGGTGGCTTGTGAAAAAGTCGCCTCTTTTAAGGCTACAGATAGGCTCCCAGCGAAACCGCGGGAAAAGTTGATTTTGCACTAAAATATGTGATTGGTTAAAATTTGACCAATCGCTAAATTTGTACTAACGAAACAAGTAAGCAAGTTCAAAACCGAAAAATTCAAAGCAACGACTGCGATGGCTAAATTGTCCTATAGAAAGGCAGTATTGATTTATTAGCCAATCGCAGACGAATAAAATGTGGGCGTGGAAAAACAGCAGTCTCTACAACTACCCTTCCTCCACGGATTGAAAAAAAGTGGTGAAGATATTTTTTTTAAATGTCACATATTGTTTGAATTTTGAAGGCCAGTGGACCCTCCTTCCTTTTTTGGTAAATTGGTGATCAGGTGTTTCAGACTGTTGTGTACTACTCGGTGGTGCTGATGATGACGATGATTGGTTTGGTTTAACATTCCGCTCAATATCTGCTGGCTTGAGGCGATCAATTGAAACGTTCGATTGACCACTAGTGAGCTGAATAGTGTAGAACTTGTCATGTCGAGCAAGAACTCGAAATGGGCCTGAGTAGCTAAGTGTCAGTGGCTTCTTGACAGTGTCTTGTCTTACAAACACGAAATCATATTTATCTAAAGAGGAAGGAACATAAATGTCCTTGGTTTGGAAACGAGTGGGTGTAAATGCCAAGGTAGACATTCTACCCTGCAGGTATTGGACAAAGGTTGAGGAAAGTTGTAAGGCAGAATTTCCGGACAGAAATTACCCTGGCAACACTAGTGGTTGGCCAAAAACAAGATCTGCAGGTGAACACTGCAACTCCTCTTTTCATTGAGAACGAAGTGAAAGCATGACTAGAGGTAAATTATCCATCCAGGATTGGTTATTATCACTGTTGGAGCTAGTTAACACGGCCTTTAATTGACGGTACAAACGTTCCACAAGGCCATTAGCACAGGGGTGATATGCCGTCGTTGAGATATGCTTCGCTCCGAAATGATTCACAAATTCTTTGAAAAGTGTTGCTTGAAATTGAGGAACGCGGTCTGTCGTTATGACTGATGGGCATCTAAAGACCGAAATCCAGTCTTTCAATATTGCCTTAGGGACAGATTCTGCGGTTATAGACTGAAGTGGAATTGCAATAGGCCATCGCGTAAATATATCTGTGTCAGTAAGGATGTACTGATATCCGTGTACTTCCGGTAACGGACCCACTAAATCGGCATGCAGATGACGAAAACAACCGTCAGGCACAGTGAAATTTCCAGGTCGGGATTTGGTATGACGATGTACTTTCGTACGTTGGCAAACGAGGCAACACTGAGTCCAATGCTTGATATTGATGTTCATGTTCGGCCAGACAAAACGTTCATAAATTAGTTTTGCCGTTATTTTCCGTCTCGGGTGCGAGAAAGAGTGGAAATAGTCGAAAATTCGTCTTCTCATGCGGATACTAGGGGGCTGGGATGAGAAGTGCTGACGTCACAAGCGATTGACTTGGTACTGAAGGGCAAGGGACGTTGCTCAATCATTAACGACGAATTTTTCAATGAGTCAAACAGAGTAGTATTCCTTTGTTGCTCGTCGGCTAGAAAATCGAGTTCAAGCTGTTCCTTAGTGGCGTTAAGTGAGAACGCTCTTGATAGTGTGTCGGCAACGGTGTTATCATTGCCTTTGACGTGACGTATATCAGTAGTAAACTGCGAAATAAAGTCTAATTGCCTGTAATCACGTGGATTATACCTGTCTGATTTGGTTTGAAAGGCATAAACAAGAGGTTTATGATCAGTGAATACAGTGAAATCTCGACCTTCTAATATATGTCGGAAATGTTTAATCGAAAGGTAAAGTGCAAGTAATTCACGTGAAAAGGTGCTGTACTTTTTTTTTGAGTTGGAGTGAGTTTAACTGAGAAAAAGGAAGTAGGTGTGGTTTCTTTTTTTGTGTGCTGGTGTAAAACAGCTCCAATTGCTTCTGATGAGACATCAGTGGTGAGCGAAAGATGTGCTGTATTGTCATCACGTAGATAATTTAGTTTAGTAAAATTTGCTAGCGCATTTCTTGAATTGGTAAAAGCAGCAAGAGCTTCGTCCGACAGTGTTATCTTTGCGTTTCTTGTTCCCTGGCCATGAAGTAAGTTGGTAAGAGGTGCCAGTTAGGAATGAACTGGTGATAGTAATTTATTAAGCAGAAATAACATCAAAGTTGCCAGAGCATCGTTGGTTAAGGAAACTCTCGTATAGCTGTAACTTTCTCCATGACCCGTGTGATGCCAGAACCATCAATTTCATATCCGAGGAAATTCAGTTTAGGAATGGCAAACACACATTTGTCCGGGTTGATTTTTAAGCCGAAATGTTCCAAGCGCTGAAAAACTTTCGTGACGTGACACACGTGGTCATCCATGTTAGCGCTTGCTACTAGGAGGTCGTCAATGTAAGCGAACGAATGCGATAAACCACGAAGTGCTTCATCGATTAAACGTTGGAATGACTGTGCAGCGTTTCGAAGGCCAAAAGGCATCTGAAGGAATTCGTATAGACCAAAAGGAGTTGTAATTGCAGTTTTGTGGATGTCTTCTGCGGCCACCGGGATCTGATAGAAAGTTTTTCGTAGATCTATCTTCGTGAAAATCTTAGCTCCCTGCAGAGAAATTGCGAAATCGGCTAAGTTGGGCACAGGATATTTGTCAGGAATTTTCTGTGCATTTAGGTGTCTATAATCTCCGCAGGGCCTCCACGCCCCCTCTTGCACCTTGGGGACCATGTGGAGTGGAGATGCGAAAGGGCTTGATGAAGGGCGAATTATGCCCAGATCTAACATGTACTGAAATTCAGCACGTGCTAACTTATATTTTTCTGGTCTGAGTCTACGTAGTTTCGCAAAAACTGGCGGGCCAGATGTATGAATTTTACGAACGGTGTGATGTTTTACCGTCCCAGTGTACGTAAAAGGTCGGATGAGTGAAGGAAACTTATCCAGTACGTTTTGGAGTGGATTATTTTCTGGCAGAGCAACACATAATTTAGTTGACGTGAGAGTGGAGGTTATTCCTAAATGTTTAGTTGTTTGGTCTATAAGTGTATGGTTCGACATGTCCACAGCTAGCTTGTAATGTGCTAGGAAATCTGCGCTGAGTATGGGAAATTTCACTTCCGCCACGGTGAAAAACCACTGGAACGTTTTCTTTAATCCAATGTTTAGAGTCATAGACACCTGGTCGAAAGTTTGGATTTGGGAACCATTCGCCGCACGTAAAAGGTATGAAGATTTCTCCGTCGAAAACCCTGGTCTGGACGGAATTACACTGACTTGGGCGCCTGTGTTGACCAAAAATAATTCGTCAGAATTACAGTCTCGGACGTAAAAAAGACGGTTGATTCTATCTCCCCCAACAGCAGACACCGTCTTCATGTGCTGTTGGGACTGGCGTTTCCCGCCTGTTGGTTAGGTGTAGATGCTAGCTGGGGTTTAAAATTACATGGCTTGGTACAATGCCTAGCTGTCCGACCGAATTTACAGTGATACCAACAAATAGTAGTCGTCCTCCCATGTGAGTTAGATCTGGAACGTCGGCGTGACTTGTATGAGTTGTGACCTGGGGTCGAACGTTCTCTACTCAGACGATTCAACTGAATCGACAACTTGTTGAGTTGTTGTTGGAGTTTGCTTATCAAGTTGTCGACGGGGGTGTCGTGTGGTTCAGGGACGCGCATACTATTAAGGGCCTTAGCTTCATTTATTTTATCGGCTATTTCAGCCGTTTTCATGAGGTCTAAGTCCTCTGGAAGAGTTGCTAGGATTTGAGCGGTGTGGGTGAGCAACTTGTCCATCCACAGCTTGCATATAGTGAATCAGACATTGTATACTTTCCTAGCAGATTTTTCATCTTACATAGTAATTGTGTGGGCTTGCTGTCGCCCAATTGAAGGGTGTTGAACAGGTCGTTGATTCGGCGTTCTTCAGACTTTCCTGTTCTATATATAATAGCCTTTTAATGTGTCGAAGGGTGTTGTATGTTGGGACGTTGTTGCAAGACCGATACGCCAGATGCAACCTCCGTTTGGGATTCATTTTCGACAACGTATCGTGGAAACATCTTGCCGGTTTGGGAACGGATTTTTTTTCGCCTGGAAAATGGCGTTTAATTGTGTATTGTCGCTTCGCGCTAAGTTGAATTGTATATTATTTTCTTAGATGCTGTTGGCATAAAATTGGGTTTTTCTTCGCTTGTTTTTTTTTAATCTTTAATCACGTCGGCGGTCACCAATTGTTATGCGTGTTCTTTAGTGCATATATCTTTTGTATTATTAATGATTCAAGAAAACAACGAAACTCCAAATGTGAATCAACAAGTATATATTGAAATAACATACAAGAACAAAATATACAATAATTTGTATTCAATGTATAGATTAAGGGAAAAGAAGTTGCTCCTCTTTTACTGTATTTTGATTTGTAATTGATTGTTCGAAAGAAAGTTCTCTTGAGAGAAATGTTCAGGAATCAATGTTAGAACAAATCTGCTGTTAGAATAGATAATACAAGAATACAATTGATCAGAAAGTGTGTTGTGTTAGAGAAATCAACAGAGTCCAGATTGATTGAACTTGTCTGAGTCACAGAGAGATATGTATATATGTATTACAAAATTCTGTGTTTGTGCGTGCGTTTGAAATGTTGTGAATAAAGTCATAGGTTTGTGTTGATAGGCGTAATTTACTGGACTCTACTGGCGGCCTGTGAAAAAGTCGCTTCTTTTAAGGCTACAGATAGGCTTCCAGCGAAACCACGGGAAAAGTTGATTTTGCACTAAAATATGTGATTGGTTAAAAATTGACCAATCGCTAAATTTGTACTAACGAAACACGTAGGCAAGTTCAAAACCGAAAAATTCAAAGCAACGACTGCGATGGCTAAATAGTCCTATAGAAAGGCAGTATTGATTTATTAGCCAATCGCAGACGAATAAAATGTGGGCGCGGAAAAACATAGCAGTCGCTACACCTCTCTTTCGTGAGGTTGCTGGATTTATTGCCCAGCGCCTGAAACGTACACAAAACGGCAAGTGCCGAGGCGGCTTGGGCAATTTTTCGCTGAAAAAAACAGCATAGTACGATGAAAAGAGGCCCCAAATTTAATAAAATACAAAGTTTTATCGTCAAAATGTTTGTTATTATTAAGAGGACAGACGAAAGTAATATTTTATTATTTAATTAAATTTTTTAATCCTTTCTAGCACGTTCGAAATTTTGCTTCAGAATCTTTTTTTTTCGTCGACGTAATAACCTTTTTGCGCTTTTACCTGGTGAAATCGCATTGATTTAGAAATTCTTGCGAAAAATCAAATAATTGTCGGATTTTAATGAAACTTTCAAGATTTATTCACAAATAAATTAAATTACTTTTAAATTTTTTTTAGAAAATCTTGGTAAAAATATTTTATACATATGTTACCTCCCACTTACTTAATTTAATGAAATTTAGAGGAATTCAATTTTTATCAGAATATTTTTTCATTAAAAGCAGGACTCATATTTCTTTTTCCAAACTACTACTCATTTCCCGAAAATCTGTTCCGAATCGTAAAGTAAAAAAATGCAATAAAACTATGATATTATTTAATTAGAAAAGATTTTAATTGCTTTTATAAATAAAATTTATTAAGAACACAATAGTCCTAAGAAAATTTTTTTTCGATGAATAATGAATTTTTACAAGAATTCTTTTTATTTTTTTAAAAATTTTAATTATACTTTAAGAATTCTGCATTACTTTCATCCAATTTAGTGATATTATTATTGAGTGAAAACTATATTTACTAATCAAAAATTGAAAAGCTTTATACAAGGTATTTTCTTTTAAGATTTTTAAAATATTTTTTTTTTATGTATATAAAATATTACGTAACGTGTCCAGTTTGAAATTATGATCGAAAAAAATGAACAAAAAAGAGATAAAACAATTTAAAGATTTTTCTTATTCTAATTTTTTATGGACAACTTTTCAACAATTTTTACGATTACCCTCATGTCTAAAAATTATATAAAAAAATTCCTCGTTATGTTATTCATTTTTTAATGCTTATTGAAGTGATAAATAAACTCACTTCAAAAATCGTCGACAAGTGTGTCAATTGGTAAACATGATGATGGAAAGCTGAAAAATAGATTATTCTAAATTTGATCAAATTAAAGCAATTTCTGTTATTTTTTCTGGGATGAGGATAATATATTATTAATTCATCAACAAATCAGCCATTTTCCAGAATGTCAATAATTTCAAAAAATTTCAAATACTTTTTAAATTCTTTTAATACAATTTTATTAATTCCTCTGCATTTCATTTCTTCCACGGATTGCTAAATTAGTCGTATTTTTGAGGATTAAATTTTGAATCGTTTGAAGCGCATCTGTAAAATGGGTGGATATCAGGACTCTCATTTTTTTTCAGAAAAAATATATTTTGAACAAAGGTACAGATATGTTTACAGATTTTCAATGTAATATTTTCAAGTTTTGAATATATCTAATCTAATGTTGTTCCTAATGTCCGGTGATCTTGTTTAGCGGTATATAAAAAAAAATTTATAGTTGCTTTTAAAAAAAAAGTTAAAAAAAAGGAAGGAAAACACCACAAATCGCTGTATTGAATGGGGACACTTTATTGGAAATTAACATGAACAGAAGATAAAACAAGGAAAGTTTTGACCACTTTCAACTATTTTCAATAATAATCACGTCTAAAGCCCCCGAAAGAAAGTTTTGTCTTTATTTTTTTATTTTTTGATGCTTACCATTGTTATTTCCATAAGTCTTCCATCGTCGAATTTACATTAATTATTTTTTTTTTTTTAACGCGATTCGTAACGTGTATTTACTTATTTAACGTGTCTTTTTGATGACCTCATGTTAACGAAAATGGACATTCTCCTTTTTTTTTTGTTTTTTTCTCGAACATATTGCCGTCATGTTTATTTTCCTAATGCGTTTGTTGAAAACAATAAAAACCGGAAATTTTTCAGTAAATGACGAAAGTCCTTTTTATATCTGATATGGACAAGGAAAAAAAGAGGATGTTCAGGCAAATATATGAAAAACAAAAACTGAAATTGCCAAAAAAAAAAACAAAACAAAAAACATACAAATAACGAGATTATTTGAACAGATTCTCACGTTACCTGATATCTGCCCACGGAATGCTTCCAAACATGTCTTATATTTGACTGGTAATTACCATAAGCATCAAGCACTGATCTAACTTGATTTTTAGAGCAAATGTCGAATATAATAACAAATAACAAATTCCATTGTTTAGACCCAGGATTTTTTGGTAATAACATGTCAAAATAATTAATTGGGGAATTGTGTGGCTGCTTTAATAAAACTCAGTTTGTGGCAAAATTTGTTAGACAACAAAATAACAAAATTGACGCTTTTTTATTGGGAAAAGGGTTCTTTTCATATAAATAAATGTTTGTTCGAAATGAATGAAACTGTAAACAACCAAAAAAAAAAAAAAGAAAAAAAAAAGAAAACAACAAAAAAAACAATAAATAATGAAAGATGTACAATAAAAAAATAAGTAAGTTTATTAAAATATATATAAAAATAAAAAAATTCAATAAAACTAAGGTATGTCCACTATCGCTAAAAAAAACGCAATGTAAAGATGAAAATAAAAGCCCAAAAACTTGATTAAAAATTTTTTTGCATTGTCTAGATGTTTATGTCATTATTTAGAGGAAAGACCAAAGTATTTTTTTTGAGGCCGTCTTCTCATTTTTTAAAAATCAGTTTTAGCATGTGTAGGATTTTAGTTAAAAAAGCTTGTTTTTTAAGTCAATAGAATTGACGTAAAACGGTAATCCATCATTATTGACAGTTTTATAAACAAAAGTAAATTTTCCCATTTAAAAAATAAATTAAAATTCAATTATACTTTTTTCAAAAGTTATTTTAGGAAAATTAGAAAATTTAAAGTATACATTAATGTAATTTGAAAGAAACATTTAACCCAAAATCTCATCAGAAAATTTTTTAAGACATTTCCAACCGTGGTGCATGTTTTTTGCGCCTGATTGAAGGTGTTAACATATACGTCACTCTGTCAACAACTTCAGGGAATTTATCGGACGGTAGGCCAAAAGTGATATAAATCGTTCCAGCTTTAAGTGAAAAATTTGTTAAGATATATATATATATATTCTAACAAATATATATATATATATATATATATATATATATATATATATATTTATATTTTATTTTTTTTACCATACGTTTGAGGGAGAATTCCGAATAAAAATAATCTATTTAAATTATTAAAAAATACATTTATAGTTCAGATTTTATAAGACAAAAATGTTGTAACAATATTGTTATCTACACATTTCTATTTTATGTTTTTTTTTTTTTAAA
The DNA here is from genome assembly GCA_903632075.3 of Acanthosepion pharaonis. NCBI lineage: Eukaryota > Metazoa > Mollusca > Cephalopoda > Sepiida > Sepiidae > Acanthosepion > Acanthosepion pharaonis. The sequence continues at coordinate 643,194 of CAHIKZ030001431.1, read as the reverse complement.
TTAAAGTTTTATCTCAGCGCAGCTGTTTTTTTGATGGTTTTATAATTACTCACTAAACTCAAAGTCAGTTCAGGTTTGCTGTAGTAAAAGTTTGTTTTGTTTTTTTTTTCATCAGATGTTGACCTGAGTGATGACAACAACACTGAACAGATGACATTAATTTTTTTTTTTTAGAATTTAGTAAATATCTTTTATATGACAAAAACAAGCGTTTTAAACATAATTTTTGTTTAGTTATGAAATATTTTTCTGAGAATTTTTATATGTATAACGACCCCTTTTTTTGTTGTTTCTGTTCCTAAATTTGAATAAAAAAAAATAATTAATATTTGTTAGTAACACTCTCAAAAAGAGTTTGATTATATATAAAAAAAAAATTAGAAGAAAACTTTTGACAATGCGACATTAATTTTAAATTTGACAAGTGCGTCAACAATCAGGGGAATAACTCTAAACAGACAGACTTTTTTTTTTTTATAAATGGGCATCCATAGATTTGTCGGAGATGATTTTAATACATTTTTATCAAATCATAAAAATATTTTAAAATATGCTGCAGAGTAAAAGATTGTATTAAGCTTTTCTAATTTATGATCTATAAAAATAGATCTTTTAATGAAAAAAAAAAATGATTACAATTGTTCTAATTTATTTAACAAATATTTATCAATTTATCATTTCTTTTAAAACTCAAAAAAAAAAAAAGAAAACAGTTCTCGTAAAAACGATTTTTGAACCTAAAATTTTTTGATTCAGACAAAAAAAGTCCTAATATATAAAATTGATAAAATTGATTAAAAAAACAAAGTTTTATCATCAAAAGTTTTTCTCATATTTTTATTGCATTTTGTAAAAAGTTCAAATTCAAATTTAATTGAAATTTTAGTTCTTTTTAGAACGTTAAAAATTTTACACGAAATTTATGATTTATATTCCTCAAAGTCTTTTTTTTAAAAATTGAAAATAAAAAATAGGGGCAAAATGCTAATTTTAAAGTTTTTAAAAATTTAGTAAGGAATTAAAAACGTAAAAAAATATTTTTTACCATTTTTTTTTTTTTTACAAATCATTTCTAAAATAAATCCATTCATTTCTGGAATAAGTTCTTCAAGTTTCACTAAATTGAGAAATTATTTGATTTTTTTTTAATAATTTTATGTTTTTTAAAACAAAAAAAGTTAAATTTAAATCATAAAATATTAGCGATTTTTCAATTTTGGACATATTTAATAGAAAAAAAAAATTATATTTAATTTCTTCTGAGACATTTAATTAGAAAAATTTTTTTTTCCTTTATGAATAAAATATATTATGAATACTGTTATCTTACAAATTTCTTTTGCTGAATAATGAATTTTTACAGGAAGTGTTTTCATTTTTTAAAATTTTAATTAGAATAATTTATAAAGTTTTAATCTTAAAATTTTGAAAAGTAAAAACTATATTTATTAATTATAATTGGAAAATCTTACTGAAATTTAGCAATCCCCACTATTTTAAAAATAACTTTGAATTTTTTGTAAACGTACTGATTTTTGTAAATACGGATGCCCACACACGATATTATCAGAAAATAAGAGCGGTAACTATAGTAAATTAAAAATTTATTGGTAATTATCTAAAATTTCCTCAACAAGCGTTTTCGTTAGTAAGACTATAAAAACAAAGTACCTAAATTTCAATAAAATATTAGAATGTTTAAAATATTTTATATTTTTTAGTATTATTAGGTAGTTAAAAGATTATATATATATATAAAAGGCGTTTACATCGTACTTGTCTTGTAATTTTATTACAATTATCTTTCCATTACTTAAATTCAGATTAATTAATTAAACTTTAAATTAGCTAATTTTTCTCAAATAACGTTTAAGAAAGGTATATTTTATTTTTGAAAGATTTTTTTAATAAAGCAAATTATGTTGTGTCAACAGATTTGTCCTGTTCTGCTATCCATTTACACATCTGGTCATATAGGTTACTCGCGGCTTTCCTCTGTCACTCTTGTATTCAATATGTTCAATAGTCAAATTCTCCAAGCCCCCTTTTCTCATTGTAGCCGAGAAATTTCAGCTGTTTCTTTTTTTATTCTAAATGTAAGGGCATTTTTCCAGTTTCCCTAAAAAAAATTAATTAAATAATCCAAAAATACTTTGGTCTTTCCTTTTAATAATAGCATAAAGATTTTGACGGTAAAACTTTGTTTTTGTCTAGTTTGTGACATTTTTCATTATACTATGATCTTTTTTTTCAGTAAATTAGTGGAGGTACCTAAATAAAAATGAAACATTTTAGATTGATAAACCGAAACGTTTCCTATTTTGTTCTTTATCGTATCATTCTGTCGAATTCCGGTCAATATTTAATTTGTATTTGATTCCAATTCATATATATATATATATATATATATATATATATATATATATATATATATATATATATATATATATATATATATATATGTGTGTGTGTGTATTAATTAGTGGTTTAACATTTTTTGGCAGAACTATATATTCATGGAGGTCTCAGAGAGCAAACGTAAAGAAGAGAAATTTGTAAATGAAAAAATATTAAAATTTTATCTAAATTGTGCATTGTTGTTTTGTTTTGACAAGGATATTTTTTTTTTAATATTTGAATGTTTTCTTCCTGCATGATGTACAAAAAAGATTTTAAAACTATTATATGCTTTAAGGTAACTGCACTTTTTCGCTGACAAAACGCATTGTACGATGAAAAGAACCCCCAAATTTAATAAAAAACAAAACGTTTTAACGTCAGAATGTTTTCTATTATTAAGAGGACAGACGAACGTACTTTTTTTTTTTATTATTTTATTAATTTTTTTAATCCTTTATAGCACGTTTGAAATTTTGATTCACTATGTTGTTTTTTGCGTCGGCAATCGACGTAGGCTTTTTGTACTTTTTTCTCCGGTGAAAAACACATTGATTTAGAAATTCTTGCAAAAAATCAAATAATTGTCGGATTTTAATGAAACTTTCAGGACTTATTCACAAATAAATGAAATTACTTTTATAATTTTTTTTAGAAAATCTTGGTAAAAATATTTTTTTACATATGTTACTTCCCACTTAATTTAATGAAATTTAGAGAAATTAAATTTTTATCAGAATATTTTTTCATTAGTTAAAAGCTAAATTCCTTTGAGAATGTAAATCACTAAAAATTTTTAAACTACTACTTATTTCCCGAAAATCTGTTCCGAATCGTAAAATAAAAAAGGCAATAAATTATAACAGTATTTAATTTGAAAAGCTTTTAATTGCTTTTATAAATAAAATCTATTGAGGACACTATTGTCTTAAAAATTTTTTTCGATGAATAATGAATTTTTACAAGGATTGTTTTCAAAAAAAAAAAAAAAATGAAAACAACAACAAAATATTTAATTATAATTATTTATAATATATAAATCTTTAAAAATTCTTCATTACATTCATTCAGTGAGGTGATATTATTATTAAATGAAAACTATATTTACTAATCAAAAATTGAAAAGCTTAATACAAAGTATTTTGCTTCAAAAGTTTTAAAATAATTTTTATTTTTTTTATGTATATAAAATATTACGCAACGTGTCCGTTTGAAAGTATGGTCGACCATTCACGACATTATCAGAAAATAAGAGCGATGACTATAGTAAATTTAAGGTGATATGATATGAATACTTTACACTCAGATTTAGTAAAAAAAAAAAATTTGCAAATTAACTGAACTGAAAAAAAAATACTTCTTGAAAGTATTAAAACAAAAAAGGTTTACTATCAAAATTATTCATCAATGAAATCAGATAATTTTCTGATGTTTTGTAAATTTTTAAAAACAAAGGGTTATTGCTTCTTTTTTTTTCATGTCAAAAGTGCGCATGATTTTGGAGATAGCTACTAAATGGTTCCTTTTTTAATTTGGGGAAAATTTTCCATTGGAATATATAGTCTTTACCTTTTTAAATCTTTTTTTGATACACCTTTAATTTCATACCTAATATCTTAATCGACGTATGCTGGTTTTATGACGTAATTTTATTCTGTTTTTGGTTGTTAAGTCATAAAGGAATATATCAAGCGAAACGATTTCAGTATCGATAAGATTTTGGTATCCGCCTCCGATTATAAAATCTAAGGAATCATAAAATTCATTCGATTCTCTTTCTAACATAATTGTTTCCATAGATCGTCATTTCCTTAACTGAACGAATTCTATCGACGTCAACATGACCAATGTAAGTCTTCATTTTCTTACTGCTGTAAATTAGTTTGCCTTGTATATTTTCTATAACTGTTTATACGGTAATTGTCCTGATCATCTTTCCTCTTTGGCTTTCCTCCATTACACGAATTTAAGCGCAATACGAAATTGGCAGTCAAGGCTTTTGTTTCAAGAAAAATTGTATCTTGTAATTTAATTAACAAGATTTTGTAAAAATATTACCTACTTTTTACTTAAATATAACGAAAAATATATTTTTTCCCTAGCAGAGTATGTCCACACTTGTCAACACGTTCAAAGATCAAACAAAAATTCTCTTACAACCCTACCTCATACTTTCAAAATCACACAGACATGAAATCAAATTAGAAGACTAAACCTACCACAATTAAGAAAATAATAAACTTTATGAAACTTTGAATAAACAATTATCAATTTCTTAGTCTCTTAAAAAGAATATAATAAAGGAAAATAAGGGGAAAAGATTAAATAAGTAATATTTTATTAATTATAATTATTTTCTCACAATTTTATTGCACCCAACGTTGTCTTTTTAATTATTTTTATACATAAATTTATTAAAAGAAAAATAAACTAGAAAAAAATTCATAAATAAGTTCTTGAATTGACTATCAATTTACCTTTACTTTTTGATAATTTAATCGACGTATGCTGGCTTTATGACGTAATTTTATTTTAGTTTTGATTGTTAAGTCAAAGAAATATATCAAGTGAAACGATTTCAGAATCGATAAGATTTTGGTATCAGCTATCTAACACATTTATAGGACATTCTCACGCTGCTGGCCACGGCCCGAATGGTGATTTGGACGACGTGAATGGAGGAAGTCTTGCGAGGCATCCGTCTTTCTCATCAGGGTCTAATCCGATTCTTTGAGCACCAGCTCAAGATGAAGATTAGAACTGATAGAAAACGCCTGCATCAGACAGTCTTCAGTGAAAGGTGGGTGACTGAGGCGAGCTTGGTTCGGTTGAACGGGGCTAGCCTTGATTTTCTCTTTTAGGTCAACCTACGTCACATTGGGGTGGTTTTCTGTGGAGCCCCCCTCCCCCTCTGGTTAAGTTAGACAAGCCTTTGTGTACCTAGTTAATGTGAGTAAGTGTTGTTTCTGGCCTATTTCCGGTTGCCTCTTTGGTTATGATCCAAGTCGAGATTCCCAACCTCCCCAGTTTGTTTTTGGCCCTCTTTTTATCTCGACTGGGTCAGATTTTTCTTTCCCATGTCCGTATATATTTTCTCCTTTTCCCATTCCCTTTGTGAGAGAGCTTCTTGGTTTTGTCCAATAGGCAGAATACAGCGGCCTCTCTCCTTGAGGGTTGAACGGGCCCTACTAACATCAGTTATGTTTAGTTCACTTTCTGTTCATGTTTAGTTTGTTATTGGGTTCATCTCCCTTCCTTCTCATTTTTCATCTTTAGAATTGTATATATAGTTTATTATCATTAAAATTTTATGGCATGGGGCGCGTTTCGTAGGTATTATGCTGTATGGAGGATTGATTGGTGACGGACTAGTTTTTATGGTGAATGGGCAAATTGTAATGAGTGGATGGGTCGTGAATCGGATTAGCTAGGTATAAGATAGTTAGTGAAGACCAGCCTCAATCCTCCCCTTTTTTCGGCCTTGTGCCATAATTGTATTTTTATGCAATAAATATCCATTTATAGGACTATCATTCGTCCTTGCATCGAATATTACTGCCTTTGGTCTGGTGCTTCTGTTATATATCTAGAGATTCTTGAGAACATCTGTTGTGGATTCCGGGATGAAATGAATGACAAATGCAAGAATGAAATATAGCAAATAAATGTATTGACGTAATAATACAATTGGTAATACGGTTAGTAGATCCAGAAATGCGATTAGTAGCAATAATAATATATATACAGTCTGGGAAATTCAGTATCGATGTAAGATTTCCTTTTGAGTCTACGTGCTCGGAACTGTGACTCCTACAAAGCGGTTACCTCACTTTCTCACTGTATCACTGTATCAGTGTATATCTCGTCTAACTCTGTAACTACCGGGTATTCACCGGCAGCAGCACAAGTACACACTGGGCGAGTCCACTTGTATCAAAAAAGTGGTGGACTCTATAACAACATCCAATGAATAGTCTGCAACGTTATCGGTCTTGACCTGGCATCTCGACTTCAGTCACTATCCCACTGATATAACGTAGCTTCCTTGTGTATTTTCTATAAATATTTTCAAGATAATTGTTCTTCTTATCTCTCTTCGTTGATATTTCGATTTCACAAATTCAAGAGCAGTTCTAGATTGGCAGCTAGGTCTTATACCTACGTAAGTTCTATGTTGATATTTTTTCTGTTTCCTGCTATCCTGTCATCTATGATCTTCAGAAATTGAAATGTTATATCTATCGTCATATTCTGTCTCCTTGAATATCGTTCTTTTATTGTTCTTTCCATTTCTTTCACTCACCGTACCCTCTTAAATCTTAGTAGCTTTTATCGCTGTGCTTGGTGTGAAATGATATTTTTTTAATTTGCTTTTTTAATAATTTCAAATAGTTATCTCCCTTGAGCTTGAGATCGAACGGCCTCAGTTCAATCTCTAATATTTTTGCTTTCAAATGTGTCAAGAAACAATAAATAACAAGAGAAAGGAAAAATTCGATAAATCAATGCAATAACAAAAATACATTTTTCTTTTATCAGTGACGAAAGTGATACAAATTGTATTGATATTTTATATTGAAATTATTGTTGCATTTTAAAATTGTTTACAATTGTTTCGTTTTTCTGTTACGTAGAAGTTTAATTTTGGTTCAACGTCCTTTCCTAGTTGGTTTGAAATAGTAATTAAAATTTTGTGTAAAGAATGCGTGTTGAATGAATCGTTGGATGAAAATTTTTGCAAGTTGAGAGAATATTTATAAGTGTATGTTAAGATTAAACAGTTTCCTAAGAGCTGAATTTTAAATTAGTTTACAATTCACAGTTCATTAAGAATTTGTCTCTCTTTGATCGTAATTCTTTGTTTGGAAGATGATGTTGAAATGTTGATGTGAACTTTAAATATTGTAATCTCGTTCCGTTATCAAGTGTTGATATTGATAAAGTTTCAATGAACTCACTGGTGAGAATGAATAATGATCGCTGTGCGAGTTAGTGAGTGAGTGTTTTTTTTCTGCAAGTTGGACATATGTTCAGAAGTAACTTAAAACCTGAGAATTGTGTGACGTGAATTTAGTAGGCGAATAATTGCTGGTTAGTTTCTCACTAGCGCGAATATGCTAGTGTATCATATTTATTTACTTTTAATCGCGTGATAGGATCGAGAACACGTTTTCTTTTCGTTGGCGCTTTTTTGGTTTGATCTGGTCGTGCAGAGGCGGAAACATGACCTTGGCATTATTGAACCAATCAGAATATGTCAGTTGCTGAAAACTTGGTTTGGAGCCTGTCTGTCGTGTTTAGCTGTGCAAGATTTTAGAAGAAAACAAAATACAATTTTCATGTTTATTGTCCAATCAGGAGGTTGTTTAATGACAGCATTATGGAAACTGAAATATAGAAGTTAGATTCTACAGGCTGTAATTTCCCAGTTTCATTCATATTTTAGTGATTTTTTTTCGGATTCCAACATGTAGAGTATCCACTAGGGAACATGATCATCTTGCAATATATTGAAATGATAAATTTAATTTATTTGATGATCTGTTCTTTATGCTTTCAAAGAAATTACTTGTTGCACAAAAATATCTATTCTCACCAAAACTACTTCATCTCTCAGTAACCTTTGTAATTTATATATCTGTCAATTCCAATAAGATCTTAGACGATTAGTGAAAGAAAATATAAAAAAGAAACTTTGTCTTTGTGACAAGAAATAAAAATTATTTTTCAAGAATGAAAAATGTTTCATGATTTTTAAATTAACATATCCGGATTATAAAACTCGGTACTAATAAACACGAATAAATTCGAGACGATTACTCCAAGTGTGGACTGAAAAAGTCTATATTTTTATGTATAAATTTAGTTGTTACTTTCGTAGTTTATCTGCGTCTATAACAAACTGACATGTCGAATAAAATTATACATTGGGAAAAGAGTATATTCTACGATATTTCATGTAAAAATCTTATTTATTATTCGAAAAAACGTTTATTAAAATAAAATGATACCGACATGACACTTAATTTCTATTTGTCTATAATCTTACTTCAATTATATTTTTATCAGGTAATTCTTTTCTCTGTTGCTTTATTGTGTGGAATAATATTTGTATCAGGAGCACCAGTGTCTACCGAATGTAAAAAACCGTCTGATCTAAAAATCCGATATGAAAAACTGATCGCAGAAACAATCGGAAACAAATTCTACTGCCTGCTGAATATACTTCAATCGCTACTAACCAGACTTTATTGCGAGGGGAACAACATGTCCCAAAGACATTATCGACCAGCGGCGAGACCCAGGATCGATCCACTTGCCCTTGGTATACAAAGATCATCACAGATTCTACACTGTTTCCGCCAGTTCGATCAGAGGCCGTGTGTCGTTGTTCAGACTGTATTGGATCTGACGGAATGCATTACTGTGAACGTGTTTACAGTGAAATGTTGTTCCTTCAAAATACGTTTGTTTGCGTGGATGGACTGTTTGTCTATGATCCAATAATAAAATATATAGCATCAGGGTGTGTGTGTACTTATAAGTACATAAAATCTCACTCACTTGCAGATTATGATACCCACAACAAACATACTTAAAGTTTTTGTTCGACGACAATTGCAGACTGCAATGAAATAAAGTTTCAGTTCAATATCAATTCTCTATTTCATGTCTTTTTTTTTTTGGTGTCTAGAACATATTATTCCAGATATGTTAATGCACATCTTACCTGTTCTTTTGTTTTTTTTTGTTTTTGTTTTTCATATGTCTCTTGATCAATTGCACATTTATTTCTATTCAAGATGCGACATTCTATTTGCTGTTATACAGTCTTCTTCGTATATTGTCTTTAAACATATGTTCCGTTATCATATCTTTATATCTATATTGAGAAAAAAAACTCTCTATATCAGAGGTCATATCAAAACGTATCGGGACTAGTGCCATTAAATGAAAATTAGAACACATAGAAAGGCGATCCAGACCATAACCAATACAGCAGAAAGGACCGCAAAATGGTTATGGATTAAGCGTGATAACCCTTGGACATCAATGTAACAAATAATCATCAAGCCGGGCAAATTTGTAAATATTATTAATATAATTGCAACATGGCATTATTGTAAACATTTTTATTATTTTTTATTCTAATTTATTTTTATTTTACTTGCTTATTTTATTTTATTTATTTATTTATTTTTTGAGTAAATGTGTAAATATACGAATTGATATGTACAAGTACAGCCAAAGAATAGATTTAGTCAATTCGCAAATTGTGCTATTTGTAAATATGTTGTTTTTATGTTAAACCCATGTTATACGCAGGACGTTTTTAGTGGTTTCGGCGCCACACATCTCTTAAGACATTGTCCATTATTCCCTTTTTTTCTTTTTCTTTTTGTTCGAACGTAAGACCTTTTTGTCTTCTTTTTATTCGAACGTAAGACCTTTTGTCCTTTTTTTTTTTTCGAACGTAACATAAGACCTTTTGTCTTTTTCAATTTCACATTTATACGAACATGTCGCATTTTTATATATTTTAAATCGGAATCATAACCACGTATATAGTGTATTTATAGTGTTTTTTTTCTCTCGATCCTTACCATATATATTTATTTGTATATTATTTTTATTTTATTAGTTTAATTGTCATCGGTTTCAAGCGATACATACATATAAATATAATATGAAGCTTCGTTAATAATAGATTTACTTCAAGATCATTTCGTCGTCTATTATATTTAACGACTTCAAATTTGTATATAATCAATATTAAGGAATATTATAGTGCTTACTGTAATTTCATTTTTTAATTTCATTTTTGTATATACGTGAAATTGTTAACATGCAAGATACAGTCTAAACGATAAGATAATAGGGTTGAGCTTAAGTATCCCCGCCAAAAGAAAGGAAAAAAGTACAAATAAAATAAGAACGGCAAAGAATTAAATCATACGATATTTAAGGAGAAGATTTAGAAACATTACCTCCTCGGTTATCCATCGAAACCGCAATCCACCGAAATAAGAAAAGAAGCCAGTCCCCACCGCGGGCCATTTAAAAGATATTTCGCGCACCGGATTGGTTGTTACAAACATCCAATCGGATGCGCGGAAGATGTAGTCTTTCTTCCTCTTAATCATTAAAAGGGCCAGAGTGGCTGTTAGCGTTTAATTAAAAGGGGGAATCAGGGGTTGATCTCCCCTGATTGGGTCGATTTGGTGATGGGGAGTATGATGTTAAAAGACCCGAAACTCCCTGATGAACAAAGTCAAAAACATCACTGACGACCCCCTTGGGCGCCTACTTAAAAGCGTATTTGCGAATTAATTCGACATTTAATCTCCTTCAAAGTAGACGCTTTCTGATTCAACGCACTTTAACCAGTGTCGTTTCAATCGACGGAACTCCTTTTTTGGGATAGTGAGAAACTGTATCGTCGCATTCACTTTTGTTTCTTCGACGTCTTGAAATCTTATTCCTTTCCACTGGGTTTTGATTTTTGAGAAGGTAGAAGTCTTAAGGGGCGAGATTGTGGTTTTCGAACTTGGGGAATGTTGTTCTTGGCCAAAAACTGCTGCACACGCCATGGTCACTGATAGAACCCCTATACAAACTACCACACTTTACACACTTTCATCCCAAGCACCGCTATAAACAATGGGAATGCGTGAAAACGTTATATCTTTGTATGCACAACAGCGTTCAAATTCAATTTGTGCCAAGCGGCTTCACTCTGTATACTTTTGCTCTGTTACCATAGTAACAGTTCCGACACTTTTTGATGAGACCTCTTATACAGGAAATAATGATCTGCCTAAGAACATTCTCATTTCGTTAGTATATATATATATATATATATATATATATATATATATATATATATATATATATATATATATATATAAAATAATACTACGGTGTCTGTGCGCACCTCCAAATACCTAGATGACCAGTTTGGCAGTTAATATATCTTCTGATTTAACCCTCAAGTGTGAATGACTGTCTTGTATCATTCATTATCTCCAAAACCAAACTAGTAACCTTAAATCATCACTGAACAAAAACCCTAAATTTGACTCCTGTCCTGATGAGCGGTAATACTCTAAATGCGTCTACTTGCTCCAAAGGTCTCTTGGGTGTAAAACTCAATAATCCAGACTTCAAATGGAACGCGCACAATCGTACCATCGCTAAAGATAACAACAGAGGTAAGGGTTTACATTGGGTTCAGAATGTTTATTTAAATGTAAAATTATATTTTATGGCAAAGGGATAGTGGGGAAAGGCTGGGCTCACTGTCTATCCTACACTTAGATAATCTGATTCACGACCCATTCACTCTAACAACTGGCTCAATCAACACAAGAACTCGCCCTTCCACACTGAATCCAACACCTAACCAAAATACGCCATCCTGACAAGGAACCTACTAAACACTCCATGATATATAAAATTTTTAAAATGTACAATTCTGTTTTTATTATTGTTTCTCAATTTTTTTTTTACAAAAATGGATACAAATATATCAGGAGATGATGGGGAGGTGATGAACCCAATAAAAAAAATAAGAATAACAAAATATTCAAACAAAAACAAAACTGTGTGAATAAAACCCATCTACTCCACATAAAAATAAAAGCGGTCGCCGTATTCTGTCGATAAGCAGAATCAAGACGATCGCTCGCTAGAAAAGAGGAAGAGACCAAATGAATTACGGAGTTGGAAATATCAAAGGCTAATCTAGATGAGATAAAAAGAAGATAATAACAAACTGGGAGATTGGGAATCTTGACAAGGACCATAACAAAAGTGAACGCCTGGAACATGCCGGGACTGACAATCGTTCATATTAACTAGGTGAAGAAAATAAGAGTCTACGTTAACCAGGGGTGGGTTCCGTCAGGAATTTGCCCCGTTGTGTGTATAGGTAACAAAAAAGGAAATCAAAGCTCGCTTGATTTACGTGAACCAAGCTCGCAACTTTAAGCCGCCTTTTGTTGAAATCTGCCGAAAGCAAATACTTTCTATCAGTTCTGATTTTCATTTTGTTATGACACAGTTGCCCTAACGAAAATCTTTAAGTAAAGTTATCCCCGCCCTGTAGACCGGGCGAATGAAAAAAGTGTTTTTTGTTACTTACCCTGTTTTAAAGTACAGGTCATTCTGGGTAGGGAGTTCAGCCATGACACCAGGATGAGCTGGACAGATCTCCGAGGTCGACATCTTATCATTACGCATCCAGAGGCTCCGCTCACTATCCAAACTGTATTTCGTTTAATAGAGTTTGTTAACAGTTTATCCTTTCGTTCCATCTTCTTATATTTCTTCACACAATCACATTTCACCCCTTGAGAAAATAACAATCCTCAGCTGATGCCCAATGAATCGAATAAGATCCTGATGAGATTAACGTTCGTCTCGTAAGATTCCCTCCATTCGCATCATTCTTGCAACGGCTAACAGCGTAAGAAACACCATTCGTTTGCACCCTAGACAACGGGGGCAACACATTGTCGCACACGTATGCAAGATCGATGGACACGAGATGTTCGGGATCGATACGAGCCATCAACTCGTCGACATGATGCCAGAATGTGCGCAACTGTTTACAATGGAAGAAGGTGTGCAAACCGATACTTCTAAACCACTATCACACTGGTAACAAAGCCAAGTTATTGAGAGATAACGTGTTCCAAATCAGTCTCCAGGTAAGCGAAAACTTAGTTAGTGTTCCTGAGGTAATTTGCCGCTGGCGCCCAATAACAGAAACAGTGCAACTCGATTGCCGACAAGCTAAACCAGCCACAGAGTGTGTTCGACGCGACCCTCTCCTCTAGTTTCCGATACAATGTCCTTCTAGGTTGTGAAAGGTCAATAGACTGAGGAGTAGTATGTCAGGCCTTTCACCACTCAGTGAAGAATTCAGAGTGATTCCAGGGTTTACGAATGAAAAAAGGCTAGTGAAGGTGTCCCTAACACTCCTCGCCCACAATAAATCTTCAGTCAACGCGCGGCGTAGGAAAACCAATCTCAAGGCGTGTCGGTGACTCTTCAAGTGTGGCATTACCATTCCCCCACACAGGATACGGACTGCTCTGCGGACCTGTGGCTTGCCTGCACTCACCCACAATAGGGGGAAGAGCAAGGGCTCGAACGCATTCCAACGACCCTTGCAGAGAGGGATCACCAGCATTAGTTAAAGGATGAGGGGAAAGATATACACGGAGCCCTGCTCTTTAAGCACAACCGACGCTCGTAACTTTGCCAGTACATCCGACCAATTTTTCTCCAGCTGGTGAAACTCCTGAAAAATGCTTCTTTAAAAATCCTTCTTTAGTATTATTCATTCAAAGACGCTATTTATTTCATTAAAGTAATCCAATAACACACGATATTTGCTTTTGTTAGAATCATCCTTTCTTTAATTATGTTCACAGAATGGCAATTCTTGTTTTTAAGCATTTAATAATTGTTTAAAATAATTTCTATTTTCTTCAATTTCTTATGCCATTTCGTTTCAGACATTGCAGACTCACCAATAGCAGATGCTGTATAATACGCACCAATGTCTTTAACCATTGTTAATTATTTAAATGACTTATAAATTTATAATGATGATTACAATCACACAGAATATATTTATGATTATTATAACTGCCTTCGATCCATGATTGATCGGATTTGGGTTGAAAAGTGAAGCATAGCCAACAATATAGTTTTTCTTCTGGTGTACCTGCACACAACCAAGCTGTTCATGCCATTTAGTTTGAAATGAACGCCTAGTTTAATTTTCAGTAGAGTAGTTTGTCCTGATTTGATACTTTCTCGCATTCAAACATTCGAAATTTTGGTTAAAAATCTTGTGTCTTGAGTCAGTGGTTGACGTAATAGTTTTTTTGCACTTTTTTTTTCTCCGGTGAAAAACACATTGATTTAGAAATTCTTGCAAATATCAAATAATTTCGGATTTTAATGAAACTTTCAGGACTTATTCACAAATGAAAGAAATTACTTTTTAAATTTTTCTAGAAAATCTTGGTAAAAATAATTTTTTACATATATTACCCTCCACTTACTTAATTTAATGAAATTTAGAGATATTAAATTTTTATCAGAATATTTTTTCATTAGTTAAAAGCAGGACTTCTTTTGGCATGTATATCATTATTTTTTTTAAACTACTACTTATTTTGGGAAAATCTGTTCCGAATCGTAAAATAAAAAAAATGCAATAAAACTATGACATTATTTAATTAGAAAAGCTTTTAATTGTTTTTATAAATAAGATTTATTAAGGATACTATTGTCTTAAGAAACTTTTTTTTCGATGAATAATGATTTTTTAAAAAGAATTGTTTTCATTTTTTAAAAATTTTTATTATAATAATTTATAATATATAAATCTTTAAATATTCTGCATTATTAACTTTTGTTTATAAATGTGTCAAAATATGTTAAAAATAGCCGATTTTAATGAAAACGATAAAAAAAGTTGAGATTCAAATCAATATAATTTCTATTTGAAATACACCAGAGTATTTTGCTTACTGGAAATAGTAAATTTAATTTCTTAGCTTTCAATTAAAGCTAAAAGAGTAAGCTTCAAGAATGCTTTTTCATTTTAAAAAATTCATTTTAAACCTTAGGTATCGAAAATTATTGGAAGTGTCTACGTTAAACTCACTTCAAACGTCGACCTTGTGTCACATTTGGTAGCGACATGGGAGCGCTGAAAAATAGATTATTCTAAATGAGATCAAATTAAAGCAATTTCTGTCTGAATTTCTGGGATGAGGAGTTTTTATATTATTAATTCATCAACAAAGATAGCCATTTGCCAGAATGTCAATAATGACAGCCAATTTCAAATACTTTATTCAATTCTTTGCTAATTTTATTAATTCCTCTGTACAGTTTCATTTCTTCCACGGATTGCTAAATTAGTCGTATTTTTGACTTTACCTATTCTGAATCGTTTGAAGCGCAT
Source organism: Acanthosepion pharaonis (assembly GCA_903632075.3). Taxonomy (NCBI): domain Eukaryota; kingdom Metazoa; phylum Mollusca; class Cephalopoda; order Sepiida; family Sepiidae; genus Acanthosepion; species Acanthosepion pharaonis. The sequence goes on along the minus strand of CAHIKZ030001431.1, from coordinate 627,806 downwards.
CTGTAGTAATGGGTGGATACAACTCTCATTTCCCATTTCAGAATTACTTAGCTTCTCTGACAAGGTACAGATATGTTTACAGATTTTCAATGTAATATTTTCCAAGTTTTGAATATACGTAATGTTGTGTGTAATGTCCGGTGATCTTGTTTAGCGGTATATAAAAAAAAAGGATAGCAAAAAAAAAAAAAAAAAAAAAAAAGAAAAGGAAGGAAAACACCACAAATCGCTGTATTGGGGACACTTTATTGGAGCGTAACATGAACAGAGAGATAAAACAAGGGACAGGATTTTCTTACTGAAAGTTTTCTGACCACTTTCAACTGTGTGGGTAATAGCGCCCTCACGTCTAAAGCCCCCGAAAGAAAGTTCGTCTTTATTTTTTCATTTTTTTGATGCTTACCAGTTGTTGTTTCCATAAGTCTTCCATCGTCGAAGCTACATTAATTATGCTTTTTGACCACGCGATTCGTAACGTGTATTTACTTAGGCACGTGTCTTTTTTGATGACCTCATGTTAACGAAAATGAACATCCCCTTTGTCACGTTCCCGAATATATTGCCGTCATGTTTATCAGGATAATACATTTGTTGAAAACAATAAAATCGGATACCGGATCGAGTACATGACGAAAGTCCTTTGGTTATCTGATATGGACAAGAAAAAAAAAGAGGATGTTCAGGCAAAAGTGACCTCACCCACCAAAAAAACAAAAAAAAAAAAACATACAAATAACGAAATCATCTGAACAGATTCTCATGTTACCTGTCATCTGCCTTCGGAATAGTTCCAAACTACTAAACATGTCTTATATTTGACTGGTAATTACCATAAGCATTAAGCTTGATTTTTAGAGCAATGTCGAATATAATAACAAATAACAATTGCATATGACAAGGATTTTTATTAATAACATGTCAAAATCATTAATTGAGGAATTGTGTGGCCGCTTTAATGTGCTTTCAGTTTGTGGCAAAATGCTAGACAACAAAATAACAAAGTGACGCTTTCGCGGAAAAGGGTTCTTGAGTCCATATAAATGAATGTTTGTTCCGAGAATGAAAGAAGTAAACAACCAAAAAAACAATAAATAAAATGAAAGATGTACAATAAAAATAAGTAAATTTATTAAAATATATATAAAAATAAAAAAAATGTAATAAAAAAACTAAGACATTATTTAATTAGAAAATTATTTTATATTTAATTGCTTCCGAGAATAAGATGGGCACTATTGTCTGCGAATTTTTTTTTGTTTTTAAGAATAAAATATATGAATATTGTTGCCTTACAATTTTTTTAGCTGAATAATGACTTTTTACAAGAAGTGTTTTCATTTTTTTTTAATTTTAATTAGAATAATTTATAAAGTTTCAAATCTTAAAATGTTGTATTTAATTTGTAGGTTAGATGATATTGTTATTAAGTAAAAACTATATTTATTAATTATAATTGGAAAATCTTACTACAATTCAGCAACCCCCACTATTTTAAAAATAACTTTGAATTTTTTGTAAACGTGACCGATTTTTGTAAATACGGATGTCCATACACGATATTATCAGAAAATAAGAGCGGTAACTATAGTAAATTTAATATTTCTTGGTAATTTTCTAATATTTTTTCAACAAGCGTTTTCGTTAGTAAGACTACAAAAACAAAGTACCTCAATTTCAATAAAACATTAAAATGTTTAAAATATTTTACAATTTTTAGTAATATTAAGTAGTTAAAAGATTATATATATATAAAAGGCGTTTACATCGTACTTGTCTTGTAATTTTATTACAATTATCTTTCCCTTACATAAATTCAGATTAAGTAATTAAACTTTAAATTTTTCTCAAATAACGTTTAAGAAAAGTATATTTTATTTTTGAAAGATTTTTAATAAAGCAAATTATGTTGTGTCAACAGATTTGTCCTATTCTGCTTTCCATTTATACATCTGGTTATGTAGGTTACTCACGGCTTTCTTCTGTCGCTCTTCTATTCAGTATGTTCAATAGTCAAATTCTCCAAGCCCCTTTTCCTCATTATGTCCGAGAAATTTCAGCTGACTCTTTTTGATTCTAAATGCAAGAGTATTTTTCCAGTTTCCCTAAAAGTTCCTCACTCGTTCCGTTCACATTATTCTCAGCATTACTGTATAGAACTGCTGCTGCCTCGCGTCTCTTCATCTGTTTAGAAATTATCCAGCATTCACTGGCATATAAGAGGATTGATATTATATAGCAGTTTAGCGCTCTTTTTTTGCTTCTAACGAAATTTACATATTTCTGATATTTTGTTTAGCTTTTTGTAGGCATCTTTCGCTATTCCAATGTATTCTTATTTTCTGATAATGTCGTGTATGGTTGCCCGTATTTACAAAAATCGGCACATTTATACACATACAAAAAAAAAAATCAAAATTCTTATAAAAATATTGTTGCTTGATTAATTGCACTAACCTTTTCAATTAATGATTAACAAATATAGTTTTTACTTAATAACAATCTCATTTAAAAGGGTGAAATTAATACAGAACTTAAAAAAATAAGACTTAAATTATTGTAATTTATCGAAAAAAAATTTTTTCTTAAGGCAATAATGTCCTTTATTCATCTTATTCATAAAAGTAATTAAAAGCTTTTCTAATTAAAGAATCCCTTAGTTTCATTGCATTTTTTATTTTGCTATTCAGAGCAGATTTTCGGTAAATGGTGTTTCTGTTTTACACACACACAAAATTAAATTATACTTTTAACTAATATAAATATTAAGGGAGTGAAAATTTAATTTCTCGAAATTTCATTAAGTTAAGTAAGTGTAACAGATGTAAAAAAATATTTTACCAAGATTTTCTAAAACAACAACAACAACAACAAAAAACCTGAAATAATTACATTCATTACGGAATAAGGCCTGAAAGTGTAATTAAAATTCGACAATTATTTTTGCAAGAATTACTAAATCAGTGTGTGTTTTTCCTGCACAAAGACGCTATTAATCTTTCCTATATTAATCTTTGGTATACCCCACTGACACAAGAAAAGTAAGATTTTTAACCGAAATATCAAACGTACTAGAAAGGATTAAAAAAATTAATTAAATAATCCAAAAATACTTTGGTCTTTCCTTTTAATAATAGCATAAAGATTTTGACGCTAAAACTTTGTTTTTGTCCAGTTTGTGACATTTTTTCATCATAGTATGTTCTTTTTTCAGCAAATTAGTGGAGGTACCTAAATAAAAGTGAAACATTTTAGATTGATAAACGTTTCCTGCTTGTTCTTTATCTTATCATTCTGCCGAATTCCGCTCAATATTTAATCTGTATTTGATCCTAATTCATATATATTATATATATATATATACATATATTTATTAACGTTCTTTTTATATAGATAAATTCGACATTACCTACCGAACGCTCCTTTGTGGCCGAATGTTTTCTATGAAAATTTCTCGGACATGCAGGCCGGTAAATGTTATTTAATACTGTTTATTATAAGCAGAGCATTTACTTAAATACTTGTATCTATAAAAAAGAACGTTAAACATAAAAAATGTCTTTAATAAATAAATTGTCGGACTTTGTCCATTTCTTAATATATGACGTCATTTTTTTACATTTGATACGCCAGAGCAGTTATGAATGTACAAGATTCATGGAAGATTGAAGTTTATAAGTAGTAAATTCGACCTTGCCTACCGAACGCTCCTTTGTGGCCGAGTCGGTTAAGGCACGTCAGCGTAAATGACGGTTCTGTATAGGATGCAGGTTCGAATCCTGTCAAAGGACTAATATTTTCTATGAAAATTTTCGGACATTCAGGCCGGTAAATGTTATTTAATACTGTTTATTATAAGCAGAGCATTTACTTAAATACTTGTATCTATAAAAAAGAACGTTAAACATAAAAATGTCTTCAATAAATAAATTGTCGGACTTTGTCCATTTCTTAATATATATGTGTGTATTGATTAATCGTTAAACATTTTTGGCAGAACTATATATTCATGGAGGTCTCAGAAAGCAAACGCAAAGAAGAGAAATTTGTAATATTAAAATTTTATCTAAATTGTGCATTGTTGTTTTGTTTGAAATATTTGGACAAGGGTAGTTTTTTTAATACTTGAACGTTTTCTTTCTGCATTATGTACAAAAAGAGATTTTAAAACATGGCATCTTTTTACATGCTTTTACTATTAAAATTACTATGAGTGTTTTGTTTTTGTTTTAATATCTGTTATACCAAAAAGAAACATGAGTATTCCACTATTTTTAAAACCAAACAAGTTATGGTAAATGATTTAAATAATGTACAGTATGTAATTGTTTGGCTCTAGGTTGATGACTTTTCATATCTTCGTTTTCGCAGTTTCGTAGTAACCTATATTATAATGATCCTATTTCTCCATATTTGTGTGTTTGTTAATGTAACACAGTAAGACCAGAATACCTTAGTGCAAATTTTGTGAGAACAATACTGTTCAAATGCTCTAACTTGGAGAAAAAATAGCTGTCTGAGGTCTTATCGGGCTACCGTACCTCAAATAATTTTTAATTAAGTGTAAACTGAAAAAAATGTTTATTTCAGGAAGATAGCGGCAGGTCTATTAACAGCTAATTAAATTCGTTCCCTTCTGTTTTCTTAATAAAAAAATAAGCGAAAAAAGCAGGAAAGAATACTTAACCTGTTGTTATTATTTGTAGTAATAACTATCACCTATATTACTATACCAAACTTGTGCATGTTTGTGTAGATTACAGTCAAAAGGAAAGTCATAGGGAAACATATTTCTTTTGCATTGCAAGATATCAAGTAATAACATCGGAAATGTGAAATTATCATCGATTGTAATCTAAAACATGAGGCGCCGTAATCCTACGGTGTATCTCATATCTATACCATGAGAATATTTCAACTCTTAAATTATTATTTACACAAGAGATTAATCTATAGTCTCCAAGCAAATGGCACAGAAGTACAGAGGCATTCTCAATACCATACTTGTAGCCTTGTGCCAGACTAAGCAAAGTTTATTCAATAAATAGATGAACTTTCAATAATCCTATTATGCATTAAATATGTCGCATGAATTTATTTAAAATTCCTAGAAATTCAAATAACGTCAAATGACGTTAATAGTTCACATGATGTCCAGTAATGACGTTGGTGATTTTCCAAATTCGTGAAGTTTTCATTTGAGTTTTTGCTAATATTAAAAATTAATATATTAAATGATAAAGATACTAGTGCCAGATGATGTGTAAAATCTAACACTTAGTTAATATACTAAGGAAGTGTTAGATTTAAAGTAAGAAGCTCTAAAGATTCGCTAAAAAATGAGCATACACGATGAAAAAATGTCCAAAACTTAATAATAGAAACAAAGTTTTATCGACAAAATCTTTATGTTCTTATTAAGAGGAAAGACCAAATGATTTTTGGATTATTAAATTGTATTTATTAATCCTTTTTAAAACCTTCAAAATTTTGTTTAAAAAGTTTGTTTTTCTTTTAATGGGTGACCATAAATTAATATACTAAATTTAAGCGTCTTTTTCAGATAAAAAACACATTGATTTGAAAATTCCTTCAAAGATCAGATAATTGCCAGATTTTAATGAAACTTTCAGGACTTATTCACAAATGAAGGAAATTATTTTAGAAACATTTCTTTTTTTAGAAAATCTTGGTCATTTTTTTTACATTTGTTACCTTTATTTATTTAATTTTATGAAATTTCGAGAAATTAATTATTTACCGCTTAATGTTTAAATTGGTTGTAACGATAAGACCTTGGAGAATTGAAATCATCAATTTTTTTGAATTGAATCGTAAAATAAAAAAATTCAAAAAAATCTAAGACATTATTTAATTAGAATAGCTTTTAATTGCTTTTGGGAATAAAATAAATTATTTTTCGATGAATAATGAATTTTTACAAGAATTGTTTTATTAAATCTTAATTAGAATAATTTATAAAAATTTAAATCTTTTAAAATTGTATTAATTTGCAGCAGTTAGATGATATTTTTATTAAATAAGAACTACATTTACTAATCATAAATGTAAAATGCAAATCAGCGACACCCAATATTTTAAAAAGAATTTTGAAGTTTTTTTGTGTGTATAAACGTGCCGATTCCTGTAAATACGGAAGTTCATACATGATATTATGAGATATTAAGAGCGGTAACTATAGTAAAATTAAAATTTATTGGTAATTTTCTAACATTTCTTCAATAAGCATCTTCGCAAGATAATAAAGCAAAAGTACTTAAAATTCAATAAAATACTAGATTAATTAAAACATATTTCTATTTTTTTTTAAACTAATGGATTGTTTAAAAGTTATATAAAAATACCACGTTGTATTCAAGTAAATTTAACAGTTATGTGCCCTTTACATAAAAATGCCAAACATTAAGCTATCGATAAATCATTAAAACACACAACTTCGTTTTGAAAAAATGCTTTTTTGCGATATTTTAAACAAAAAGTATGTACTATTCGTTTTAATTCAAATTTAAATCATTTATTTAATTATCCTCCAATAGCTTTTCAGAAAAGTATATTTTGTTTTTGAAAGATTTTTATGAAGAGATTTATGTGTTGATAGATTTGTCAATATGATCTATTTTAGGGATTTATATTTAAATTTGGTTTAAAATACAGCAAAGTATATAAATGGAAATATTATAGAAATATAAATGGAAATATTAATAGAAATATTAAATTTAATCTATTATCTTGGAATTAAAACTAAAATAAAAGCTTCAAGAAAGAGTTTTTATTTTTAAAATGCGTTTTAAACCTGAGGTATCGCGTTTTTAGGTACCTAATCGTTTATGAACATTGATAGTGGAAAATAGGAATAAAGAAATATGTACTTCACCCCGTTTGGTCAGTCATCGTTGATCCAGTTGGAATTTAAAATCCTTAACCTCGAAAAATCAGTATTGGGTATATATTAACAATAGTCTATAGAATTTTATGTCTATCTGTCTGTACTCTTTGTTTATACTAAAAAACAAAAAAACAAAATAATGTTTGATGTTGAATTTTGGTATATTTTTGTTAATAATATAATTAATATTTTAAGCATTACAGTAAAAAGTTTTCTTATCAGTAAAAACCATCGTTAAGACAAATTTCTATCATGTTTTGTGTTTGCCGATTGTGCATTGAAAACAAAAATGATACTCTATAAATAACACAAAAATATCAAATTTTCTTTATAATTATGAACTTTAAATATTTGACTGTTTCAAAAAAAAAAAAAATTAATCTTCCTATTAAGGAATTGTATTGAAATTTCAAAATAAAGAAAACAAAAACAACTGTAATTAGTTCATAACTTTTAAATCTAAAGGAAATTTTGCTCGACTGTATTTTCCACTAATTTTCTCTTGTACTTTTGTTGAAGACATTGCCTGTTCATAAGTACTACATCCATTAAGTTTAATGAATATTATCGTTGAATTTGAAATCTTTTCGTATTGTCTTCTTAAATACTTAGTTATTGGAGTCAGAATAATATACTTTTTCTAATAACAAGGAACTTCATTCTAATATTATCATCTCTGTAACTATGTCTTCCCATACTTAACTCTCAGCGCTTGTCGCCATTTTTATTTTTCTTAGTAACGAAGTGTTGGAACTGTACCAGTGGCAATTTAATATTACTAATTTCAGTTGATATACATCAATTAACAATGATTATGACATTACCAATCAAACCATATAATAATTATCAATAAGTATTTATTTATATATTTCCTGTTCCATGTATAGTGGGAATGGAATTAGATCCACATGTTAGTAAATTTATGAGTGATTACTTCCCTTGATCTTTTTAATAATCTATACAAATAAAATATTTATTTGGATTTAGGTAAAATTAGTTCTCGAGCAAAATGAACCGTTTAATTAATCAGTTTCTTTACCCGTACTTCGTAGATTGCTGTCTCATTTGTTCAAGCCTTTCGTGTTAAGCACTCAGCTTTGTCTATTGAGTGATCGTCTTGCTTCACCTTGGTCTTGAAATAGGCTTTGTCGTAGCTGTCTTTGTCGTTCTGTTACTAATCTTTTTCTTCCGAGAGATATTTTCATTTTACTAATATATTAAAACTATAAAGTTTGTAACATGAAAAGATATGGAGCAAAATGCGATTTATATAATACCAGGAGGAATCAATGAATCATAGTTACCATTGAACGTCTAAAAATATAAAGGGAACGGATTAATTAAGCGGTTCATTGGCATCTATTTTAGCTAAGAATTCTTTATTTCCACGTTATTAAATCTCAATACAGTGGAACTTCGAGATATTAGTTTAATTCGTTTCATGACCGAGTTCGTAAGTTGGGTTACTCGTATGTCGAAGCTATTTCCTTCATTTAAAACAATTAAAATATCATTAGCCCATTCCATTTTTATAGGTATTTTTAAACGGGACAAATATATTTTACTATAGTATAAATAAAGTAGAATACATGTATGAATGTAGTAGTATTAAACAGTGCTCCAAAACAATATGCTTGCTTAGCGCTGACATCTAAGAGGTAGCGCTGAGTAATGGTAAATTAAACTTGGGGGTGAGGGGGTGAGATGTTGAAGTGTGGGTCTTGTAGGAGACAGATTGCGGAGTTTTTTGTTGGCTCATAAAACTTATCAATACTAATTGATACAATTTCTTATTTTTTTAATTCACTTTGTCAATGAATTTAATTGCTAAATATTTTTTTTATTGTCTTTGCTTTATTCAACCTCTACGGCGGGGCTGTCCTAAGAGTACTGGAGAACCTAACAGGGTTTATTATAGGTGGGTGTAATCTTAACAGTATAAGCTACGCAGATGACACAGTGTTGATGGCTGACACGAAAAAAACAACAAAAAAGAAAAAAAAAAAAGACCTCCTAGACAGAGTAGTAAAAGAAAGAGAGAAAAAAGGACTAATTATCAACGGTAAGAAACAGAAAGTATGGTCGTTCCCAAATGAAAAATCGCAAGATGCCAGTTACAAATTAGAGATATCAACTATCAAGCAAATACAGAAGTTTAAATATCTGCGAAGTGTTTTAACGGAGAGTGGAAAATGCGCATCGGAATAGCGAAAGAAGCATTCCAAACGTTAAACAAGATTCTGAGAAACGTAAAAATTTCGTTAGAAACAAAGAAAAAAGTGCTAGATTGTTATGTGATATCCATCATCTTATATGTCAGTGAATGCTGGGCAATCTCCTCACGGATAAGGATAAGACTGGAGGAAACAGAAATGTGGTTCTACAGAAGGTTACTGAGAATTCCATGGACGGAGCGAATAAACAACAAAGAAATGGTAACAAAAATTGCTCATACCCAGAATCAGGAAAAGACAGTTGAAATTCCTAATGAGGTAGGAGGTTTTGAACACTTAACCCTCACGGTGCATATTCAGATGAAGAGAGATAGGGTAAGGCAGCAAGTCACTTTACCTTACGAGCTTGTGTGAATGAATGGCGAAATTGGAGGCAGGTGCCTTAGCAAAGGGAGAAAAACTGCTAAGGGCCGCAAGCGGTAGGAAGTTGTGTTAACTGATACGACGCGGCACATAGAAGGAAAAGAAGAATTCCTTATGTGAATTTAATTTTTACGTTTGTGTATGGAAAATACGACACCAAAATCCGAACGCGCATCTCATTAGTAAAAAGTGCATTCCAAAAACTAAACAATGTACTAACAAATAGGAAAATTTCAATAGAAACAAAGAAAAGAGTGCTGAATTGCTATCTTTATCGTTATTATTATAAAACTCTGTGAACTTTGTATGCTTGTGTGTTTGCCAGAAGTCAATATATATATATATATATATATATATATATATATGAAGAAATATATAGAGAGTGGTTGAAAGAAAGATGTAAATTTATTATCGTGTAGTAAGTGGGGAGAGAAGGAAATGCTCGTCTCAGATGGTGACCTAATTCAACATCCGGATTGTGGACATAAATGTTTAAATTTATCCCCGCTTTTCACCTCTCTCTCTCTCTCTCCAACTCTCTCTCTTTCTTTCCACCTCTCTCTTTCCTCCTCTGAGATTTCGTGGGTGCTTATTAATATTTCACCTTTCTTTAAACAAAAAATATTTAAAATATTTTTTGCCATATTTAAAAAACATTTTTCTAGTGAATATGATTTTAAAATATTTTTTGGCATATTAAAAATATATTTTTACGTTAATGTAATTTAAAAAATATTTTAAGTGGAGAAGATTTAAAAATACGAGTTGTTTACACAGTAAGTATTTTTTATTTTATTTCAACTTTATTCAAACAGACAATAGTTTAATGTTGAAATAAGTGTTTTATAACCTGAACTGTAACAGTTAGTCTAGTGTGATATAGATCTTCTTGTTTGGCAGTGTATGTTTGACAATCTCACCACAGAAGTGGAAACGACGCAATAGAAATGTGGTTTTGCAGAAGAATACTGAGAATTCTATGGACGGAACGAGTATGCAATAAGGAAGTCTTAAAGAAAATGGTAACAAAAAGAACAAAAATGAGGATAGAGGGCTTGGAAAACTTAACTCTCACAGGGTACATTGAGAATACGAGAGTTAGGGGAAAGAAGAAAGGAAGAAAAATTTGAATGAGATAAACTCATAAGTTTAGAATATATATATATATATATATATATATGTATGTGAAGAAATATACTCTTAAGGTGTGTTATATTTATGGGATAAAGTGCTCAATATCAGAGATAGAGCGTGTGTAAATATAAAAGTGAACATTGAAGTTAACACTTACAGGCGACAGGCTTTTTCATGACGCAATCGTGGCCTCACGATTGCGTCTATATATATATATATAGTAATTATTACACAATTACAACATTTTCTTTTTTATTATATAAGTAATTTTTAGAAATGCTTTGATTGATCTTTGTAGATTTTAACAGAGGTATTTATTTCGCTATACTTGGTTAATTTACCACAAATTATCTAAAAAAATGAATTTGTTAAGGTTTCAGTAGTGTATGTTTTATTTTCATTACGGTATAAAATGTTTGAGAACTTCCATATTGAAAAATTAAATAACTTCTTTACTTAAAAGTTAATGTTAAAGACTTCAACTTTGATTCTCAAAATGTGGATATTTGTTGGATGAATTAGCAAGCCAAGCATTCAATCATTTACCAAACCTAGAAACTAGTATCTACAAATATAGTTAAATGTCATTTTTTATGTAGCAGACTTTGTTTCTAGAAAAAGATTGAAATAAATAGGTTGTGGTGATTTAAAAATTCCACTGACTACCAGAGTTCAGTCGATATGTTTATGATGTTTAATATTGTCAAATTAAAGGCTTGCAGAAATTCTTTAACAAACATTTCATTAATAATGTTAATTTCCGAAATGCGTCATTTTAATACGAAAAGAAAGCTAATTATTATAAAGGGTGTTCCAATAAATTGGACCGATTTTAAATGTGTTTAAGCATCTAATGTTTTTTTTCCTTTTTCTTTCAGATTTGGCGGACATTTGGGCGATATTATTTTCACACATAATTGCCATGACTTAAATAACATGATCCAATAAAGAAATAAATAAATTTTCACCAATAACACTGATTTATTTAATACTGACTTTGATCCGTCTTAATGAAACACCCTTATATATAATCCGTCTTAATGAAACACCCTTATATTAATCCGTCTTAATGAAACACCCTTATATATAATCCGTCTTAATGAAATACCCTTATATATAATCCGTCTTAATGAAACACACTATATATCACTTAGAAAAGGTTTCTCAATGGTAGTTTAGTAGTAACTACGTCCAGTCAAAGACACGAGGCATATGGTTGCTCGGCCTTTACTTGGAATAACCTTGCTTACGAGACTAGAATGTAATCGACTGAACAACCAAGTATGATTTGACAAACTTTTATAACAAATACAAATACTTCTTTTATTTTCGTTGTCTTGGGTCAGCTTTCTTACAAAGCCACATCCATGGAGTAACTTGTATGTAAATGGAGCCATTATGAATTTGATGTATTAAAATGTTACTTTTCTGATGAGCAACAATGTTTAGTTTCAGTTCTCATTTTTGTCGGCTTTAAAGTATTAACGTTCTCCGGTACACAAGCGCAGCCAGTCTTTACAAGAATTATTTCAGGCTGAAACATTTCGATTCCATCTTCGTCGGAAATTGTACGATTGAGAATAAGTGTTTCGATAAAAAGAGGTTGGCAGGTAGCGTTGCCATTGTACATTTGGCATTTCTGGCATCGACATATAGCTTCAGTTCTCTTTTCCGGGTATATATTTGCATTGTGAATTATACGGTATCCCCACAGGCAGCTAAACTTGTCTTCGAGATGAATATCGCTTTCTCGACTAGAATCTAAACACTCAGGCCGTCTCTGGTTGAATGATTGTTGCAGCAAGATCGGTTTTGAGAGTAAAATATTTCGGCTGTGGACTTCTTCCAACAGAGTCTTATAAAGAATGTGCACAGTTGTAGGAATGTTGAAAGAATACTTTTCTGAAATCGTAAACACTGCTGACAAGAACTGGAAGGCAGCTACAAAGACCAATACCTGGTAAAAGAAAAACAAATACTCGTTAAATATATATATACATATATATTATTCCTTTATTATAATTTTATCATATAGACAAAACCATTTTACTCACTACAAAGATGCAACTTGGTTTCAGTGTATTTCAACTGTGCTTCGACGGGTGAGAATCGAATAATTATCGCTGTACTATCGGTATCGAGCTCTCTTTTGGATTAATGCTGTGAACGTTGGAATTTATATATTACTTTCGTTCTCATCGCATCGGATATATAAGTAACTATACTCGTCTCGAAAAACCTTCGAATTTTTGATTTGCCAATAATCAAATCAATCTCGAAGGAAAAAAAAGGTTTTAAAAAAAGAAAGAGCCAAGAACATGAAAGTCTGTCGCAAAAATCGCACAGATACAGGTTCAAAGCCCAAAGAAAAAACCCCGACACGAGTAAACAACTAACTAAAAAGAGCTCAATACAACCGTAGAGCAGACCTAGTCAAACCTAGTGAGTCAGACAAACCTATCCAGGTTTCACCTAATTTTAAGGATCGTCAGGGAAAGCTGGCTTTCCCTGACGATCAGCTGAGGTGAAAACCTGGGTAGGTTTGTCTGGCTCACTAGGTTTGACTATATATATATATATATATATATATATATATATAGATTAGATTTGTAACATTTCATTCATTGTTTTGGACCATCTAGCTTTACGTTAGTCTGTATCAATTATTCAATAGCAAGTGGTAGAATAAATTGAAAAGAGATGTAAACTATGTAGACTAGAAGTGGGGAGGGGCATATGAATATGATACCGGCCATAATCAGAACACTCACATAGTAAAATGGAATAAATATCTTTATGTTAATTTCCGAAATGTATCATTCCAACATGAAAAGAAAGCATGGAATTATATCACGAAATATATTTTTCAAGACTTGTTTTTTTTTTTTTTCTAAACAGCATGTAACCTACCTAAAGAGAAAAACCTTGTGTAAATGAATGGTAGAAAAGAGACTGGGAGAGAGAGAGAGAGTCAGGGACAAACATGGCCCAGTGGATAAGAGCGTTGGTTGAATGATTCAAAAAGTGATTTGACCCAAAGAGTTCAATACCTGGCTTCAGCAGAGGGAACAAAAACTTGGAGAGTTAAAAGTTACTAAAGGGAATTAACTGAAACTGAGATATCCAAAAAGGCATAGCGCGTAGAATTAGACCCCCCCCCCCGTAGATTAAATAAAGGGTTCGGTTCGAAATTCCAACGTATATCACCTGAAGAAGGCCGGGGCGTACAACGGTCGAAATATGGCAATAAAGATGAGGACAATAGTTCGAACGATGTAAATAGTGTAATTTTAAAAATATTTTTATGTATTTTTTCCGAATGTATTTTTATTCAATATTTTCGCTTAATATTTTGTAAACCTTGTAATCATTTTAAGATTTCAGTTTGAATTTCTGGGATGAGGTGTTATTATTATTTACACTATTTACATGCTGACTATTGTCTCCATCTTTGTTGTTGTAATCACAACGTTTCGGACGTTGTACCCTCCGGCTTTATTTAGGGGTATGACGATAACCTACAAGGAATTTCGAACGAAATCCTTCTTTTTCAAATTAATTTATGGGGGTAGACTGTTCTCGTTCCACTTTGACTTCACATATATTTTCTTTATTGGGATATCTCATCTAGTTCTTATTTTTAATATTGATCAATTATTGCTCGCCCTGCTTGGGCACCACGAGGCGATGTAATGGTTAGCAAGTTTGTCTCTCCAGAACAATTACGCCTGAGTAGTGAGTTCGATCCCCATACTTTCGGCCTTGTGCCACATCTAAGCTACGCTTGGAAAATCACTATTGCTTGTCCTATTTCCTCCACTGAGTCCAAGTACACACTGCCTGGCCAAGGAAATGAACTCACAATTGTCATGTCACCAAATTCAACAAATAACGCTTTAATCCACAAGGATAGGGTTCAATTCGAAAATTCCTGTAGATTACACAGGTCGACATACATCTGATGAAGACCGGAGGGTACAACGGCCAAAATTTGTAATAATAAACAACAAAGATGATGAAAATAGTTCGCTTGTAAATATTATGAACAACATATCATGATTGATTCTTTACAACTTTCTGATCAAAAGAAATAATTATCGATTCCTAGTATTTATTATAGTTATTAGTTAAAATTTATTACCAGTTGCTAAAGATTTTCTCAATAATTATAGGTTAGTAGGACTAAGATACTCGCCTCCCATCAGAGACACAAGCTATGTGGTCACTAGTTGGTATAGTCTAGGGCGCAACGTATTAGTACAAAGTGAATATAAACAGGCTAATTGCATTTTCAGTTCCGGGTTGCAGATAACCTTTATTCTAGTCCCATCTCAAGAACAGAATTCTTGAAAATTGGTTTCGCTGTGATAACTGCAAAGACTTCTTTCTCTTTATTTTGTTCTTACTTTGAGAACTTCAATCTGAATCACCATCTTTTTTAAATGCTTTTTATTTTGTTTTAGAATAAAAAGATCATTTTCTATTTTACTAAAAAAGAAAACGCCTTCTTTTTCGATGTTTTTCATTATCGTTAATTAGATAAACACACGTGAAACGATAAAGTCTGCTGTCATTGAATTGAAAGTTTCTGAGAGACTTAAAAACTATGACCATACGTAAATAATACAATTAGATATAGAACAACACAAGTTACTTCCCTTTAATTACAAAAATTCGCGTAAAATTAACTATAAAACAAAACTAGAAAAATAACTAAATTTGTTCGTAACAATTTTAGAGTTAATTTCAAAATTAATTCCGAAGTTACTGCGACGCATAATCTGGGAGATTTCATATACTAAATTTAAATATACATAAAGCTGTTTGTTTTCAATCATAATATATTCGATTTAAAGCTAAAAATTAAAGATAAAATTACCCCCTCCAAAAAAAACAAACCAAAATACAACAAACAAAACAAAAAACAAAAAAAAAAACAAAAAAAAAAACAACGCAATCTCCTCCCAAAAAACAAATTTAAAAACAAACCAAAACAAAGGCCCAAAAATAAAATAAAAAATGTCAGAAATTCTCGTAAGTTTGGAAATATTGAGAATGAAAATGCTGAATTGTGGTCAGTCATGTGGTTCCAGTGATCAGTGTTCGAGCCCAGAAAGATATTGAACCTTGATTTTTAAGGCTGGTAGGTTGTTCCTACAAAGAGGATTAGTACAATACAATCTTCCTACCGACATTTACCTTCTCCGTCTCAGCTTATGACGAACTAAGCAGGAAAACATTAAACCAAAACCTGGGATAAGTTAACCTTTAGAAAGGTTATTTTCAATTTTACTCTGTTACTTTACGATACATTTTTGGGGATTGGGATAGAGTATTAGTTGGTTGCGGCGAATATAAACATTTAAAAAAAAATTTTTTCTGGTTAGTATTAGTGAAATATTTTAAAAAAAGTAAGGAGAGTCCTCATAGATGTTTTTAACGCGTCGGTGTGTTAGTTTCGCAAGTCTTTGCTTGTAAGCTCGTTTATCTCGGGATGTTTCATCTTTGTCTAACCTGTTGCTGCGTATATTATTATTTCTTTTACTGGAACTTTAAAATACCAGTACTTTGTAAATCATAAAATAAAAATAATAATTAAAAAAACATAACAATATTCTAGATTTTAAAAAATAAAATTGGAATTTAGACATTTATTAAATCAGTGTTACTTGGGAATCTTGTTAATGGCTGACGAAATAGCAAATCATAAATGGAAAAGCTTACTACAATTAAGTGAACTCCAGTATTTAAAAAAATATTTAAAAAAAATTTTTGTGTGTATATACGTGCCGATTTTTGTAAATATGGACGACCATACACGATATTATCAGAAAATACGAGCGGCATCTAGAGTAAAATTAAAACGAAAGTACCCAAATTTCAATAAAATATTAGATTACTTAGAATACTTTACTAAATTTTAAATATTATTGGACAATTAAAAATTAGGTAAAAAAATAAAATAATTTTTACAGATATATTCCTCGTAGAAAAAGTTAAATTTCCTAAACATCAGACTGTCGACACCTTATAAAAACACCCACCGCCGTGTTAAAAAATGCTTTTCTGCGATATTCTAAACTAACAGTAATATTTATTTCAAATCAGATTGATTAAACTTTAAATCAGCTAATCTTCTTCAAATAAAGTTTCAGAAAAGTTTATTTTATTTTTGAAAGGTTTTTAATGAGAATTACGTTCTTCTGAGAGAATTGTAAATATGGCTAAAATAAGCCATTTTTAGCGATAAAAAAAACTCAATCTAATCAATTTAAATTAATTTTGAAATACATCAAAGTATTTTGCTTATTGGAAATATAAATAAAGCTAAAAGAAAGATATTTCATCTTTTAAAATTCATTTTAAACCTTAGGTGCTACCTTTCTTTAAAGGTACCTAAATATATCCGTGTGAACGACAGATAAATCCCAAAATATATACATAATTAGCGTGAAAGAAAGAAGAAATTTCAATTTTTGCGTTAAAACGAAACAAAAATTTTGATTTGCATTTTCGTTTCGTGTATAGATGTACAATAGTCCACAATTTTTTTTTGATTTCTAAATAAAAATCTTTGTAAAATATCTATTTTACAATGTACAGAATGTTGGATTCTTTGCTGCAAGAGCAATCCCCCCCCCAACAATACTTTTGTCTATCTACTTCGGTACCGCAGAATCTGTACAAACGTATTCCCAACCCTAAACTGACCCCAAATATGGAATGAAATAAATCGATAAAAAGGGTACAGAAAACGTATCGAGAGTAATAAGAGATTCTTTGGCGGGAAATATACGCAGAATTCACGATGATTGAAGTAAGGACACACATAAAAAGGAGGAAAAAGAGAATATGCGATAAGGGAAATTAAAGTGCAAAAGTCAAACAGGCCGTACATATATTAAATTCGAATTATAATGAAAACTATCGAAAATTGCTAGGTTTATAAGAAAGAAACGAAATAACAAATTTTAGGATACGAAATTTGAGATGAAATATATCAATATATTTGTCAATGAAATCAATACCAATTTTCACTTTACTATAGTGAAAGTAAAATAAGAACAACTTCTATAAATCAATCGGGTATAAAATGCTGAGAAAAATTTAACATTTTGGTAAGATAAATTAAAGATCAAACAATATGAATTCACGTCTTTACAAGTATCATTTTTTTGTATTGCATATTTAATTTATTTTATCTAATGTAGGCGTAACAGTGTAAACTAAGCAGACTGAGAATGTCAAAATTTCTGAGATATTATCATGACATTCATGGGCCTGTCATATTTGGCAACATTCTGAGATTTGCAAAGTGATCGGTACTCCACAAAAAAAGTGTTTTTATTTCGCTGTCCATATTAGGGGAGATAACTCATATCAGTTAATTCCTAAGTAATTCGTTCTTGTTATGACGCTTGCGTTTTTTTTTTCGACATGAGACAGATAACTTTCACTGCCTGAGACACGGACTGAACTCACGACTAGGTAACCAGAAGTATTTAAGTAACAGTTTTATCAATTAAATCATTATCTAAATAAATGAATGTCGAAATTCCCAAAGAGTTCTCAAATTTGATAGGATCACGAGGGTGGTCGTTTACACAGGGCCAGTTCAAGAGACTCGTGTCTCCACCCGAATCTATGATACGCATCCCCCACTCTACTACACCCCAATTTCCATAGGGTAGTTTTAATATAAAATACAAATGTTATTGTAAACTAATTATGTACAATAATGGATCATATGCAATATAGGTGAACAATTCAAGTAGAATAATTGAAAATAAATACAATGTATCTAAATATAAATTTAGAGACATGTCATAATAGAACATTCCATCTTAAATAAATCAACAATGTTTTACGGCATTTTTTAACATCAGCTTGAATTTTTTTTTGTTAAAAAGTTCAATAATTTTAACACATTCAACATTATTGATGAAAAATATTGAATTTTATATAGTATTTTTTCGCAGCCTAGCATAAAACAAATTCATAAAAATAACCCCCAGATTGACGTCAAAATGTGTTTTAATAGTCATTTGTGTTTAGTTTAATTTGTAACGTATATAAATGTATGTAGGAAAAATGTTGATAAGATAGCAAAGGTCACAAAGCACTGCCCGCGGACCCCATCAGTTTTGCCCCCCCCCCCCGGTCGGTGGGAGCCTGGGTAGTACGCACCGGCCCTGCCCTTCCGACTGAAACCTTCTGACTATAACATTCAAAATGAAGACACAGACCCGAATAGATTAAATTCTTTAGTAGAGTATAAACTTGCGCATATATATTAAAAATGCGAAAATGTAAACATCAAGAAAACAAATAAAAATGTCAATTACGAGTTCTTTTTCCTCGTAGAAGATTTAAAGAGAAAATTGTTTCTTACCTTTGTAAACATATTCGGAGATAATCGGGGAATGTGAACTGAAGTTAGAAGTGACGATGTCTTAGATTCAATGCTCAAATACTGAAAAGACAGCGATGACAGGTTAGTTTAGAAATAAATTTAGCAAGCTTCTACAAGTTATATATACAGTTATCTATCTGTCTATCTATTATATATATATAATATATATAGTGCTATCTATCTATACATATATATATTTAACAGCTATTTATCAATATGCATACAACTATCTATATATACACATCTATCTATCGATATATCTAATATATATATATATATATATATACATCTATCTATATATACATCAATTTATCTATATCTCTCTTTTATATATATATATATATATAGAGAGAGAGAGAGAAGAGCTATCTATCTATACATATATATAAAAAAATTTATCAATATGCATACAGGTATCTATCTATCTAATATATCTATCTATCTATATACATCAATTTATCTCTATCTCTCTTTATATATATATATATATATATATATATATATATATATATATATATATCAATTTATCTCTATCTCTCTTTCTATATAAGTTAAAATTAATCAAAGAAATATACGTGTTTTGGATTTGAAAAGAGAGAGTTAGGAAAAAAATTGTTATGTGTACTTACAATTCCGTTGGCAAAAGTAGAATAACTGTTAAGTTTGATTGCTTATATATATATATATATATATATAATGTGTGTGTATTCAAATTTAGACAGCCGCATGTTTAAATGTTTGCACTCAATTTCATTTTCACCTTCCTTTTCAACTTTTAAATTTCAGCTAAAAGTCTTTTGTTGTATATTCTTCAATAGATATGCTCAATTAAACCAGGCATTTTGAAGTAGGCCCTTGATAAAAGAAAAGGAGCCTGACCATACATATTCCCGGTCAGAAGGTGAATATGACCTAAAAGTGTCATTTTGTAAGCTCTTGAAACCATATAATTTAATTAAACTTAAACTACAAACGTACTGAACGACCTGTGTGAGCTGTGATATACAAATTGCTTTTTAAAAGTTTTAGAAATTTGAACCGGTTGATAATTCTATTCACATGTTAAGTTGTCCAGCGCTTCCCGCCAAATATTCCAAACATCTCTCGGAATCTATCAGGAAATAAAGAATCTCACTTTCTGTTATTTTTTCTGTTATTGAAGCAGCTATTGCATGCTTTACTTTCTCCTAACATTTAGGTTGTAGCTCCTATATTAAAAACACGAATAAAATTAATTAAATAACATATGAAAGGAAGT
>CAHIKZ030001431.1:252500-602500 GCA_903632075.3 Acanthosepion pharaonis | reverse complement strand
TTTAATGTATAATTAATCTTATTTTAAAAAAAAATTATTTACTTTAATCTTATTTTAAACAAATATTATTCACTTTAAGTTTAAAATATCGCAAAAATGCATTTTTAACCAGAGTAGCTGTTTATTTTTAAGGTGTTGGCAGGTTTGACAGCCTGATGACTGATTGATATTTATTTAATTTTGTTCTATGGGGGTTTTAGGTGTTACAAAAAGTAATTGAAATAACCGTAGCTCCTTTTATATATAATTTTTAAGTACTCATTAATCTTAAAAGTTTAAGAAAATATTCTCTGTAATCTAATATTTCAATTTTAAATATTTTGGTCGTAAATTTCCTATAATTATGGATCTTATTTTCTCCTAATATCGTTTATGGTTGACCGTATAATAGAAAATCGGCACGTTTATATATATAAAAAAATTCAAAATTCTTTTAAAAATATTCGTGTGTGATGATTTGTACTGATCTTTTCAATTTATAATTACTAAATATAGTTTTCACTTAATAACAATAACACCTAACCCGTATGAATTAATATATAAATTTAAAAGATTTAAAACTTTATAAATTATTTCTAATTAAAATTTACATAAAATGAAAACAATTCTTGTAAAAATTTATTTTTCATCGAAATTTTTTTTCTTAAGGCAATAGTGCCCATAACATATCTTATACATAAAAACAATTAAAAGCTTTTCTAATTAAATAATGTCTTAGTTTGATCCCATTTTTTTTATTTTACTATTCGGATCAGATTTTCGGTAAATGAGTTAGTTTGAAAAAAATTGATGATTTACATTCTCCAATGAGTCCTACTTTTAACTAATATAAACATGAAGCGAGAAAAGATTTAGTTTATCGAAATTAAATTAATTAAATGAAGGTAAGGGGTAACAGATGTAAAAAAATAAAATATTTCTACTAAGATTTTCTAAAAAAAAAATGAAATAATTTCATTTACTTGTGAATAAGTCCTGAAAATTTCATTAAAATCCGATAATTATTTGATTTTTTCAAGAATTTAAAAAATCAATGTGATTTTTTTTTTAAAAAACATAAATTTTCAAATACTAATCTTTTTGCTCCCAACCTACAAGAAAAAAAAAAAATTTTAACCAAAATTTCGAACGTGCTGGAAAGGATTAAAAAATTTAATAAAATAATAAAAAAAATACTTTGGTCTTTACACAAACATTTGACGATAAAACTTTTTATCAAGTTTGGGAACTTTTTCATCATGCTATGCTCTTTTTTCAGCGAATTATTGGCGGTACGTAAAAAAATATACGTGAAAAAAATACAGATAAGAATTTTTTGAAAATTTTTGCATTTTCATGAATTTGGCAGGTTGCATATTCAATTTTTCAAACAACGAATAATGAATTATCAATGAAAAGAAAATTATCAATGAAAAGAAAATTATCAATGAAAAGAAAATTATCAATGAAAAGAAATTATAAAGCAAAATAATATTTAATTATATTTACAAAACTAATCTAAAAAGTTGTTATATGAATTTAAAATTAGTGCCATAAAGACACCAAATAGCTAATTTCGTATCTTCGTAGTTATTTTTTTTTAATGTGTCTGTATTTTTCTGTCGTTCTTACTTGGTTCATATCTATCTATCTATCTATCTATCTATCTATCTATCTATCTATCTATCTATCTATTAATTTAAAAAATCTCAAACATGACCTTCATTACCTATCTTACATATCCTCATAATCTGCAAAATTTTTTGATTTTTTTGAGTCGATTTTAACTTTAACCTCATTCAGTAACCCTGTAGCTTCAGTGGCTGTTGATCATTGTATTGGCTGAACATAAGTATATGTGTGTGTGTATATATATATATATATATATATATATATATATATATATTTATATCTTTCTATCTATCTATCTATCTATCTATCTATCTATCTATCTATCTATCATAAAATGTCGAATTCAGTATCTTTCTATGATGTTAGTTAACGCAAGTCCAAAATTATAATATCGGATCTACTGTTAGCAAACTAATCACGTATAGCTTTATCACTGGGTGTCCCACACCTCTGGCCTGGCGACGTGCTAAGTTAAGCTTGGTAAATGGCTAAGTTGTCACATCATTAACTCTAAAGTAAAAAGAAAAAAAACTTCATTTTAGGAAAGCAATGCTTTTTTTTTTTTAAAATTTATTTTTTTGATTTCAAACAGGGGCAGCACAAAAGGCAAAGGAGATTAATGGAAACTTGAAACGTCGCATTAAGCAACCCTGTCTGAAACATACTAAAGACACCTGCTTATAAGTTTTTGATTAAGTTGTAAAGAGCACATTCTTAAACATTCTTTTTTTAATTTCATGAATTTCACCATTATTATTATTATTTTTTTTTTTATCCTATTACTGGTTTCCCGTTATCTTATTGTGCTTAACATTCCGGGTCAAAAGATTCTTCATAAAAATAGTTCTTTATTGACAGTTTTTTTGTATTACAAATAACCAAATTAGGATTTATAGAGACCAGCCGAGTAAAGGTCTTCCTTAATTCATTTAAAATTTGGACATTATACAAAACAACAAATATCAAAGGAAAAATAAAATGAACTTTTTAGAGATTTTTTTTTTTGAATGTTTGCATATATCTGTATATTGAAGTGAGAAAAAAATAGAATTACGAAATATTTCCAGTACACGTTTATCATCCACAATGGAGATAATAGTCTCTTTTATAATTCTAAATAAAGTATTAAAATAAAATAATTTTTAAAAATAAACAATTTTTATAATAATAACACACACACAAACACACACACACACACACACACACACACACACACATTACATTTTTTACATTGTATATATATATATTTATATATATATTTACAGGTAATTATTCCGTTTTTGCAATATAATTTTTTGGTCCTAATAATATTAATTATTAAAACAAATTCAAAGTTTACTATATGTTTTTTTTTTTAAACAGAGCAATATAAATAATTTTTTATTACAAACAACAAAAAAAAAAAAATGCCTCAACATATTTATAATCAATTTCAAGCTTTTCTGTAAGAATTTTATTTTTTCAATTCATAAAAAAAATTTTTAATTTATTTTTTCATTTTAAAACACACACACACACACACACACACACACACACACACATATTATATATATATAAATAAAAATTTGGGAAAAAAATAACAAAAATCCTTAAATGCAATTTATTATGTTTAAAATGAATGAAATGTCGACGTCTGACGTTTCGGTTTAATAAACCTTTTCAAGACAATATTCATTAAAATACAATTTAGTTCAATTTGACAATGATGATGGACATTTTAAAATTTCTTATCCATTCAAACAGATAACTTTAAATTTTTAAAACGTATTTGAAATCATTTTAAATGCATTAATAGTTTTTATTAGAACTACTATATTACCTACTAGGACTATCCGTAGTTTATTAAATAGCACCAGCAATGACAACATATTACATCCGATGCTTGCATCTATCAAATATCATGCAAAAACTGTGATTAAAAATATGTGGGTTTTAACATGTATATTTCCGTAAAATTTCGTGTTTTCGAACATAAACGAGATATTCGCCTGCCTCAAATTTTAATATATGCTTTAGTTGTACACACAAAAAAGCAAATCATAATTTTTTTATTTCGATTCCGTGAAGGTATTAAAATATTTTTTCATAAAATGTAAATTCAGGTGGATTTATGAAGCAGGTATAATATCCATCTCACGCACGGTGAATACTAGACCTGGTTTCTTTTATTATTTCCCAGAAATTTTTCGAGATTAATGCTTGACAATCATATATGTATATAAAATTTTTTTGATCCTAATAAATTTCTTTTCATTTTTTTTTTTCATTCAAAATAATCAAAAATTTTTTTATATAAGATGAAAAGCGTCGCCCATGTGACGACAACATGACCATGCTAAACGGAAAACTGATCATTTTAAAAAAAATCAGTTATCTGTTTTGGATAAGACTTGTTTTTTTTATGTCCATCGTCTTTGTCAAATTGAACTGAATTGTATTTTAATGAATATTGTCTTGAAAAAAAATTATTAAACCGAAAACGTCAGACGTCGACATTTCATTCATTTTAAACAACATAATTGCATTT
Source organism: Acanthosepion pharaonis (assembly GCA_903632075.3). Classification (NCBI taxonomy): domain Eukaryota; kingdom Metazoa; phylum Mollusca; class Cephalopoda; order Sepiida; family Sepiidae; genus Acanthosepion; species Acanthosepion pharaonis. The sequence goes on along the minus strand of CAHIKZ030001431.1, from coordinate 598,362 downwards.
AAGGATTTTTGTTTGTTTTTTTCCAAATTTTCTTCATTCTGTCGGATCTATATCCATTTATATTTGATTTATATATACACACACACACACACACACACACACACACACATACACACACATAATACACACATATATATATATATTATATATTTATATATATATATTCCAAACAACTTTTTTTTTATACGGTTTCGTTCCCAAAAATGCCATTATAAATTTTTGACGTCACGTTAGATCATTTCAATTTAGTCCATTTAGGATATAATAAAATATTGAGGATGCATACAAAAAGATTATTTAAAAGGTAAAATTTCAATAAACCACAATAAAAATGTTTCTTATTAATTATTATTACTCCAAAAAAATTATTTTAAATGCATCCCCATGTTTGATGATTTGAAAATTGTTTTTTAAACATAAAAATGAATTACACCTAAAAAAAATGTATTCGATTGACTTAAAGAAGACGTATTTTCCGACAGGTTTCGAAGTCGATCAGTATAGGCTTTCGATGAGATTTGAACAGAAGGATGTGAAATAAAAAAATGAAAAATCCGTACATCAACGACAACAAAAAATAGAAGAAGGGACTAAGCATGCACTACAAGAAAACAGAATGCGTAGTCATCAGTAAAAGGATGAGCGCGAAATGCGATTTGCAGACCGGGAACATTAGAATCAAGCAGACACGGAAGTTTAAATATCTGGGATGCGATCTGACAGAAGATGGTAAAAGCAACACTAAGATTTGTAGATGTCTTGGGATGGCCAAGGACGCATTCCAAAAGCTGGGCAGAGTATTGCAAGACAGGAGGATTTCTTTGGTAACGAAGAAAAGAATACTGAGCTGTTACATGACATCTGTCCTTTACGGCAGCGAATGTTGAACGATTTCCTCAAAGATGAAGAAGAGACTCGTGGCGACGGAGATGTGGTTCTACAGAACGATGCTAAGGATATCATGGACCGAGCGCGTGAGCAACGATGAAGTCTTAGAGAGGATGCAAACAAGGTGGAGGCTTATACTTAACACCAGGAAGAGGCAGCTGAAGTTCCTGGGACACATAATGAGGAAGGAGGGCCTGGAGAATCTGATACTCACAGGTCGAATAGAGGGAAAGAGAGACAAGGAAAAAACAACGCATGACATACCTAGCGGGGTTAAAGCAAGTGGATGACAGAACGTGGTCTGGGGAGGTGGCAGAGGGAAGGAAACTTGTTGAGAGCTGCAAGGGATAGAGGGAGGTGGAGAGCCATGATCGCCTACGTCCTGAAAGGACATGGCACATAAAAAAAAAGAAAATGCATCCTGTGACGATCTCTGTTTAGGAATTCCATTAAAAACATATGAATCTGACGGTGGTTTCTCCTAAAAGGAGATGTATTTTTTGACCCTGTCGGATAGCATATCCTCTTTATTAAGTCTTGATTTCGTGCCGGTATTTAAGACAAAATTCATACTTATATTTAAAAAAAATTTTTCTTAAATATTTAGGTATCCACTATAACATTTTTAACAGTCATAAGAAATAAAAAAGGATTAAAAATTATATATATATATATATATATATATATATATATATATATATATATATATATATATATATATATATATACCATAAAAAATGTTTTTTTTGTTCAAATCGTGATAAAACAGAAAATTGCCCAATTGCTAGATTAAGCTTTGGACCATTGTATCTTAGAAATAATGAATATCTTACTGGAATTTCCGAGGTTTTATAACTCTATTGGACTCTACTTTGAGCAATAATAATGTATAATTAATCTCTAAGCTTAACAGAAGAATCGTGATGAAATCAAATCGATCTTAACCGAAAATGACATGTTCAGCATTAATTAATCATAGCTAAGGATTGGAAGCTTATGAAGGACTGAAATAAAGTTCAAATATACATCTATTATTTCAGGATCATTTTCCAACTTATTCAAGATGATATCGTCCTCTCTAACCTAACTTTCAGCCCCGGAGTAACAAAGTGCCTCACACATTTGACCTACAATTTCATTTTCAAGTTTTTTTTTTCCAATGCTCTTTGGCCTGTCATAGATGAAACGCTTTTCACACGTGCCAAAAGTCTTGTGGATGGAGATGGATCTTTTCTAATTGATCCCTTTAGCTCTAAGTTGAAATGATGATCCCTCTTCCTGTTGTGAGCCCCTGATCCAGTTTTCCCGTTTACTGTTCCATTTTTTAAAAACCTATTCACTGTTCTTTTGATGGTTCTTAAATAGACTTTGAAAATGGAAACCAGAGTATGAATTTTGGTACCATTACTGAAAGCCTGAATGATTTTTTCCTCTCACCATTGCTCAGTTGAGACGACAGTGGGGCTGACACAAAACGGTTTTAACCTATTCTCTTTCTAGTTGAATAACTCGAAAGGGTTTTCAGAGATTCTTGCGATAAATGGTATCAATATGACTAAAAAAGAAAACTTCTAAAGAAACTCAATTAGTGTTTCTTTAGATGTTAAACATTTTGTGGGATAGACTGACACGATTTGGACAGTTTTGGTGTTACACCCAGTATATATATATATATATATATATATATATATATATATATATATAAGAGGTTATAGTTATTCCAATGAGAGAAAAGTGTATATTTTAAAAAGAAGAGAGAAACCGCAAACGTTTTTGGTTGTAATGTGGATTTTAAAAAAAATATATATATTATGCTTTATTTTCCATAATTTTGCTACACTTGTCACGCGACCTTCTTCAGGCAGAGAGTGGATATTTCCACATATTAAAAATGAAATAATTTTTTTTAATATATATATATATATATATATATATATATATATATAGAGAGAGAGAATTGAGAGATTGAGATTTAGTTCAAAAAAAAGTATTGGACACGTTTTTTTTTTAAAGCTTTTATAAGAAAAACACAATTTCTAATGTGACTACAAACTTAAAATTTAGCGGACTAGCGCTAAAGAACTTTCCGAACCTCCGTCCACACAAATTCAACTTTTGTTATCCTTCAATTCGATTTCCGTTCTCCATCATTATTTTCTTTATGGTCTCTCAATTCGACTTACGCCCCACACCAATTCAAACTGCATCTGTCCAGTTCGACCGCCATCTGCCCTGTTCAACATCTGCTTCCACTTTAATTCGACTTCCGTTTTCCTTTAATCCTGAAAAAAATTTATGATAAATCCATTTTTTTCTTGCCAATTTTGGTATCGTATCATAGCGTAAAGTGATGAATTAATGATAGGTACCTCCCTCGCTCGCTGAAAAAAAACAGCATAGCATGAGAAAAAAAAAGGCTCCAAACTTAATAGAAACAAAGTTTTATTGTCAAAATGTTTATGTCATTATTAAGAGGAAATTCCAAAATAATTTTTTCTTATTGTTTTATTAAATTTTTTAATCCTTTCTAACACTTTCGAAATTTTGGTTAAAAATCTTTTTTTTTTACGTCAGCGGCCGGCGTAATATTTACAATTAGCATTTTTCAGTTGAAAAACTCTTGATTTGGAAATTATTGCAAAAATCAAATAATTTTCGAATTTTAATAAAACTTTCAGGACTTATTCACAAATGAATGTAATTATTTTGTTTTTACATTTGTTTCTCCCACTCCACCCACACTTACATAATTTCATGAAATTTCGAGAAGTTAAATTGCAATCTCAAAATTTGTATTATTATTTAAAATCCGGATTCCTTGGAGAATTTAGATCACCATTTTTTTTTGTAAGACAGGACCACTAGTTACTGCTAGTTACTGCTCTGAATCGTAAAATAAAAAAAAAATGCAATAAAACTATGACATTATTTAATTGGAAAAGCTTTTAATTGCTTTTATAAATAAGATATTTAAGGACACTATTGTCTTAAGAAATATAAATTTTTCGATGAATAATGAAATTTTAACAAGAATTGCTTTCCTTTTTTTAAATTTTAATTCTAATAATTTAAATCGTTTAAAATTCTGCATTACTTCAACCCGGTTAAGTGATATTGTTATTAAGTGAAAAAAAAAACAAACTATATTTACGAATCAAAAACTGAAGAACTTTGTCGTTTAACCCCAATATTTTAAAAATAATTAAATTTTTTATTTGTTTAGAAACATTCTCATTTTCGTAAGTATGGATGTCCGTCACGTGTTTTAAGATTTGTCCACCCTGAAAAATCTAGCCGTCTGCAATTATTTCATTTTAATTTCTGTGTTTCATCGGATTTATGTCTCAACAGGCTTTGCAAATCATCCCTTCAAAATTTTAAAATTCAAAATTTAAAGTAATTTTTACTTTTTTTTAAAATTCCTATTTCACTAAATATTTTATTGTATGTATTTATTTTAATCTGGGCCATACTTCAGTTAAGTAATTTTTTAGTTTAACAAAGAAAGAATCTGGAGACGAAACCCAATATAATTCTACTAAAAAATAATTTTTACTTTAACTTAATTTTTCTAATTCAATTTCTATTTGAAGTTCTTATTTTTTAATTTGATTGTCATTTTGAAACTTCCATTCAAATTATTTTTATTTTAACTCCTAAAAAATGTTTTTTTTTCGTTAGTAGTTTTTTACGTTTTTAAAGTTTATTCTTTTTTGTGGGAGTTATTTTGATAAAAACGTAAGGCTTTAAATAAATATATAATTTTAAGTAACTAAAATTCAATAAAATATAGATAATTAGATGAAAATATATTATTTAAAAAAATATAGGTAGTAAAAATAGTATTGTAAAGCGTTCACTGAGATTTTACTAAATTTGTAAATAAACAAAGGCTGTCAATGAACCTTAATACTTAATAACAAGAATCAACACAGAAAAATTCACCGCGTGGTTAAGAAATGCTTGTCTTGTGGATGGAGATGGATCTTTTCTAATTGATCTCTTTAGCTCTAATTATATATATAACTATATATAATATAACTACATTATATGCAATAAGTAATATTTATTTCAAATTAGATTCATTCAACGTTAAATTTGCTAATTTTCCTCAAATAACGTGTCACAAATATATCTTTTTTTTTTTTTGGGAGATTTTTTGAACATGAAGTAGAATTAACATTTGTTTACATATATCTGCTGAAATGGCCGTTTGTTCATTTATCGAATTTAATCGATTTTTTTGTCAAAATGACCAAAATATTTGAGATTCCAATCAATATAATTTCTATTTGAAATCATATGAGTATTTTATTATTGGAAATTAAAAAAATTAATCATTTACCTTTTTAATTAAAGGAAAAAAAAAGCTTCAAGAATGCTTTTTTATTTTTTTTGTCTTTTCATTTTAAACCTTAGGTATTGAAAAAAATTAATGGAGGTCCCTACTCACTGAAGTCAAATGCAAAGTTTCCAATTAAACAAAACAGGAAAATTTAAATCACCATTCCAACATCTCAAAGAAAAATAAAAATAAACAAAATAACAACAAAAAAAAACAAAAAACAAAAACAAAAAAACAAAACAAAACAATCAAAAAACAAAACAAAAAACATACATTTAATAGGAGTAAATAGGTTTGCCTATCGTCCGATTCACACACTCCTCTGGTTTTCTGAACAGGACTAGATGTTTATTCCTTGTTTCCTGTTTAGAATTGAGTTTCCGCTTCCTATTAATTTAATTTCATTATCTCTCACTCTCAGTATCCCCTTGCATCCTAGTTTTTTATCTTCCTTGTTTGGGGAAACTGATTAAAAAAGTAATGTCGATTTTTTTTTTATCTTTTTTATATCTGGTAAAAATTTTTTTGGAATAATTACTTTTTACGTAAGGTACGTCTTGAAACCTATTTCACGACGAATTGGATGTCGGAGCTTCGCAGATACTTAAACCATAATAATCCAAACAATGAAATATGTTCCGAAGCCCAAACATTTATCAGAAACCGAACTTTTTTGGTTGTATTTAGGAAGAAATGAAATTTTCTTGACTCGAACATTATAAAAATCTAATTTAAATAATCAAATTGCTGGTATTTTTTTTCCAAAAGGTTTCTTGTTTTTTTTTTAAAAATATTTTTTTAGTAGCTTTATAGTCGCAGTCAGTCGAAATTGGGGATTAACCATTTGCCCATCGAGTCTGATCGCTTTGTAATATATTGCTGAGGTATCCATAGTTAAAGAATGTTATTTAAGAAATTCTTATCTTTCGTTGGGGCATTTCGAAGTCTATATCTGCTAGCTTCATTTTCGTACTCGAAACGCAAGCAAAGTCATTTTTTAAGCAATTAATGCGTATTTTTAATCCTACAATATTTGATGATAATATAAATACTTTATGATAATATAAACTTTATACGCAGTATCCTTCTCCTAGGCTGGTTATGGTTAAACACGTACACATTCTAATTTAACTAATAACTACGTTAGACTCCCAGAGTAATCACCTGATGAATACTTTGTTGGGAGCAATACGTCAGCATTTCAGCCATATGTATCAGGAAATAATTATAATAAAATAACAATATTAGGATACGGGGAAATTTCATTGCTTTTAACTAATGTATTAATTAAAAATAAGAGAAAAACAAACTGAAACTAACTCTCAGATATAAATTTATTCTCTTAATGTAAGAAATCACAAAATACACTATAGACAGTGCATCTTTTATAATGAATATGATATGTTAATGACGTAGCAAATATTATATCCCGCGGATAAGTGAGGACCGCACACCCACGTTACTATTATACAGTCAGCTTCAAGATGGTGCTCGTAATATAGGCAGACCACTACTCATATATAAAAATTAACTGAAGTACAATCTTAAGTCTGTCAGCATAACTTTTACTTTTTTAAAGCCAGGGGGAACAGTCTACCATAAAGGTATATAGAACTTCGAAAATTTTCCTTTGGTCAATGGTCGTAGGTCGTAAAAAGAACCCCAAAATTCTCTAACAAAAAAATTAAGCCTCCTACTTTTACTCAAAATCTTGTCATTCATCTGCACTAAATGCGGCTTCTTACGCCAAAGCCTGAACGAAAAAGGTAAAGGTAAAAAAATTGAGTTAGAAAACAGTTGAATCCATCGCACGTCCAATCGACGGGAGATCCTATTTATATATATATATATATATATATATATATATATATATATATATATATATATTATAGCATAACGTGGTTAACACACACACACACACACACACACACACACACATATATATAATAATGTATAAATATATATAAATACATACATAATAATATCATGTGTCCTGGAAAATATCCAGTCAACCTTTTTTTTTTACTCACTTTCTGAGACGATTAAATTGTTTTAAAAGATCCCCAATAAAATTAAAATAAAACCTCATCCATTTTGACATCTTGGATTTTTACCCTTCGGTTTCGAGGAACTATTAATTAACAGCCTTAATTTCGCTAAAGGATATACCGAAATAACGGAAAATGATCTGAACATTATTTTAGCGTCAAGAAGATCAATACTTACATACAATGACGCTACTTGGGTGAAGAATAATAATGAAAGTTTCGATGTACCTATGGGAGCATTCGACTCTGCCCAAATTGCAGATTTAGTGGGCATATATATTTTAGACACATTGAGTAGAGTAGTTAGCCTTAACAAAGTTGGAATTTGTAGAGATGACGGCCTAATCATTGTCCCTTGACTTCCAGCTTACATAAAAGGATAATTAGGGTCTTCAAATACCTAGGACTTAATATTGAAATATCTTCCAACCTGAAAATAGTCAACTTTTTAGATATCACCCTCAACCTCTCTAATGATACCTTTAAACCTTTCCATAACGTTGTTCAGACACACCTATACATCAATGTCCACTCTAACAATCCGAAATCTGTAATAGATCACATCTCCAAATCTGTTAAGACGAGAATAAATAAATCTTCTAGCCAAAAAATCTTTAACGAAAATAAATTTATATACAACCAGGCCCTCAAAAATAATGGTTTTAGACAGGAATTAAACTATAACGAAGAACTAGAAAATCATAATAATAATAGACCTAAAAACAGAAAGAGGAAAGTAATCTGGTTTAACCCACCGTATTGCAGGCTTTCTAACATTTATATAGGAAGTTTCTTCCTAAGATTAATAGATAAACATTTTCATAGTAAACATCCACTACATAAAATTTTCAATAGGAAGACACTGAAAATTAGTTATTCATGTGTGAGTAATATGGAGAAAATTATATCTTCCCACAATTGTAAAATAATTAAGAACTACCATAGTAATGAAGCTCGATCTAGTAGCCACACCTGCAATTGTAGGAGTAGAGACAATTGTCCAATCGGGGGAAAATGTATGTATGAAAATGTAATATATGAAGCAACAATCTTCCCCGAAGAAAATATCAACCAGAAAAAAAAAGATATATAGGTATATCCGCTGGTGATTGGAAGCAGCGTCTATACAACCATAGACGCTCTTTTAAATATCGATACCTCAAAAATCAAACTTCCTTATCCAAACACTACTGGGATCTGGTGGATAAGGGACTAACCCCGCATTTCGAATGGAGATTCTTATCAAGAGCTAGAACCCCTAATAACTTCCGCTATCGGTGTGATCTATAATTGAAAAAATTTATTATTAAAGATAAAAATCACGATGAGTTGCTAAATTTTCGTAGTGAGATCATTTCCAAATGTAGACATAAAAAACGATTTAAAACATAAACACGGTTTTATAACGTGTTGTTACCTATAACAGTTCCTTCTTGGATCACTATCATCGGACATGACATTTAAATGGAATGACTCTTAGGATTATCTATATATATCATTGTCTGTGTGTTTATTTTGGTCTCTATATTTTTTGATCATTTAATTTGTGTTAGCAAACTTTATTCATGTGTTGATATATGTGTATGTGGGTATGTAGGTAAAAAGTTTTCCTAAATAACTGATATACAAAATCTGATAGTTTTCTGATATTTTTATATACCTAGGTATATATGTAGACTTAAGAGATATATACGCGTTAATCACTCCGTGGGTTTTTAATATTGTTAACGTTTTCTTCCTCAGTGTTTTTTAAGTACAAATTAATTTAATTCTACCCATCTATTTTTATATGTTAAATGTATATATGGATGGATGTGGGTTTTTTTTTTTAAATTTTTTTTTACCTTTATATTTATATATATATATATATATATATATATATATATATATATATATATATATATGTATATATATATATATATATATCTCAGTGTGTGTGTGTGTGTGTGTATGTTTAGGTATATATATGTATGCATATGTATATATATATATATATATATGTATATATGTGTATTTATATATATATATATATATATGTGTATGTATATATTAGATGGATAGATACGTTGTATATTTGTTTAGATGAGTGTGTGTATGTATGTATGGATGTGTGTAAGGTTTTATGTATATATGTTTATATGTGTATGTATGTGTATGTCCGTATGTATATGTGTGTATATATATATATGCATGCATATGTGTATGTGTATATATATATATATATATATATATATATATATGTATATATATATGTGTGTGTGTGTGTGTACGCGTATATGTATGTATGTGCGTGTAAATATAAGTATGTTGTTGTGTATGTGTTTATATACGTATGTTTTGGGGCATAGAAATAGTAGGTCTTTGCTAGATTAAATATTCGTTAGTTTTTATATGTTTATATTAAATTTGTAACCGGTAGGGGGTATTACTTTTGTCAAATAATCTTGATTGCACAGCGGGTCTTTTATAAATGTCCTTCGGTTTTAGTTGCCCCACCCACCAGCTTCCAACTTTTTTCTTTTCTTTTCTCTCTCTCTCTCTCTCTCTCTCTCTCTCACATCTTCTAAATTTTAAGTTTAGATTATATCGTCTTTTATTGTGCGTAGTGTCATTACAAATTTTTACACCCGTTTCCGGTGTCGGTTTTTAATTTAATTTAGGTCAGCGATTCAGTAATGAATTATACATCGGAAAATAATTCATATTTATCTGCATCTCACTCATTTAAACCGTCATTTAACTCCTCTCTTTAAAACTTCTCTCTGTTAAATTTTAATCCCCACCTTCACCTTTAGGCCTTCCTATTCTTCTCCCCTCTGTTACCCCTCTCTATAGCTTTCATTTATTTCTCACATTCATCCCCCACTCTCATACATGCACTCTCACTAAATTTTATTTTTTATTCCCGGAGTTATTTTTTCCGATTTCTTTTTGAATTTGTAGGTCTGATGAACTGGATCGTAATTACGATTCCAATGTAATAAATTATAACAATGTTTAAGCCTTTTTATTATATATATATATATATATATATATATATATATATATATATACATCACATTTTAAATGTTAAATTCATAGTTGAGTAGACTTTCCGTTTATTTATAAATTTATTTGTGTCTACCTACCTGAGTATTCGAGAAATGATATAAAAGAAAAATATGCGCTCTTTGTTAGGATTTGAACCCGCATACCCCTGGGAAGTGGGAACCATTGTTAACTGACTCGGCCGCGAAGAACAGCACACACGCACGCATACACACACACACATATATATATAGGAAATACATTTTTATGGACATGAGCAATGTTAATGTTATGATAGTTCAATAAAATATGTATTGATTTCTAATTTTATATATTCGTCATTCTTGTCAGAACCGGATGCCTGGTAAATCCCACATTAAACGCTCAATTATGCTTATTATATTTTTGAAGTATACAATAAAAGATCTTCAAAGAAAAGATCACATTTACTGGCGCCAGACTTTTCTTTACGGTCTTATGATTAATGTGACAACCGGTAAATAGTTAAGACGTTTTGCTGTTGAAGAAAAGTATTCATTGTATTAGTACATCAGAAAGACGTGCCGCACGTTTTTTTTCATCCTTCATATTTTGTGTTCGACTCATTGTCTTTCATTGTTTTGGCTATTAATACGCATTTTCCTGCTTACGGCACCCATTCAACTCCTGACACTCAATTATTTCCTAAAATCACTATTGAGAATTTCAAAAGCTATTTTAATAATCCACAAAACGGGAGATATCACTGTCAATTCCAGTTTGATTTAAGAAAATTACACTCATCAATACAGAACTAGAAAGAAATGAAGATTATTTTTTTTGACTACTGTTTACGTAAACAAGGCTCAAGAGCCACTCAGGTTAGAGGGTAACTAAATGAGGTTGTTGTAAGGATGCGCAAGAAGGGAAGCAAGAAGTGGATATTACGATGATATGTAGGATAGATGGCGGTTGAGTCTCGACTTCAAAAGATTAACATTTGTAGAGATTTGGGAAGCATCCTCTCGGGAGTCTGTTCCGCAATGCAGCAGTTCTGGGAAGAATTTGACTGTGTGGAACTTCACCCTTGCCAATGGGGTATGAAGATTAGGTGCCCCGGCGGTCCTATCTGTGAAGGAACAAAAGAATATATCCCCGCCAACATCTGCCACGAAGATTGCAATATATTAGCGTGAGGTTAGCAGTGTTTCGTCTGTGGAATAGAGATTGAGGGGTGGAAAACAATTCATCAGTCACATGGTCGCACAAACACTTTTGAACTTTGTCAAGGCTGCAAAATGCGGTTACCTATATAGGTGACAGCCAGTGGCGATTCTACGGGGGGACAGAAAGGGGTCAATGCCCCCACCCCCCGCCACATATTTTGGCTGGCCCCTCGGTCCACCCCGCACTTTTCTAAATTTTGTAGAGGAAAAAAAATCAGAGAAGGCAAATTACACTGTTCTGCTAGTATTGACGTTAGTATTAAGCCTTTGATTTTGTTTTGAAGTTAACCTCTCTTGTGGTCCAACAGCCCCAGAGTGGAAAAGAGGGTAAGAATAGATTAGAACTCCACTATTATGAATGAAAAGTTATTCCGTTTAATTTAGTGAAGTAACATACTAAAATTCATTCCTAAGTTGTGTATACGATAGTGGTGTAGTATGAAAATAAAGACGCTGCTTTAATTTGCCCCCACTCCGTCACAGAAAAATCTCGCCAAGTGCCCCCCACACTTTCAGAGTTCTAGAATCGCCACTGGTGACCGCTTGGGAATACCAGGTGCTGTAAGCTTTGGTGTACGGACAGAGTAAGGGATAACGGCTCGGAATTGTTAATTGGATAGCCGAGTTCCAATTCTCGTTGGGTTCATTATATTCATTTAGGACCAGATACCATAGAGAAAATTATGAATCCACCTCTTTCCCCGCAGCTGGGGCTTATTAGTAAGACTTGTATTAGTAAATCATTATTATCTCCCCTTCCCCCAGATTCTTACAATCTAAAAATATTTTCTGGCTTTAAATAACCTGCAAATGGTTGATAAGTTGTATAAAACGAATCATTCAATCAATCCATTTAGCCTGAGATAATGAAAGTTCTGAATCTCGTTGCAATTTTATTCTTTTTTTAAATTTTGAAATTAAATTAATCTTTCATCGTCAGCAACTTCTTCCTCTATGTGGCGTGTTCATTCAGAACAGGGTCGATCATGGCGCTCCAAAACTTCCTATCCATTGTAGCCCTTAGCATTTTTCCTCCCTTTACTAATGTCCCCCCCCCGACTCCATTCCACCATCCCTTCATACAAGGTCGTCAGGTGGGTGCCCCCTGTCTTCCCCTATCTCACGCTGCCCTCAATCTACCATGTAAAGATTAAGTTTTCCAAGCCTTATTTTGTGTCCAACGAATTTCATCTGTCTCTTTTTTGTATTTTGAGCATAAGTGTTCTTTTTGCTGCGTTGAGAAAAAAGAAAGTGTTTAAACGCTTCCCGCTGATCATTTTTATAGGTTCATATGGAAGACATTTATCTCGCTTCTTAATCTTTCTTAATGTCAGTAAACGATGTACTACTCTGGATTGACTGAACAAGCAATACAGAATTGACATTTCTAAGATTTCTATAAATCTCTCTATAGGATAACGCTGGGAACATTTTCATGAACATGTTAATTATAATAATGTGATTACTTTTGCAAAATTATTTATTAGTAAGTCAGGTTTTTGTACAATTCTTTAAGCAACTAATGGCTTGTTTAATCCGACATTATTTTTTATTACTATAAACTTCATATTTAGTGGGTGCACATCTGGGGGGCATCTACTGAAAATCTATTCGTATTTCACCAAAATTGGTACCGTTTAAATATAAACGCAACGAAATATATTATTTCTTTGACCGAGTGAAAATTAAATTAAAGATTTTTCTCTTTCTACAATTTGTAACAATTTCTACCATCAATAAAACTATATTTATGCTTAGCATTTTCAAATGTAGAAAACGAAGACTGTAGCAATTAAACTCGATAAAGCATATGTTTTCACAGAATTCAAAAATATTTTTAACTTGAAGAATGTAGAAATTTTCTATAAAATCTTCCTTTCTTTTTAAAATAATGTTCACCCTGTGCTAGGCCCAAGAGCCATTTGAGGTAGAGGGTTACAGATTAAAATGCACAGTTTATATGTGGGAAGATAGCGATCAACCCTAAATTTGAATAGGTTAAGATTGTAGTGATTGGGAAGCATACTCTTGATTTAAATTTTCTAGGAATAAAAAAAAAAAATTATAATTTTAAAAAATATTTTAGTGTTAAAGGCCCTTCATGATAAAAATAATTTCAAGGGTATAAAATTGATTTAATAATGTTTTTTTTTTATATATTATTATTAAAATGACAGCGATTAAATAACAAAGATATATTTTCATTAACAATTCAATTTTTGAATCTCCTTAATGAAGGTAATGACAACGGATGACGAAAACTTTGCACTGGTCTGTAAATATGACTATTTTCTAATGTTTCTAAAATCTTTATATTGTGGACCAGAACGTCCCCATTGACTTCTAGAAGAAAACCAACTAATCCGAAATATCCAATATAAAAACTTATACACAAAGTCCCAAATAGGCTTGAAAATTATTATTATTTTTTATTTTCTTTGATTTCTGGCGTTTACACATTTCTTTCCGGGTCCCGCCCAGGAACCTAAGGTTAGAAATGGCAGCATGACATTTTCCACTGCAAAAAAAAAAAAAAAAAAAAAAAAATTACATAGATAAAGCCCTTCATAAAGTGTGGGTTATACTTGTCAGAACAATTTTTTGTATCTCCTTGAGGCATGGACTTTTTATTATTATTATTATTTTTATTATTATTATTATTATTATTATTATTATTATTATTATTGTTGTTGTTGTTGTTGTTGTTTTTGTTGTTGTTGTTGTTGTTTTATTTCCTTTGGTTTCTGGTGTGTACTCATTTCTTTCCGGGTCCCGACCAGATCATCGAGTATTTGATTTTTTTTTTTTTAGATTATTATTCATTTTTGTCATATTATGAGGGATGCTAAAAAGTTTTTGACCCAACCCAAATCTGGTCAAATGGCCAAACAACATTTTTATTTTGAAAGGCTTTTTGACCGATCCGAAAACTTTTCAGTACTCCCACGTATACTGGATTATAATGGCTCGGAAATATATGCACCTGGGTTTTTAAGCGAAATTCACAAATAATTAACAACTCAAAAGATTTAAGCAAAAACTGTGGCAATCTATTGTCAGAGAAACTGTATTAAATTTAAAAGGCTTATTGTTAATTTGTCAAAGGAAAATGTACTTGAGTTGTTCATTTTATCTCTCAACCTCCCGACTAGCTTATCCTATTAAAATGGATCTGTGATTAAAGCGTAGGTTTCGAGATAGTGAGAAACAAAGTTCAATCTCCGAGGATAGCTGAAAACAGTTTAATTTCTGTTGCCAAACAATTGATTGATGTAATATAGTTCAAAGTTTGGATAGGAAGAGGCAAAGTCTGTAAATCAATGGCAAATAAAATCCAACCGTGTCACTTGCTAATGACTTTTTAGAAAGGTAAGAATCTATGTTTACTGTAACATCGTTCTATCGTCATTCATCTCAACTGTTATCTTGTTAGTCTGTCTATATTTCTGAGATGAGGTACTGTGTACATTATTTACATTATTCGGACTATTGCCCTCATCTTTGCACCATATGTATCACAACGTTTCGGCCGTTGTACGCTCCGGCCTTCTTCAGGTGGTTGGAATTTTGAACTGAACCCTCTGTGAATTTCGCTTAAAAACCCAGGTGCATATATTTCCGAGCCATTATAAACCTTGAGGACACATGGCACAGTGGATAAAGGCGTTGGTTAGATCCAGTGACAGGACGCAAAAGAGTGTGAGTTCAATACCCGGTTAAGGCAGCGGAGAACTTTCAGAGGGAAATTAGCAGGAGATAACTGATAACTGACATCCATCAAACATGGCACGTGGAACTAGAACAGTCTACCCCAGTGAGCGAAATAAAGGGTTCAGTTCGACATTCCAACCACCTGAAGAAGGCCGGAGCGTACAACGGCCGAAACGTTGTGATGAATATGGCGACAAAGACGAGGACAATAGTCCGAATAATGTAAATAATGTTATCTTGTTATTGGTAGAGACTAACAACAATGTTCGTAGCCTTCGACTTATATCTATACTAGTTGCTTTGCTATAGAGTAGTGGTCAGTAAGCTACTCTTAATGTGGGCTCTAAACATGTGGCCTTGTGATAAGTTGTGTAAATACCTATAAAAATGCTTCAAAACAAGCCTTAATCTTGAAAAGGGAACAAGGACGAATAGCTATAGTATTTAGAAAATGAAACACTGCTTATTATCGGATGTTTCAAACGTTCCTTTAGTTCAGTGATGAAAAATTAAAGAAATTTAAAAAATTTTTATTAACTTTCTCATACAACATTTTTACTGTTTCGTTTTGATAACTTCTGCCATCTTTTAGGCAACTTCATAATTCCATCCTCCCAGAACATTTTATCTTTCTCAACAAAAAAACAGCTCTTGGTGCCTTCTGAAATTTTCCAATGATTTTAATGTTTTTCATGAAAAAAATTCTGTAAAAACCGGAATGAATAGCAATCTGACGATGCAATAGCTGCTGAAAACGACAGATGAGTAAAATCTTCCCAGCCAAGCTTTAACTATTTTTGATTGATAATCAAATAAACATATAGTACAGCGTTCTCCTGATGGAATATTATGTAGTTTCTCTTAGTTATAGTTAGTGGTTATTTTCATCCTCATGATTTCTTGCATCCACCTTGTTGTAAATTAGACACTACTCATCGTTTATTACAATTTTCTAAAAAAAAACACACACACACAAAAAAACAACAAAAAGCAAACTAAAAACAAAAAAGGGAACATTTCCATTATGTTTAAGTAGTGAATTACTGACAGAAATATGATCCACTAGTGTTTTCTGTTTAATTAATGCGAAAGCCACACATCAAAGGGACTGGCATTGCATATTCTGTCAACTATTCCCTACATCATTACAAATGGCGTACGCGTCCAGCACCGAAATTTGTAGACCACTTTTGATATATTTTATAATTCGCAACACCTTCTCCATGAAATGCGAAATCTTTTTTTAAAATTTTTTTGCACTTGAATCGCAATTTTTATCCTTCTCAAAATAAAAAAAATACCTGATATACCGAAATGTTGTTTGTCTTTTTTTTCTATCTTCAACGTTAGAATCGATAAAAAAATTGATAAATTTAAAAACGATATACGTTGATATGGCAGTTGTCACAATAAAATCCAATTCAAACTTTTTGAATGAAAGTTAAAATTAAACGTTCAGAATGATATCTAATGACCAGAAGAGTGCAAGCATTTTAGGCTATCCAATTGTAATTTAAACCGCCTAAAAAGAACAAAATATAAAGCCCCGAAGTTCTCAAGTCAGGTGCTACAACATTATTTTATTACAACAACTTCTTATACAAAGAAGAAGTGTATGTCATTGTCAATCATTAGTAGTACTCAAATAACTTTTTCAATGACCTAATCTGATGGAATTGATATTTTCATTTTAAAGTAATGACTTTTTGAAAATGTTAATAAGAGATAGAGATGAAAATCATAAACATACGTATGCACCTGTTGAGTTATTGTTTAAGAAATAAAAACTATAGCGTTCTTATATTTGCGTAAACATTGTGTGATAGCCATTCTAAAATATATTGCATTTGGTAACTAGTAAATATGGCGGAATTAAGCGACATTATTACTATTAGTGAGTGTTTCTTTAAGATAAGTATGTGCTAACGAGTCCATGGAATTAAATCTTATTCATTTAGTGTCTTGGCTGCTAAATCATCTTATAAGTATGATTAATAAAAGAGCAGTTTTGTTTTTTATATCAATTTTAATACCTCAAAACAAAAATGCTCTCTATGTCAAAAACAGAGATCATTCCCTGCCCTCCATTAGAATGTCTGACGCTCAACTTCTCGAGAGCACCTCTGTGGAAATGCTCGGTCTCACGTTGACTGCTGACCTGAGAGGAACAAATACATTGAGTCAATTGTTTCGTCCATCGAAAGGAAAGTTTCATTCTTCCTGAATCGATCCTTCAGATCTACAAATCAACAATTCGCCCTTGCATGGAAATTGCTGCCATATATGGTCTGGAGCCCTTCTGTTTGCCTCAGGGTTCTTGATAAGATCCAGAGGCGGATATGCAATATAATTGGCCCTATTCTGGCATCTCGTCTACATAATCTCCCATAGACGCGCCGTCGCCTCTCTCTGTCTGTTTTAAAAATACTTTCATGGTAATTGCTTTAAACTACACCATTTATGGGCTTTCCCAAATTTCATGAATTTAAGCGCCCTACGAGTCTGGCATCCCTTTCTCACCCTTTCACTATCGAAACTATTAAATGTAGCCGTCTCTTCTAATCCAATAGCTTCATAACAACGCACCTCTCGCCTGTGGAACTCCCTCCCTAATCCATTTTCCCTGAGATATATATATCTCCAACTATTTAAATGTAATGTCAATCGACATCTCCAGTTGTCTTGATCTATCCACTATCCTTCTATTCATCATTTCCTCTATCACTCCTATCTGATCTTGTTCCAAATATTCTGTAACCCCTTGCATATCCTAGTGGCTTCCCGCCTTGCTTGGGGTGAAATATATATATATATATATATATATATATATATATATATATATATATATATATATATGTGTGTGTGTGTGTGTGTGTGTGTGTGTGAAAATATATAGAAAATAGGAAAGAACTTGTTTTGTAAATAATCCAAAGTTCTTTTTAGTATATTTTTTAAAAATATTTTTAAAAATATAGAGCATAAATATAATTATTTATTTAAAAATATAATTCCAACACACTACATAAGAGGTCTCGTGTTTCAAAACAAGAGCCGAAAACTTCAATATAATTATTTGAATTAAATTGAATTAAAGTAAGCTCTGTTCCTTCTTCAAGCGAAATTTTTTTTGGAATAACTGAAATTTACGTGTTTTAATAGCATATTCATTATTGAAATCAAAATTTCCATGGTAACAGCCAGGGCGATTGTTTAAATCAGAAGGGGTGTTGCTTGTTAATAATTTGTATCAGTATAGAGTTACAGTCATAGATGTCAAGTCAGGGTAAGGTGGGGGTGTCTAAATTTAAAACGGAAGATGTTTTCGCCTAGTCTGGTTTACGTGTCTATGGAGATTTATTTATTTTTTTATTTTATTTTTTCTGAAAGGGTTTTGTATATAAAAAAAAAACCGTAACATTTGTTTTTTTTGACGACTTCATAAAGGGTTATCTTTTTTTTAGGGTATTTAAACTATTTATTAGGGCTATGGATTATAAAAATTATTTAATTGTATGTTTGTTTTTAAGCTAATTATTCAATGCAAAAATTTGATGTTGTCGGCAAATTAGATATAAATAAAAGAAATCAGACTTCTCTATCTAAATATTTTTGGCATTTGAAGGAAATAAATAGAACATCTAAAGTAAAATGGAAAATTATAAACAGGACTAGAACTTGTAAAACTTGGGATGACTCATGCCCTTTGTGCCTCCATGAGAAACTGCACATTATTAAGTTTCTAAATAATAAAACTCTATTAAACAATAGTTTTGGTGGATGTCAGTTATCAGTTATCTCCTGCTAATTTTCCCTCCGAAAGTTCTCCACTGCCTTAACCAGGCATGTGGAACTAGAACAGTCTACCTCAGTGATCGAAATAAAGGGTTCAGTTCGAAATTCCAACCACCTGAAGAAGGCCGGAGCGTACAACGGCCGAAACGTTGTCACAAATATGGCGACAAAGATGAGGACAATAGTCCGACTAATTTAAATATTGTTTCTCTTTATAGTAATTATAGTAAGAGAGAACTTTCCTTTAATAAAATACTTTCACCACACGAGATGGCATTTTAATGTGCATATAGAATATTTATAATACTATAAAATATTCAATATATTTGTTTTCCGTTGTTTTCAAGGCCTGGGAAATCGTTCCGAACATCACATCATTTATACGAGACATATATTCATATTTGAAATGTAAAATATGCTAAGGTGTAGCTGAAAAAAATTGTCGACGATACTGAAAATATTTAGTTCTTGATAATGTCTTAGACGGTCGCAAGTACTCGAAGAAAAACAGAACAAAAACATGAAATTTAGGCAGCTTAAACAGAACATTGATTCGTATGTGCAACAACTTATTTGAAAACTGGAAAATGCAATAAAATATTCAATAGACAAATCTCATTACTTGAATTCAATAAAAGTCGTTTCAATGAATTCTTACAGAATTCTATATATAATATAGTAATGTCGTCAGCATGGGAAACCATTGGCTCGTATTTTTTCTAACTTTTGGAAACAAAGTGTTTAAAAAAACTGATAAACCATAAATCTACACAAGATACATTGACGACATTTTTGTCTTGATAAAAAATAAGGACGTAATTATAAATCAACTTTTAAAAAATATCAACGTTAAAATTTACATATGGACTCATGGTTAATGAAAAAATCCCATTTCTCGACGTTGATATAGAACTAAAATCCAACGTATTTACCATCTACTCGTATAAAGACCCACCCCACGAACTCCTGTGTCCTAAACTATGAGAGTCAATGTCCGGAAACATATAAAATAAAAAACTTCCTAAATAGAGCACGCCAAAATTTCTCTTCCCAAAGAATATTTCTGAGTGAACTAAAACACATAAAACTAACATTAGTCAATAATTTTCCCAGCTACGTCACAGATAAACAAATAAAATTATTCTTACAAAAAATGCACGACACCAGTAATAAAAATACGACACAACAAAACATCAACATATTTTACGGTAACCAGATGCAAAAGTAGGACGAATTCGCTATACAAAATTCATTAAACATCATACTTCTGTTGTAATTCACGAAAAATGTGAAAAATACGTTACAGAAAAATAGAAAACTGCAAACCTTGTAGTTAATCAAAATAACGTCATCAAATCTAAACTGGCGATGATCAATATAGTGTATCAATTTCACTACCCATGTTTCTTGTCATAAATAACTATATTGGACATATGATCAGCTCCTTGAGTAGACGCCTCACATGTCATTAATCAGAGTAAAGCTCTATAAAAATATTTATCAAGCCATAATCTACAAGAACTCTTAAGAAAGATATTAGTCAATTACTCTAGTGTTATTGACTTTTTCTTTTAATAATAGCACAAAGATTTTGATGATAGAACTTTGTTTTTATTAATTTTTTAGGCGAATCTTGGCGGTACCTATATATATTATTATATATTTACAATACGAGGAACAACAATCGCGTAATAACATCTCACACTTCTAATAAAAACAAATATCTTTAAGTATGTTCAATAATTCGCAAAAACCCACAAAAAAAAAAAAAAAAAAAAAAAAAAAACAGCATAGCATGATAAAAAAGATCCCAAACTTAATAAAAACAAAGTTTTACCATGAAAAAGTTTATGTTGTTAATAAGAGGTAAGACCAAAATTTTTAATTCCTTTTTAGCACGTTTGAAATTTTGTTTGAAAATCTTGTTTTTTTATGTCAGCGGTCGCGTAATATTTAGGCTAAAAAAAACTAATGCTAAATAATTTAGCATTAGTTTTTTTTAGCGCTTTTTTCAGTTGAAAAACATTAATTTGGAAATTCCTGCAAAACTGAAATAATTGTTGGATTTTAATGAAACATTCAGAATTTATTAAAAAATGAATGAAATTATTTTAAAAATGTCATGGTAAATTTTTTTTTTTTTTTTACATCTGTTGCCCCCGTATTTAATTTTATGAAAACTCGAATATGTGTATCTCTGTAATTTTTTAATTAAATGTAGAAGACTGAAGAATGTAAATCATCGATTTTTTTTGTAAATTGAGGAGCGTTTCTATACAAACTTTAGCTCTGAATTGTAAAATACAAAACCCAATAAAACTATGACATTATTATGACATTACTATGACATTATTATAATTTTTACTAGAATTGTTTGCTTTTTTTCAATTTTAAATACAAAATGTGATAAAGTTGTTAAATATTTTAAAATTAAATTTGAATATGTGTATCTCTGAAAAGGCTCTTATTAAAAGATCTATTTTACAGATCTTAAATTTGAAAGCTTATTACAATCTGCGAAGCGTTTTCATTTTTAGAATAATTTTTTAATATGTCAAAAAATGTATTAAAAATATTTTCGGTAAAACTTTGGAGGCACAATTCAGAAATAATGTCGCGTGTCTTAAGAGCTGTTTCTCCTGATAGCGAGGATCCGGCCTCATAAACTGTGTTCATTTCGTATCAAATTCTCTGGCTAACTGACCATCATCGTCGCATTTTCCAAATTTTTAATTTTCTTTTTTTTTTTCTTTTTTTACATATTTTACTAAATATTTTCTTTTCATTTTTTAAATATAATCAATTTTTTTGTTTTTCAATAAGAGATATACTGCGATCATTAATTTTTTTTTAGATTCAATTTTAGGGACGGAAACGGTGTAGGTTTTGGACATGTCTTCGTTAAAAAAAGTACCTAAAAATCAATAAAATATGAGACTTTTGAAAGTATTTAATTTTTAAATTTTTCTATATAGTTAAAATTTGGTTCATTTAAAATTCGAAAATACTGTTACTTCTGCCCTTCCGTCTGATTAATTGCCCTGATTCTAGTTGTCGATGCATTGACGTAAACGTCAATTCACACCTCCAAAAGCAATCGCTACGGTTAGACATGCTTCTCTTATTTTCAAATAATTTTTTTCTACTAAAAAATCAAGTAATGTTTGTTTTAAATTACATTAAGTATAATTAAAATATTCTAATTTTCCTAAAATAAATTTTGAAAAAGTATAATTGAATTTTACAAGATTTTTAACGGAGAATTTCACTTTTGTTTGCGAAGTTGTCAAAAATGGGTGGTATGAACAATTTTATGTAAATTTTGTTGACTAAAAAAAACAAAAAAAAAGCCAAGAGTTTTAACTAAAATTTCTGACGTGCTAGAAAGAATTAAAAAATTAAAAAATATTAAAAAATACTTTGGTCTTTCCTCTTAATAATAACATAAACATTTAGATAATAAAAAATTGTTTAATCAAGTTTCGGGCCTTTTTTCATCAGGGTATGCTCATTTTTAGCGAAGTATTGAACAAACCTAGATATCATAGGCTGTAATTTGCATGATGTAATTATTATAGAAATATTATTAACATCAGTTGGTTAATAATTCTGATGAGGAAAACTGACTTGCTTAATAAAATGTGACATGAGACACGTAAAAAAGGTTAAAATAATTGAAACATTATTAATAAAAAAGAAAAACCCACCACCAAATAATATTCGGTAACGGAAAATCCCCACTCCAGAATGACCCTAAAATCAATTTTCATAGTTTCCGAATTTTCCGATCTTGTCAAAATTACCGAATTTTCCGTTGCAGAATTTTTCCTATATATATATATATATATATATATATATATATATATATATATATATATATATACTAGTCCCCGATTTTCGGTAATTTTAGGGCGGAAAAGTTGTATGTTGGTTTAATTTTTTAATGTATTCTATTATAAATTGATAGAATTAAATTCACGTACCCGAATATTTTTATTATTAAAAAAAAGTTCAATTAAACATTAAATCACAAAAGTTGTTTTAATAAATGAAAAGAAGCATAATTCGCTGTATATATTGAAATATAATTAATTAGTTACCACTTAAATAATGACATAACTCATGAAACACTATTCAAAAAGTTCATCAATGTCTACCTTGTGTGCAAAAATATCAAAATTTGGTCAGAAATAGGTGAAAAAAACAACTTTTTAATTAAATACAAAGGTTAAATTAAGTTTTAAAATGTATGTCACTGAAAAAAAAAAAAAACTGAAGAGAAAACTTATATAAAATTAATCATTTTTATTGAATTTTATTGGTATAAAAAGATGAAAATGAACAGTAATTCATAGACAATCAACTGGAAAATTCGGTGTCAAAATATACTCGAATTTTAAAATTCTACTAAAACTCAACTAATCGATGGAATTTAATAAACATTTCGCTATTTATTAATCGTTGTTGCTTCGATTTCATATACCAATGAACGTAACTTCGAAATTCGATGATCATAACTTCGGAAGGTCTCAAGAAATCGCAAGTGGTGAAGTCTGTAATGGGAAAAGTTAGGTGAGAGAATTGGAAATCCTACCAGGATTCATCTTTGGTGGCCACAATCTTAACAATATAAAATACGCAGATAACACAGTGCTGGTAGCAGACACGGAAAAGAAACTGCAAAACCTATAGAAGGTAGCGAAGGGGAGCGAGAAGAAGGGACTAGCCATAAACTACAAGACAGAATGCATGGTCATCGTCAAAAATATGAGCTCGAAATACAATTTACAGGTCGGGGACACTAAAATCAAGCAGGTGTGGGTATTTTAAATACTTGGGAATTGTTCTAACAGAGGAGGGAAAGTACGACGCTGAGACCCGAAGACGTATTGGGATGGCGAAAGACGCATTCCAAAAGCTAGGTAGAGTATTACGAAACAGGAAGGTTTCGTTGGTAACAAAGAAAAGAGTACTGAACTGCTACGTGATATCTGTTCTCCTTTACGGCAGCGAATGTTGGACTGTCTTCTCAAAGATGTGAGCAACGATGAGGTTTTGGAGAGTATGCAAAGAACGAGGAAACTTATACTTAACATAAGGAAGAGGCAGCTGAAGATTTTGGGACACGTAACGAGAAAAGAAGGCTTGGAAAATCTGGTAGTCACTGGGCGGATAGAGGGAAAGAGCAACAAGGGGAAGCAACGCGTGACATTACTTAACGGGCTTAAGCAAGTGGAAGGCACACACAGGGTCTGGGAGAAATAACAAAAAGATAACTTATTGAGAGCTACATGGGACAGGAGGAGGTGGAGAGCCATGATCGCCTACGCCCTGGAGGGATACGGCACATATAGGAAGTTTTTTTTTCCCAACAGATGGCCAGGTGGAGAGTTAACTGAATGGAAATTAAGTATTTGAATTACACCAAAAATTACAAAAATCTGGGATCGAACGTTGACGACTAGCGCTACGAGATATAGGCGATGACCTCAGCCATTAAAATATCTATCTCTCACTTGTGAACTGCATGTTACAAGTATAATTGTAGTGTACTAACTTAAAGCGAAATAGGATTATGATTGGCGCCAGTCTTCTGCGTTGGGAAATTAATTTTACTTTTAAGTCGGTATTGAAGTTCTGAGCTTTATACAAAAAGAGATGTATCATACACATTCATGCATTCCTAGACTAAGTGTAAGATGATTTTGAATGAAGTGACATTTTGACCTTTTCGGTTGATTCCATTTCCTGATCGGATTGACGAGAAAAAAAAAGACTTTCACTTTCCCCGCTTTTATTCAAACATTATTCAGATTAAATACCCCGATTTATTATTTTCAAATAGTTTTGCCATCGTTTTCCATTTTTCGATTCTTTCCTAGTTTTTCTAACTTAGAGTTTAACGTCATGTACCTTTTATAGACTTACCATCGGAAAGGTATTTTGCGAGAAATCTCTTTCCTAGAGCAGCTAATATCGTTGTGTAATGGTTAACAAACTGGTTTTGCAGACCATTAATAGTGAGTTCGATTGTTCGTCACTGGGTGCCTTTCTGTCTATACTGAGCTTTATTTAGTAAATAAATTGATTATCGAATTGATTGTTAATTTCTTTTTACTAAAAGTAAAGCTTTACTGCGAATGTCATAAAAGTACTTGCGACACCCCTAAAATCTAATTAACATAGAGATACATAACGTTTAAAATACATTAAAAAAGTCTTACTTGAATTTTTTTTTTTAATTGTTTTAATTTTTCATGCTAATACATTAAATCTAATATTTCCAATAAGCACTTTACTGTATTTCAAACCGAATTTAAATTGATTGGAATGATTTTTTTTAATTATCAGTGAAAACGCTAAAATCGTCCATATTGACAAATATGTCAAAACAATGTAATTCTTCTTATTAAAACATCTTTAAATTTTATTTGAGGAATATTAGCTTATTTAATAAATTAATTAATCTGATTTTAAATAAATATTACTTTTAGTTTATATCACAGAAAAGCATTTTAACACGGAGGAGGTGTTTTTATGAAGTGTTGACAATTCTCTTGATAAACTTATGTTTGGGAATTTTTTCTAAGGGGGACAATACTGTCAAAATTACTTGAGTACTTGACGTATATAAAGTAACGCGTTTTTATATAATTATAATTTTTATATAATTACTACCAAGTAATCTTAAAAAATTAAGAATATTCTAAGCGATATAATATTTTATTGAATTTTAGGTATTTTGGTTTTATACTCTAAGTTACAAAGACGCTTGTTGAGGAAATGTTAGCAAATTACCAATAGATTTTAAATATACTATAGTTACCTTATTTTCTGATAAGGTTACATTTGGACACCTGTATTTAGAATATTCGACACGTTTATACACACATAAAGTAA
This sequence comes from Acanthosepion pharaonis, assembly GCA_903632075.3. NCBI lineage: Eukaryota > Metazoa > Mollusca > Cephalopoda > Sepiida > Sepiidae > Acanthosepion > Acanthosepion pharaonis. The sequence continues at coordinate 572,446 of CAHIKZ030001431.1, read as the reverse complement.
ACTTAAAATTCTTTTAAAAATATTGGCAGTTGTTGAATTGTAGTAAGCTTTTCCGTTTATGATTAGTAATTAAAAACGTAATTTAATAACAATATCACTTGACCCTACAAATTAATACAGAATTTTTAAATTTTTAAAAATATAATAAAAATTTAAAAGAAATGAAAAAATTCTTGAAAATATACATTATTAATCGAAAAAAGTGTTTTCGGGAGAAAATAGTGTCCACATTTTATACATAAGAAAAATTAAAAGATTTTCTAATTAAGTAATGCCTCAGTTTTATTGCATTTAAATTTATGATTTACAGCAGATTTTCTGTAACTAGGTAGCCTGTTTAACCATAAGAATTTCATGATTTAAATTCTCGTCTTTATAACTAATATAAAACTTAAACGCAACAAAAAATTAATTTTTCGAAATGTCATAAATTAAATAAGTGAGGGTTAACAGATGTAGAAAAAAATATTTATTCAAAGATTTTCTAAAAATGAAACATTGACGATAAAATGACCAGTCTATTTCATGCTTAAACGTATTCTTCACGGCATGGGCTGGGGATTGTGTTTAACCTGTCGCCGTTGGGTATTGACCTCAATGTGCACTTTTATATTTAGATACACTCTGTCCCTGCCATTTAACCAATAAATATAACATGCATACATTAAAATTATATTTGATCATATATATATATATATATATATATATATATATATATATATATTTATGATAGACTCCAATCGAGTTCAATGTATGAGGTCCTGACGACCACGAACTAATTATCTGCATGCCTATGACAGCTATGACTTTTGAGGCCGGCTTAAGAATTGCACAGAAGATCGCAAACAGTATATAATATATACAAACAAAAAAAATAAAATATATATAAACACAATATATATATATATATATATATATATATATATATATATATATATATATAGATATATATATATATATAAACTCAAAATTAAAAAAAAAAATCCGTCTCAAATGGTTAAGGTGTTGTCTATTTATTTAGTAATTAAGTAATAGTATTTAGGCAAGCTCTACTTAAAGTTCACATTTAAAAAGAACCGGCTTTATCGTCAGAAATTGAAGAAAGTATTGGCATTGCCTGGTAACATCAGTGTCCAAATGAATTCTTTCGCAAACGAAAGTGGAGTTGTCTTAGCAAAGACAGAATAAAACCGTATGTTATTTCTTACTATCTGCATGTAGTTTTGTTTAGTTCGATTTTAACTTATGGATATGCGGCTGATTTAATGAATAGCGATTCGGAATGAGAAATCGGAGAGTTCGAATTCCAGTCGAGTTCGTTACATTAACTTACCCTTTAGAAAGGTATGAATCCATCTCTTCTCTCCCAGCTATGGATTAAATAATTGGCAACCTGTTTAGAAGAAAACTGGTTGTTTCGGCACAATGCTCTACTACTATAATCAAAGTGTGGGTAGTCTGACTATTTAGCCCTAGGAGCCGCACTGAAGGACACACACACGCCGAAAACGACGGGATAAGCCATCATTTTTGCTTAGTATTGTTTTTGTATATATAAGTTGATTTGGCAATCTATCTATCTGATTTTTTGTAAGTTTAGTTTAATTCGTCATCCTGGTGCACACACACGCGCGCGCGCACACACACACACGCACACACATGTATACAAACAAAAATATCTTTGTGAAAACGAAGCGTAAACTTTACACGAATGTAAGCTTTACCAAGTCTGTTTTCTTAGAATTTCTTTTTTAATCATTTCACTCCCAGCCAAGGCAATAAAGCCACTAAGACACAAGGGGGTTATTGAATGTTAGAGAAGATGAGAAAAAAACACTTTTAAGGAGAGAGAACAATAAAAGAACAAGAATTCAGAAGACATTTGATAACGATTGACATTGCATTCAAATTTTTAAAGATCAAAGTTGACTGGGAATCAAGAAGCACAAGCGAGAAGTGCGTTAGAAGAAACTGTTGGCATAGAACTGGCGGTTACATCTAACCATTTCAGTTGTAAAATGATGAGACCATGCCACCAATCTAGTACTGTGCTTAAATTCATAAAGTCGAGGTAACATAGCAGAAAGTTCATCAGAACAATTACCATGAAAGTACTTATAGAACCGGTACAGGGAAATTACATTACGGCGGTGGGAAAGTAACTGAGGGTGAGATGCCAGGTCAGGACCAATAATGTATTATATCCCGGATGATTTGAGCACTTCAACGTGATGTAATTGTTTGTAAGCTGGTCTCATATATCAATTAGTACTGATTAATGAATTCGATCATCAGGCCTTGTGCCACAACTAAATTTTGCTTAGTCAATCGCTATATTACGGATGATTGAGAATTTGAATTATATTTCCTGTGCTTACATTTGGTGATTTTCTAAGCCTAGCTTAGATATGGCACAAGGCCGAAAGTTTGGGGCACCCAGTGAGGATCGTACTCACTATTCAGTCGTAATTGATCTAGCGAGACAAGCTTGCTAACCATTATACCAGGTCGAAGTACCCCTGTGCTTACACCTGTGTGTGTTACCTACGAGTGTGTGCATATGCTGCTGCCTACATCTCTGTGTGTATGTTCCCTATGTGTGTGTGTGTGTGTAATCTACCTACGTTTGTCTGTGTATGTGTATGTTGCCTACGTTTGTGTGTGTGTGTGTGTGTTTGAGGTAGCGGTTTCTTGTCTTTTATTTGTAGAATGATAGAATAAACTAAAATTAGTCACAAAATTACCCAAGAAGAAAAAAATTTAAGAAAGGAAATGTTAATAAATTAATAATACATCCTTGAAGTTCTAGCGTCGACCGCATTTTCATTCATAAGTAACAATAAACAGTCGTAAAAAAAAAAGAAAAGAAAAGAAAAAACAAACAAGAAAGAAACGCCCTGGCATTATTTAAAAAAGAAAAAGAAAAAAGTTCTCACTTGAAAACCTAACTGCATATTCATTTCATGACGTAACTATTTGCCAAATCAGTTAGAAATTTTTATCCAAATATTTAAAAGGTCGGGCGTTTTACAACGGAATAATAGCTAGTAAGCCATTTTCTACAAACCATTACTACTAAAATGAAGTCAATTATCACTGAGTGCCTTGCACTTTTGGACTGCTGTCATACGAAGCTAAGTTTAATAAACATTAGGGTGCCTGCTGTACAGTGATGGTAAGTTTAATAAATAATAGGGTGCCTGTAGTACAGTGATGGTAAGTTTAATAAACATTAGGATGCTTGCTGTACAGTGATGTTAGCAATCTGATTTCGTTTGATCGTTGCTAGTGAAGTGAGTGATTCTCAAGCGGACCTCTAGTAGGTAATTTGAGCTGAGCCTGGTCGTACTTAGTCAAATTTTATGTTTATTTCCCGCTTAAAGTATAACCCTAATGAAAGTTAGAAATACTTGTAAAAATTGGGGGAACCTGCTATGTGCGTTAGGCATAGAAAAAGACAAAAAAGAAAAAGGCATTTTATTCTCTTAGTTTGAATACTATGGTAACGATGTAAAGGGTGTTCCAATAACTTGGACCGATTTTAAATGTGAATTAAATTTAAGCGAGTGGAGGTGTGCCGACGAATCCTTGGCGAACATTTGGGCGATATTATTTTTCACGCATAATTGCCATGACTTCAATAACATGATCCAATAGAGAAATAAATAAATTTTCACCAATAACACTGATTTATTTACTGCTAAGTTTGATCCGTCTTAATGAAACACCCTTTATTTGGCAGATGGAGTACACGCATACACATACACAGAATAGATTGTACTATAATATCGATCATTAAATAAAAGTCTTTGAACTTGGATTTGATAAATTTTATAGGAGCATTCCATTTACGTTTGTTTGAAAAATATCTGAACCTCGCTTCATGATTAAACAATGCTTAAGACGTTTTTGTTTATTTTTAATTTTTTAATCATTTCACCCCAAGCAGGACACACCACTAAGACACATGGGGTTAATTTCAAGCTGATGCTGTTGAAATGACATGCAGCCACTTGACCCATTGTGAAATATACTGATAAGATATTCTCTCAGCACATTAGATGTTTATGAAACGGGCGGGTGATTGGGTACTTCGGCAAACTTCTCGCTTGGAAACACTTCCATGCTTCGTTTGTATTAGGATTGATAAAAAGTTCTTGCCGCTACACTTTTGGTTTCTTAGCATAAAATTATTTTAGCTGAGCCTAATCAGATTATTTTAACTGAGCCTGACCAGGCTTAGCAAATTTTCAACTAAGTTTTATTTCATGTTTGAAATATAACCCCAATTTCAGGGGCGCTAAATTCTTTTTTTTTTTAGGTAACTTAAGGTGATGTTATATGCGTAATTTTATTATTTTGGATTTGAAAATTGCTGTAACGACATATTTAGGAAATGCAACGCACATATACACATACACAGAGTAGATTATACGATAATGAGGATCTTTAAATAATGGTCTTTAAAAATTCTACATAGGTCTATTCAAGTCTTATATTAGAACAGTGATTCGTCTCAAATGATGGAAGTTCGAATGTTGACATATGGCACTGTTGTATCTTCTTCTTTTATGTGTCGTTTCCATTTACGGCGTAAGTAATAGTGCCTCCCCACAACTTCATATCCTTTGTAGCTTTTAATAAGGCTTCTCTTTTTGCTACTCCTCCTAATTCCTGTTCTCCTAACCGTTTACAAAAACACATTATTTTATTCGTTCCTTTCCTTTTCTCCTCTTGCTTTCAGAGAGTGTTAAATTGTCCAAGCTCTTTTTCGCATTATATGACCAGGAAATTTTATCTGCCCCTTTCTGATTTTAAGTAGAAGTGTTCTATTTGTTTTCATTTTCATTAAAACTCCGACGTTACTCGCATGTTCAGTCGATGGTACTGTCATCATCCTTCTGCAGAACCGAATTTATGTGGCCTCAAAACTATTCTTCATCTGTGACTAGATTGTGCAAAATTTGGTCATACTGTTATATAAAATTTCATTTTATAATTAGTTGACTGCAGGTTGTATTTATTAGTTGACTTCTAATGAACAAAACAAGATGTATATTTAAAATTCAAATGCTAAGCACTGACTAACTGATTTTGTTAAAAAATTAAAAAGACTCGAATTTACAAACTTTGCTTAACACACACGCAAAAGCGAATCCAAAACAAAACACGTGAAATTTCAATCTAGATCTTGTTTGTTCATTACAGACTACGTGCAGCTTTGTATTATTACTAGTTGACATTTATTAGTTGACTACTTATAACTTTGTATTATTATTAGTTGACAGTTTTTATTTAGCTGTAGGTAGTCAACTAATAAATAAAAAAGTTATACATAGTCAACCAATAAATAAAAAAAAATGTCGTCTAACAATAATACAAAACTTTATGCAGTCAGCCAATAAATAGAAAACAGTCAACTAACAATCATACACTGCCGTGCATATAGCCACATAAGAAATAAAAACAATCAACTAACAATAAGACTAAGTTGTACGTAGTCAACTAATAAATTAAAACAGTCAAATAACAATAAAAAATAAATGTACGCAGTCAACTAATAGTTAAAAACAGCCAACTAAAAATAATACACAGCCGTACATAGTCAACTAAAAAATAAAACAATCAAGTAAAAGTCGATTAAGTTGTACATAGTCAACTGATAAATAAATAGTGTCAACGACCAATAATATAAATCTGTATCAACTAATAAATAAAAACATTCATCTACCAATAATAGAAAGCTGTGTGTAGTCAACTAATAAATAAAAAGTCAACTAACAATGAAACAAAGCTGTAAGTCGTCAAATAGCAAATAAAAACAGTCAATTAACAATAAAACAAAGCTGTACGTACTCAACTAATAAATAAAATCTCTCGACGAACAATAATACACGTAATTGTACGTTGTCAAATGATCATTATCAACAATCAACTACTAATGAAACAAAGATGAACGTTAGCAACTAGTAAATAAAACTTTCAACAAACAAAACTACGTTATCAACTAATAAATAAAAATTGTCAACTATGAATAATAGAAAGCCGTACGTAGTCAACTAATAAATAAAAACAGTCAACTAACAATAATACAAATCTGTTCGTACTCAACTAATAAATATAAACAGTCAAGTAACAAATGAAACGAAGTTGTTCGTCGTCAATTTATTAGATACCGACAGGAGATTGCTGGAAAATGAGCATAGCAGGATAATATCGTCCTTAAACTTGATGAAAATAATTTTTTATCGTCTATGTTTATGTTATTCTCAAGAGGAAAGATCAAAGTATTTTTTTGATTATTTTTTACATTTTTTTAATAATTTCTAGCACGTCCAAAATTTTTGTTAAAAATCTTGTATTTTTTGATCAGCAAAAATTGACAGAAAATCGATCGTCAGCCAATTTTTTAAACTTTTGTTTACAAAAGTGAAAGTCTCCGTTTAAAATTCTTTTAAAAAATCAATTATGATTTTTAAAAAATTAATTTAAGAATATTAGAAATTATAAATTTTATTTAATGTATTTTGAAACAAACATTACTTACTTTCTGCGCTGAAAAAATGTACTTTAAAATGATAGAAAGCCGGTCTTAACAGAGGTGTTGATTAACAAGTGACATGTGCGTGATTTCATCTTACGGGAGGAAAAGTTATAGTACGGAAGGTCACAAGTGACCGTATAGCTTTATGTCCCCTGTCACATAACGTACACACAGTCTTTAGTCCTGTTCTCCTCTATGGGGGGTCTTACTCGGGAGAGATATCTGCGAAGTGTCGTCAAGCTTTTGAAGGTTGTCCTGATGTTATATGAACCGCAGATCCTTTGTATTTTCTCTGATAACCCCTTCACGTAAGGCAGGCAGACTGTTTTCTGAGTGTTGTTGTCCTTCTCTTGCACCCTGGGTACATGGCAGCAGCCCTCAAAAAACTGGGATAGGAGGATACAAGACTGTGTGTACGCTATCCCGTGCAGCTGCGGAAAGAAATATAAAGGGGAGATAGGCCACCTCCTTAAGGTAAGGCTTCAAGAACACCAGAAAACTGTAACACGAGTGGAAGTGGAAAAATCAGGCGTGGCTGACCACATATGGGGAGAGAAGGGAGATCACCTCTGTGGGATCATGTTGAGATCATAGACAAGGAACACCATTGGAAAATTCGTAAACTTAAGGAATCAACACATATGCTAGGCCAGAAAAATCTCCTGAGCCGACCAAGCATAGAAATGAATACAATATGGGAACCAGTAATAAGGAGTGCCAGAGAAAAGCAATAAACAACAACAAAAATTGCAATATGAGCTCTGGTAAAAAAACAAAAAAAAATAACAGCAAAAAATTTCAATATGAGCACTGGTAAAAATGGTTGCTGAGACATTAGGTTTTATAATACCCAGAAATTCATGCACAGATGTCCCCAAGGATACATGGCACAGTGGATAAAGGCGTTGGTTAGATCCAGTGACAGGACCCAAGGATTGTGGAGAACTTTTAGAGGGAAATTAACAGGAGATAACTGATACCTGACACCCATTAAACATTGCACGTGGAACTAGAACAGTCTACCCCAGTGAGCGAAATAAAGGGTTCAGTTCGACATTCCAACCACCCGAAGAAGGCCGGAGCGTACAACAGCCGAAACAAACATTCAGAATAAAAAATATTTATAATAATTTTTGGTCACTTATGAATACTTTCAAAGTTTCATTAAAAATTGCGACAATTATTTTCATTTTTGTCAAAATTAACTTCTAATTAAAAAATGCAAAAAAAATACAGGGACACTCACTGGTTGTAATGCAGTCGACAATAAATGAATAAAACTCTCAACTAATAAATAAAAACGATAAAAATGCTTGTACGTAAACTAAAGAATAAAATAATAAATAAAAAAGCAGTCAAAAATCAAAAGTATTGCAAAGTTTGTTTTTTTGTACTAATGTTAGTTAACAGTTTCTTTTAATAAATTGAATGCATATAACTTCGTATCATTGTTAATTGAGAGTTTTTTTTTATTTATTAGTTGATTACATACAGCTTTGGTTTATTGTTAGATGACAGCTTTCATTTATTAGTTGACTACGTATATTTTTATTTTTCGTTATCTGTATTTATTAATTGACTACTTACGGCATTTTATTATTGTGACTTGAAAGCTTTTTATTAGTTGACAACGTACAGTTACGTTTTATTGTGAGTTGACTGTATTTATTGACTGCGTACGACTTTGTATTATTGTCATTTGTGAGTTTTTATTTATTAGTTGACTATGTACAGCTTTGTTTAATTGATAGTTGACAGTTTTTATTTATTAGCTGACTACATAAAACTACTGACTACATTATTGTTAGTTGACAGTTTTTTATTTATTAGTTGATGACGAACAGCTTTATTTTATTGTTAGTTGACAGTATTTACTTATTACTTAACTATGTACAATTTTGTTTTATTGTTAGTTGAGAGTTTTTATTTATTAGTTGACGACGTACAGTTTTGTTTTATTTTTAGTTGACTGTTTTAATTCAACAGCTGAGTACATACAGCTTTGTACTATTGTTAATTGACTGTCTTTATTTATTTATTTATTTATTAATTGACTTTATGTTATTGTTAGTTTATTTTTTAATTTTTTATTTGAATATGTATTGCTTTGTATTAATGTTAGTTGACAGATTTTATTGATTAGTAGAATACGTTTAACTAAGTATCTTCATGAGATCGCTAAAAAAGATGTGGCATGACGAAAAATACGCCAAACTTGATGAAAACAAAACTTTATCGGGTAAATGTTTATGTTATTATTAAGAGGAAAGATCAAAGTATTTGGGGGTACTTTTACATTTTTAATCGTTCCTAGCACGTCCAAAATTTTCGTTAAAAATCTTGTTTTTTTTTAGTCAGCAAAATTGACAGATAATCAATCATGAAAACCATTTCTTTTTCCATTTTATAAAAAAAATGGAAATCTGTTTGAAATTCTTTTAAAAATCAATTATAATTTTTACAAAACTTATTTTAAGAAAATCAGAAATTATAATGTTTATTTAAAATATTTTGAAACAAGCTTAACTTAGTTTCTGCGCCGAAAAGATGTACATAAAATACAAATTTAAATTTCATAAGATGATACTGATAACTTTGTATTATTGTTAGTTCACAGTCTTTTTACTTATATGGTTGACTGCGTCCAGCTTTGTTTATTCTTAGTTGACTGTTTTTATTTATTATTTGACAACGCACAACGTTGCATTATTGTTTTTTATTAATTTGGTCACGACGTACAGTTTCATTTTATTGTTAGTTGACTGTTTTCTATTTATTGTTTGACTACGTACAGCTTTGTTTCATTGTTACATGACTGTTTATTAGTCGAGTACTTACTGCTTTGTAGTAATGTTAGTCGGCAGTTTTTATTTATTAGTTCAATAGGTATCAGTTTGTAGTATTGGTAGTTGATAGTTTCTTATTTATTAGTTGACTACGTAAAAATTTGTATTATTATTAGCAGAGAATTTTTATTTATTAGTTGACTCCGTAAAACTTTGCAATATTGTTATTTGCCTGTTTTTATTTCTTAGTTGATTACGAACAGCTTTGTTTTATTGCTAGTTGACTGCTTACAGCTTAGTTTCATTTTGAGTAGATTATTCTTATTTATTAGTTGAGTACTTACTGCTTGATCAAAGTTGACAGTTTTATATATTAGTTTAATACACATAACTTTGTATTGTTGTTAGTTGACAGTTTTTTTATTCATTAATTCTCTACGTACAACTTTGTATTACTGTTAGTTGTGATTTTTGTTTATTAATTGACGACATAGAGCTTTATTTCATTGTCAGTTGAATGTTTTTATTAGTTGACTAAGTACGGCTTTGTATTATTAGTAGTTGACAGTTTTTTAATTTATTATTAGACTATGTACAGCTTTGTTTTATTGATAAGTTGATTGTATTTATAAATTTACTGCGTACGTCTTTGTATTATGGTTAGTTGAAAGTTTTATTTATTAGTTGTTCACGTACAACTTTGTTTTGATGTTAGTTTATCTATTTTTTATTTATTAGTTATCTACGTACAACTGTGTATTATTGTTAGTTGGAAGTTTGTATTTTTTAGTTGACGACGTACAGCTTTGTTTTATTCTTAGTTGAATGTTTGTATTTGTTGACTGTAGGAAATTGTATTTGTTGGCTGTAAGAATTTGTATTATTGCTAGTGGAGAGATTTTATTTATTGGTTGACAACGTATAACTTTGTAATATTGGTATTTGAGAGTTTTTATTAGTTGACGACGGCAGCTTTGTTCCATTGGTAGTTGACTGTTTTTATTTATTAATTGACTATGTACAGCTTTGTATTTTTGTTATTTGAGACATTTTATTTATTAGTTCACAAGGTACATCTTTGTTTTATTATTATTTGACAGTTTTTATTTATTAGTCCGCCCAACGTAATTTTTGTAGTTGGTCGTTTATTTATTAGTTTTCTACGTACGACTTTGTATTATTGTTATTTGTGTGTTTTTATTCATTAGTTAACGACGTACAACTTTGTTTTATTGTTAAATGGCAGCTTTTATTTATTAGTTGACTACGTACAGTTCTGTATTATCATTAGTTGTCAGTTTTTATTTATTAGTTACTACTTGCAGGTTTGTTTTTATTGATATTTAACAGATTTTATTTATTAGTTGAAAACTTACGCCTTTGTTGTATTGGTAGTTGCAATCTTTTATTTATTAGTTGACGACGTACAGGTTTATGAAATCCTCCACATTTGCTTGTCATCCCTGACGGAAAATGCACTCTTCCCCCGAATCAACTTTAACCAATCATCACTTCACTTTTTAAAACTTGACTTCTCGTTGGTTAAAAAGACCCAAAAAATATAGCAAGTTGCGACATATCTGTTTTCCCGCTCACTTATCTGGAGCCGGTTTGAAACCCCAAAAGTCAATAAATAGAATCGCTTGACTTGATTCAAGCAGTCGGTAACTAAGTTGCGGAAGATGCCAACAAACTCTACGCGCGCCAACACACCGATTCAACAGCCAAAATTCGCGCTGACATACTGACTCAACAACTGCCACTCTCTCTCAGCGACTCAACACAACCCACACAGCTATTGCCGCGTGTAGATACTTAAATTACAATCGACTAAAAAATTGACATTGCCACTATGACATAGTAATTGTACATTTAATCAACCTCAGCATGCCAGTCGGTAACTAAGTCTTTGAGAGACGCCAACAAACCCCACGCGCGCTAGCACACTGACTCAACAACCGCCACTCTCTCTCTCTCTCTCTCTCAGCAGCTCAACACAACTCAGAAAGTCTTGCCGCGCGAATTGACCCAACTTACAATTTACTAGAAAAAAATGACATTATCACTTCCGAAGTAGTAATTGTATGTAGTCAACTTACGTCATATCAGTCAAAGGCACATAACTCCTTATGACTTAAACAATATTTACAATTGTCGCACACATACACACTAGTATTTGAACCCACACAAGTGACATTTCACCTTGCAGAAAGCAAACTGTTTTAATTTCATAGACACACCTTAACTACAAGTTTTCATACGCCAAATCACTGCATGATCAATCCTTACCACATTATCACTTATCACATTGAACAAGCAATCTTAAAATTCACTTGTGTATATCAAACGTATATAAATGCATGTTATTTGTTGAAATCTATAACTACGTTGTTTCTCCTTGATTTTTTCCAATGGAATTGCCTTCAAATGTTTGTTTATTTTATTTGTTGTTGATGAATGTTTAACGAACACGCACATTTTTAAGCCTTCACACAATTACACCTTCTGATACATCCAATTAGCTCAAATTCCGCAACAGCTTTGTTTCATTGTTAGTTGACTGTTTTTATATATTAGTTGACTACACAGGGCGTTCTATTATTGGTAGATGACAGATTTTATTTATTATTTGACTACGTACAACTTAGTCCTATTGTTTGTTTATCGTTATTATTTAATTCGACTATATATGTTTGTTACTTGAATGTTTTCTATTTATTGGTTTACTACGCACTGCTTTGTTATATTTTTAGATTACTTTTTATTAGTTGAGTACTTACTGTTTTGTATTACTGTTAGTTGGCAGTTTTTATTTATTAATTTAAAACGTATAACTTTGCATTATTCTTAGTTGACTGTTTTTTATTTATTAGTTGACTACCTACAATTTTGTATTATTGTTAGTTGAGAGTTTATATTTATTATTTGACGACGTAGAGCTTTGTTTTATTGTTATTTGACTTTTTATTTATTAGTTGACACCATAAAGCGTTGCATTATTAGTTGACACGCTTTCTTTATTACTTGACTAAGTAAAACTTTGCATTATTGTTAGTTGACAGTTTTATTAGTTGACTACGTAAAACTTTGTTTTATTGTTAGTTGATTGTTTTTATTTTTTAGTTGAACATGGACGGCTTTGTATTAATGTTAGTTGACAGTTATTATTTATTGGTAGAATATGTATAATTTGGTATTTTTATTAGTTGAAATGTTTTTTAGTTATTAGTTAACTACGTACCAATTTGTGTTATTGTCAGTTGAGTGCTTTTATATATTAGCTGACAACGTACACTTTTGTTTTATTTTTAGTTGACTGTTTTATTCATTATTTGACTAGATACGTCTTTGTATTATTGATAGATGAGAGTTTGTATTTCTTATTAGCACACAGCTTTGTTGTACTGTTAAGTGTTTTTATTTATTAGCTGACTACACAGAGTTTTCTATTATAGATAGATTACTCTTTTTATTTATTCTTTGACTACGTACACCTTTCTGTTATTATAATTGATAATTCTTATTTATTACGACTTTGTATTATTGTTAGTAGACTATTTTCTATTCATTGGTTGACTGCGTACAGCTTTGTTTCATTGTTTATTGACTGTTTTTATTTATTCATTTATTGGGCACTTTTTGCCTTGTATTAATGTTAGTTGACAGTTTTTATTTATTAGTTAACTACGTTCAACTTTGTATCATTATCATCTAGCAATTTTTATTTATTAGTTGACTACGTCAGATTTGTGTCATTGATAGTTGACTGTTTTTATTTATTAGTTGGCTACGTACAACTTTGTAGTATTGTTAGTTGGCTGTTTTTATCTATTATTTGACTACATGCAGATATTTTTTATTATTAGTTGACTGTTTCTATTTATTAATTCACTACGTACGGATTTGTACTATTGTTAGTTCAGAGCTTTTATTTATTCGTTGATAACGTACAGCTTTTTTCAGTTTTTATTTGACCATTTTTACTTATTATTTGACAGCATCCAACTTATTATTTTTCTTAGTTGGCGCTCTTTATTTATTGATTTACTACGCACAACTCTTTATTATTGTTAGTTTACAGTTTTATTTATTAGTAGAGTACGTACGACTTTGTACTATTGAAAGTTGTAAATTTTTATTCATTAGTTGACGACGTACAGCTTTGTTTTGTTAGTTGAGAGTTTTTATTTATTAGTTGACTACGTACAGCTTTGTATTAATATTAGTTGATTTTTTTCATTTATTAGTTGGATAAGTGTAATTTTGTGTTATTGTTAGTTGATTGTTTTTTTATTTATTTGTTGACTACATACAGCTGTGTTTTATTGTTAGGCAAAGGTTTTTTTATTTATTAGTTCACTACGTATATTTTGTTTTATTGTTATTTGACAATGTGTATTTATTAATTGACGACATACAGCTTTGTATTATTTTTAGTTGAGAACTTTTTAATGAGTTGATAACGCATAGATTAATGTCATTGTTATTTGACAGTTTTTATTTATTAGTTGAGTCCGTCCAGTTTGTTATTTCTATCATTTGACTGTGTTTATTTATAAGTTTACTACGCACAAGTATTTGTTTATTATTACTTGACAACGTATAGGTTTGTTTTATTGTTAGTTGAAAGTTTTTATTTATTAGTTGACTACGTACACATTTGTTTTATCGTTAGTTGACTGTATTTATTAATTGACTACAGACGACTTTGTATTATTGTTACTTGAGAGTTTTTATTCATTAGCTGACTATGTAAGAAAACTAAACTGTACATCAGTTTAGTTTTCTTCTTACTTGACAGTTTTTATTTATTAGCTATATAATCACAACTTTACATTATTGTTAGTTGAGAGTTTTTATTTATTATTTGACGACGTAATGCTTTGTTTTATTGTTAGTTTAATGTTTTTATTTATTAGTTTGCTCTAGATACCTCCAATAATTCGCTAAAAACCAGTATAACATAATGATAAAGTCCTCAAACTTAATAAAAACGTTTTATCGTCAAAATGTTTATGTTATTATTAAGAGGAAAAAAAGAGCATTTTTTAATTATTTTAGCACAAAGTTTCTTCTTTCTAACACGTTCTAAATTTTGGTAAAAAATCTCGTTTTTTTTGTTAATTTTGGCCATTTTAGTGTAGCAGTTTCCGAGGGAAACCCATTAATTTGGGAATTCTTGCAAAAATCAAATAATTGTCTGATTTTAATGAAAAATTTCAGGACTAAAAAAAAAAAAAATGAATTTATTTGTGAAAACCAATTAGAAAATCTTGATAAAAAAGTATTTTTTACGTCTGTTACCACCCCATAGTATAATTTTATGAAATTTTCTAGAATTTCTAATAGTTTATTTAAAAGTTTTAAAAATCAACATATCCAAATAAAAAACTAATAAAAAAAGTCATAAAACTATTCTTCTCATTATATATTTAGATAGGCTTTTTGGTTATTTAATTGATAATATAAATAATATACATTAAGGACATTATTATATGAAGAAAAATTTTTTTTTTATGAATAAAGAATTTTTAAAAAATTGTTTAAATTTTTCTTTAATTTTTCATTTTCTTTTTAATTTTAAAAAAAAATTTAAAATTCTTCCAAACAGAACAGATAGGTTATTAAATTTTTTAAATGAAGACTATATTTACTAAGCGAAAATTAAAAAAAATAATACAAATCATGCTACCAAACATTTTTGCCATAATTAAAGACATTTTTTGTGCGTCAAATGTTATTTTTTTAGTATGATATCTCATAAGTGACATTATGGTTAAAAGGTCACGTGTTTCAAGGCTTAGAGGAAAGCCCCTTGTCATATAAAGGTCTTCGTCTTATATCACTCAATTATTAAATTACAAATTAAATTGAGATAATAAAATTATCTCATTTATTAATTTAAACAATTAATAACTGGAGAGATGAACCCTATTTAATTGTTAATATAATAATAATTTTATTAGTTATTATCTCAGTTATTAAATTAAAAATGTAATAACTTAATGTAATATTAATAATTAATAAAATTATTTATCATTATTAAATAATGAAATACCATTATAGAGGTAACTCAATAATATAAGAAATTTTATAGTATTTTTAAATTGTTATAAGAAAAAAAAAAAAATCCAAAAACTTAGAATTCATAAAAATTATGTCAATTTTGGTATGACCAACTAAACCTGTCAACACATTCAAATCAAATTATCGTGAGACGTGAAAATAACAATACACCGAAGTCAAGAAATGTTTGTCTAGAAAATTTTATGCTATAAGTGATATTTGTTTCAGAACCGATTAATTTAACTTTAAATTTGCTAATTTTTTTTAACGTTTCAGAAATGTATAAGTTACTTTTTAGCTTTTCCATTTCAAAAACGAAAAATAAGTTTTGTGTACATTTCTCTAAAAAAAATTAAAAATGGCTGTTCGGTTGGTTTTTCGGAAGAATCGATTAAAATCGTTCAAATTTCTATTTGAAATACTCAACAGTATTTTTGTTTTCTGGAATTAAAAAATTTAATCCTTTAGCTTTGAATTGAAGCTGGGGGAAAGAATAAAAAAGGATTTTTCCTTTATGAAAGATACATTTAAACCTTAGGTATACCGAATTTTTGGAGGTACCTAGTTGACTGTGTAAAACCTTTGCATTATTGCTAGTTGACAGATTTTATTCATTACTTGACTAAGTACAACTTTATATTATTAGTTGAGAGTTTTTATTTATTAGTTGACTACGTACTGCTTTGTTTTATTGTTAGTTGAGAGTTTTTATTTATTTGTTGACTACGTACAAAGTTGTATTATTAATTGAGAGCTTTATTTATTAGTTGTCGACGTATAGATTTGTTGTTTTTTATGTTAGTTGACTGTTATTATTCATTAGTTGATTTAGTTAATTATGTACATCTTTGTATTATTAGTTGACTACGTATAGATTTCACTATTAGGTTACGAATATTTCTTGCGGGGTGGTGTGAATTAGTTTGACTAATCTTGTCCGCTAATCTCGTTTGAATGTTGGTAATATTCTAGTCAAAAGTAAATGCATTTGTACAAATACGCTTGTTTTAAAGCAAATAGCTGTAAACTTTGTCAATTCTTGACAGGAATCTTTATGAATATGTAAGCAAACTTAGAGATATTGTACAGCAGATATTTACCATGTCTTTTCTATTCTGATGAAACGCTACATTAGCGAATCACTCAGTTATGACAACTTCACCCTGAGTGTTAAATATTTATTTACTTTTGTGTATGTCCATAATAGTAGCAATAAACAGTGTGGCTAAGGTTCACTATCACTGAATAGCTAGCTTACCATCGTTCAGCAGCATAGACACAGTGCCACGGGATAAAAAGAGAAGGATGCTAAATCTAATATAAAGTCCCCATATACATGTCTAGTTCTTCATTTTTTTATTTTTGGTGTTTTTTAAGATTATTTCCTTATTCAGTTTGAGCTGTAATTTTATTTTAATTATATGATGGTAAAAGAAACATTCTTCGAATATTAATGGGCAGTGAGTTAGTTTTACAAACAAAAGGAAAAAGGATTGGCTGGTGATGTAATAGGCCTTCGGTAATTTAAAAAAAAAATACAGCTAATTTTAGAACATCCTGAATTTATGTTTAAAATTTTCACTTTAAGTTTATATAAACAGTTTTATTTAAAGAAAATGTCTCATTAGATTATGCCTGGATATTTTTGATAAAGAAAATTAATGCTTTTAAATATTTATTTTCCTGCGTATATGAGATTTTTTACAATCTAAAAATCGA
Organism: Acanthosepion pharaonis; assembly: GCA_903632075.3. Taxonomy (NCBI): domain Eukaryota; kingdom Metazoa; phylum Mollusca; class Cephalopoda; order Sepiida; family Sepiidae; genus Acanthosepion; species Acanthosepion pharaonis. The sequence continues at coordinate 555,331 of CAHIKZ030001431.1, read as the reverse complement.
CAATATATTTACATAAAAATTTAAAAATAAACAATATTTTTTAGTACTATTGTATTGTTTTAATTTTCGAAATCAGGCTACATTCCTATAGCTAGTATTTGTACTCTTGCTGGAGTCTGACTCGATGTTAGTTTAATGTGGGAATGCTTCCGCAAGAAACATGTTTCCAATCGGGACAGGTTGCGAAAATAGCTCATAATTTATTTGCCTTCTCCTCTGTCTATGAAACTGAGCAAATAAAACATTTACTGCATCACCAAGTTTTTGAATAGAAAAATATCTATAAATGAAAAATTAAAAAGAAATTCATCTAGATTAGATTCTTCAGGTCCTTATCTTTTTAGGAATATAAATCTAGATCAGTTATACTGATATTTTGTAACAAATTTATAAAATTAAATAGGACGGAGATTTTTTTAAAAAAACTTTGTACCCCAAGCAAGGCGGGAAGGCACTAGGGCGCAAGGGGTTACAGAAGATTTGGAGCAAGACCTGATAGGAGTGATAGAAGAAAGGATGAGAAGAAGGATAGTGGATAGATGAAGGCAACTGGAGATGTCGATTGACATTACATTTGAATAGTTGGAGATTATAGCGCTCAGGGAAACTGGAATAGGGAAAGGAGTTCCACAGGCGAGAGGTGCGAGACATGAAGCTATTGGAGTAGAAGAGACGGCTACATTTAGGAGTTTTCGACAGTGAAAGGGGGGTGAGAGCAGGATGCCAGCCTCGTAGGGCGCTTGAACTCATGAAGTCTGGGAACCAGCGAATGCAGCTCCTCGGAGCAATTACCATGAAAGTATTTGTAAAAAGACAGAGAGGGGCGACGGCGCGTCTGTGAGAAAGTGACTGTAGACGAGATGCCAGAACAGGGCCAATTATATTGCATATCCGCCTCTGGATCCTATCAAGAACCCCGAGGCAAACAGAAGGGGCTCCAGACCATATATGGCAGCAATACTCCATGCAAGGGCGAATTGTTGATTTGTAGATCTGGAGGATCGATTCCGGGAGAAAATTTCCTGGCGCGGCACAGGGAGCCAACTTTCCTTGCAGTGGACGAAGCAATTGACTCAATGTATTTGTTCCATCTCAGGTCAGCAGTCAACGTGAGACCGAGCAGCCGCAGAGAGGTGCTCTCGAGAAGTTGAGCGTCAGACATTCTAATGGAGGGCAGGGAAGGATCTCTGTGGTGATTAATAGAGAGCAGTTTTGTTTTTGAGGCATTAAAGTTGACCAGCCAATTCCTGCCCCAGTTCACAACCGATTGGAGGTCCTTTTCGAGACGCACGGCCAGGTTAGTTTTGTCAGCGACACTAGATTTGTTTTTGAGGCAGGAGTAAATTGTGGTGTCATCCGCGTAGATGCCAACTTGGGAATTTATGGCGTCAGGAAGGTCATTTATGCAGATAAGGAATAGAGGGGACCTAGGATGGAGCCTTGAGGAACACCTGCGTTCGTGGGATAGGAACTGGAGGAGAATCCGTTGAGAACGACCTTCAATTCACGGTTTGACAGGAATGATTGTATTAGGTCAAACAATCGACCCGTAATGCCATAACCCCGGAGCTTGCGAAGAAGCCCGACATGCCAAACCCTATCAAACGCTTTGGAGATGTCTAGGGCCACGGCACGAGCTTCCCCGTTATTTTAAAGAGATTGGTAGACAGTTTCAGTGATGGCCGTAAGCACATCAGCTGTAGATCGGGCAAAGCAGAAGCCATATTGCTTGTCTGAGAGCAGATCATGGGATGTAAGGTGGTTAACCACTTCGGTATTGATTAGGGCTTCGAAGACTTTGCTGAAGAGGGGTAGGAGACTGATAGGACGGTAATTAGAAGGGTCAGAGGGGTCGCCGAGTTCTTGAAGACAGGAACAATCGAAGAAAACTTCCAACAGTCAGGAAAACAAGATTCCTTGAGGCAGTAGTTATATAGTTTAGAGAGGGCGGGCGTCAGTTCAGGCGCGCATTTCTTCAAGACAATGAATGGCAGGTATCCCATCTCCACTACTAGCCTTGTTGAGGTCTAAATTGGAGATAATGCCTAATACCAAAGACGGGGTTATGTGTAAACCACTCAATAGGGCATCAGTTCTAAGAGGGAAGTCGGGTATGGGTATACCGGAAGAGTTAGCGTTGAGTTGAATGAAAATTTTCGAGCAAAGCATTCAGCCTTGTCGGCAGAGGAGGTCAGAACTTCGAACTGGTTGAACAAAGAAGGTACAGAGGGTTTGCAATTGTTCAATACGCTCTTGCAGAGACGCCAATAATCTTTGGAGTCAAATTTGCGAGATGCAATACGCTCCTTCATCCGAGCAGCAAATAGTGACTTAGCATCGTTGAGGACACGCTTACACTCGTTACGGGCGGAGGCAAAGAGACGTCTATTGCAGTCAGACATGTCGCTACGAAATAGGTGAAAGAAGTGGTTCCTATGGGCAATGGCGGAGAACCAGGGGGAGGAGCGCGACTTGACCCTATATTTTCTTGAGGGGATGAAAGCGTCGATACCAGCTTTAACCCAGGATGAGACCTCAGAAGCACATTCTTGGACGGGGAACGTAAAGACAACATCCTAGGGGACATCGCGGAGGAAATCACGGAACGAGTCCTAGTCAGCTCGTTGATAGTAGAACGAAGTTCTAGTGGTTGGAGGTTCTTTGCCGGGGGTGGAGTTGAAGGAGATGTTAACAGATACTACAGCATGATCAGAGTTACCAAGAGGGCAGAGTTGCGTGGCTCTACAAGAATGGGGGATGGAGGTAAAACACAGATCGAGGAGAAAGGCTTTACCTTCCCGGTTAAAGGCAAAATGAGTGGGGAAGTTAACTATATGCGTGAGGGATTGAGAGACTGAAAAATTGTTTGAATGCCTGCGTGGTCAGTAGTAGCATTCTTAAGCCACTTGGTATGATGGGCGTTAAAGTCGCCAAACACAAATATGTGAGCAAACGGGTGGAGGGAGAGAGCCTTGTCTATGCTGTCATGGAAAAATATGTGTAAGAAAAACTTGAAAACTATATTTTTACAAAATTTTATTTAAAAATATACTATTCCCATAAATAATTTAATGAATAAGTACTGAAAATGTTGCCTCCATTTTATAATTATTTGATTAGTGGTTACTTTTTAAAATCTGGGTATGTTCTATTTGTCGACCAATGCGCAAGAAAGTAAAAAGTTGGAGGAGCTTAAATCAAGATCAGCTGAATATTTTTCATAAAATATAAAACTTGTATATTAAGGAAAAAGCGCCCCAAAACTAAACGTCTATTGCATTTAATATCACATTTATTTATTATGTTTGTCAAACTGAATTCATCTGTAAATTCTTTGTGGGGAATGGCAAGTGTGTTAAAATATGCAGGAAGCATATTTCATCGCAGCCACGCTTTGGTTTTACTTGCTGCAGATAGACAAAAATCGTTTTGCTGTATCTTTGTTAGTTAGATCTTTGTTAGCTGTATCTTAATTAGATTCGCCAGTAACAGTTTGCATGTTTTGAGTGTTAGGCGTCCAGATAAGCTGAGGAAGAGGAAACTGCTTTATATGATATTTAAATAATGTTCACCAATAGAAGGGTTAACCAATCAGAAAGCTCAAAATATTCAATCCGACATGTATAAAGGCAGCCATTTTGTTTTTTTCTCCCAAAATATTGTCACTGCCAACCTGATATCGAAGACTTAAAGAATTACTTAACAGTCGCTACTTTCTCTGAATTTTCACCGCCAAACTCTGATATTGAACACATTACGGACTTCATTAGATTCCATATTCAGAGACTACGGAAAACATGGTCAACATTGGTTATGAGCCCAGGTTACGACTGTATTTTAACGGAGTCGAAACCAAGTTTGAATTATGGGAAACCAAATTCTTAGGCTACCTTAGAATACAAAAACTTCACTTCATGACATCATTCTTTGCCAAGATGACCAGAAAGAAGATGATGATTTTATGGAAAGAAATGCGACCGTGTTCGCCGAATTAATACAATTCCTGGATGACAGGAGTTTGTCTTTGATAATGAGAGAAGCCAAGGACAATGGACGACGAGCTCTACGAATTTTGCGAGAACACTACTTGTCAAAAGGTAAGCCTAAAATTATTGCTTTATATACTGAACTAACCGCGTTAAGGAGACGGGAAAATGAATCTGTAACAGATTATATTATACGAGCTGAGAATGTCACAAATGCCTTAAAAATGGCAGGTGAGACTATCTCAGATGGGCTGCTAATAGCCATGGTTTTAAAGGGATTACCACCGACATTCAAACCATTCACGACAGTCATAACTCAAAAAGATAAAAAATTAACTTTCACTGAGTTTAAAATTGCGTTACGTAGTTATGAAGAAACTGAAAAATGTGTACCCCCCCCAAAAAAAATCAAGGAAATAACGTAATGCAACTGAGAACGTCATTTAAAAAATTCAGAAAACCAGTCCCTCAAACCTATCAGACTAGGAATTATGATATTAAAAACAAGGGGCTTAAAAACAATTATTACAATAACAACAACAACAACAACTGGAACAGTAATAATAGAAAAAGAAATATCGTTTGTTTTCGTTGTGGTAAAGCCGGCCATGTACGTGCAAAATGTCAATTTTATACAAGGAATGATTTTTGTAAAAATGTAAAAACTTTTTCGAATGAGCGAACATATGCCTTTTCGTTTGGGTTGGATACTATACCCAATAGTTATAATTCTTACCTAGTCGATACGGGTGCGACAAATCATGTAATTACAGATGAAACAAAATTCATTAATTTTGATACCAATTTTGAGCTCGACTCACATGTTATCGAGTTAGCTGACGGGACCAGAGCTAATAATTTAGTTTTAAAAAGAGGCGATGCCTGTATTTATTTACGAGATACTAAAGGAAATATTTGTAAATGTTTATTAAAAAGGGCTTTATATATTCCTAAATTTAAACAAAATATGTTTTCGGTTCAGTCTGCTGTTAAAACTGGTGTTAAAGTTAATTTTTACCGAGACAGTTCAAAGTTAATATATCCAGACGGAACTGAATTTAATATACAATAAAATGGACGTTTGTATTATTTGAAAAGTATTAAGTCTGTGAAGACAGCCACGCACAACTTAAGGACTTGGCATAAAATATTAGGCCACTGTAATAATTCGGATGTTAAAAGATTACAAGAACACGTCACTGGAATGAAAATTACATTTCCAAAGGGCTTACAATATTGTGACACGTGTATTAAAGGGAAAATGACGAAATATAGAAATAGGGGTCAGATCCCAAAATCAACAGATATCCTGTTCAGAGTTTATTGCGACTTAGCGGGTCCAATTTCACCAATGGGTATCGACACCTATTCATATGTATTAAACTTTGTTGACGAATATTCAGGACTTATTATGATATATTTTCTGAAAAACAAATCTGATAACCTACAAGATACAAAAATCTATTTATCCGATATCTCCCCGTATGGAAAAGTAAAAATAATTAGAACAGATAATGGTGGAGAATTTACTTCTGATGCTTACGAAAACCTCCTAATAAATGAAGGCATTAAACATGAGAAAACTTGTTCTTATTCACCACACCAGAACGGAGTCGCTGAACGTAGTTGGCGGACGCTTTTCGAAATGGCTAGATGTTTGCTAATAGAATCTAAGTTACCCAAAAATCTGTGGGTTTATGCATTAAATACAGCCGTATATATAAGAAACCGTTGCTATAATAGTAACATTAAAAAGACTCCTTACGAAGCTTATACGAACTACAAACCCAAGGTAAGTGGTATGCATATTTTTGGTACAATTTGCTACACATATGTCGACCACAGGGCAAAACTAGATCCAAAAAGTGAAAGAGGCATATTTATTGGGTATGACAAGACAAGTCCAGCCTATATGATTTATTTCCCACAAAGTAAAATAATAAGGAAGATCAGATGCGTCAGATTTACAGATTCCTTTGAGCCAGGGGAGGAACCCGAAGAAAAGAACATTAACTGCGAGGAGCTGGTCCAACACGAACTAGTATGGTCTAATTACGGGATAGGGCCTATAAGTAGAAAACCCGTTCAGAATCCACAATCAGAGGAAGGTGTTATACCAGATGATGTAGACGAGAAAAAAATCAGACGCAAAACTTGAGTAAAAAGAAAATACAACCGATGAGGGGGGGACAAATTCCGCGTTATCCGACCAGAAATAGAAGAAAGCCAGACTATTTTGGAATGGGTCAATGTAATATCTGTGACATTGACTGTTGCTATTCGGTACAATGTATCCCGAAGAACTATCAAGAAGCCATAAATTCTGACAATTCCAAACGTTGGATAGCCGCCATGCAAAAAGAAATTGAATCTTTAGTATCAAACGACACTTTTGAATTGAAAAAGGCCCCGGATGATAAAAATATTATCGGCAGCCGTTGGGTTTATACTGTAAAGCGAACTGAGGATGGATCGCCAGTGTATAAGGCTCGTTTTGTAGCTAAAGGATTTTCGCAGATATACGGGGAAGATTATGTAGAAACATTCAGTCCAACAACAAACATGACAACAATTAGAATTTTGATGCAAATGGCCGCACATTATGGTATGGATATACACCATATGGATGTTAAAGCAGCTTATTTGAATGCTCCGATTGACTATGAAATATACATAGAGCCGCCAGAAGGTTTTGAAAAAGGTGATAATTATGTATGGAAACTCAAAAAGTCACTATATGGACTCAAACAGAGCGGAAGAACGTGGAATAAATTAATCCATTCCTATTTAATTGAACAACAATTTGAATACTCCCAAGTTAACCCATGCCTGTACACAAGAATATTTAATAATGAAATATTAGTAATTCTGATTATTTGGGTCGACGATATCTTAATTGCTTCAAAATGTGAAGCTGCTCTATTGAAAATTAAAAAATCCTTAAATATGAGGTTTAAAATGACCGACTTGGGTTGACTATCATGGTTTCTTGGTATACAGTTCGAATTTAAGGGCAACGCTATTACAATGAATCAATCTAGATACATCGAAAAGCTCTTATCTAAATTCAGCATGCAAAATTGTAAAACACGAACTACTTCATGTGAAATAGATTTAAACACAATTATGAATAATGAAGATGGTATAGAGGCGTGTGAGAAAGAATACGGAACATTGGTTGGAAGTCTTATTTACATCATGACATCAACCAGGCCAGATATCTGCTATACGGTTACTAAGTTGTCCCAAAACTTAAATAAACCGGGGACTGTGCATTTAACAAGAGCTAAGCAAGTATTACGTTATCTAAAGGGAACTAAGAGTCGGTGCCTAGTATTTTGACAATCAGAAAAACCATTACAATTGGAAGGATTTTGTGATGCTGATTGGGCAAATTCACCAGATCGTAAAAGTATAACAGGCTATTGCTTTAGATTGGCAAAAGATAATCCAATGATTAGCTGGAAATCTAAGAAACAGGGAATGATTTCACTTTCTACTTGTGAGGCGGAATATATTGCATTGTCGCAAGCAACACAAGAGGCTATTTTTCTTAAATTACTAATAAAAACAATTACAACACTGATAATAAGTGAGCCAATAATTATTTACTGCGACAATCAGGCCAGTATTGCTTTGGCTAGAAATCCAATAATACATCAAAGATCAAAGCATATCGATATTAAATATCAATTTGTAAGGGATCTGGTACAAAAGAAAACAGTACAAATTGAATATGTTCAATCGGAAAATAACGTGTCGGATTTATTTACAAAGCCAATTACAAAATTGAAATTAGGGGCTTTCATTCCTGTCATATTTGGTACTGATCTCTAAGGTCCTTACTAGTCCTGGGCAAGACGTAAAACTGCATCCATTAAGTCTCTCTAAGGTCCTTATTAGTCCTGGGCAAGACGTAAAACTGCATCCATTAAGTCTCTCTAAGGTCCTTATTAGTCCTGGGTAGGACGTAAAACTGCATCCATTAGTTATTGTCTTAAGAGCTGTCAGTTTTTGGTATGAATGCAAATCCTTAGTTTCGGGGTATAAATGTAAATAGTCCTACCTTTAGCCCAATCCGCCTTTGAATGACTCTCAGGATCACTCTGACCCGGAGTGATAGTGACTGTTTTAATGGGTCCCAGCTATGGGTAAAATAACAATTTTTTCCACTTTTTTTGTTGTGATCACAACCCAAATTTATAATATTGTTGTTAATGTTTATTAACCTGAAGTACTTAACTGTGGACAAAATGATATAACTAATTTTTGTGGATATTAATTTTCTTTAAAAAAAAAAAATAAAAATAATAAAAAAAATTTTATGAATAAAAAAAAAAAAAAAAATGAATAAAGTATTTGTTTCATATGAATATTGACTTTACTAATATTTTGAAAGAAGATTCCATAATATACCCAAAAATGAGGGGGTGTTGCAGTTTTTTGGATACATGTATGTACTAGTGAGCTAGCCAAAATGAGCTGACTCATTTTATAGTTCACCAATAGAAGGGTTAACCAATCAGAAAGCTCAAAATATTCAATGCGACGTGTATAAAGGCAGCCATTTTTTTTTTTTTCTCCCAAAATATCTCACTGCCAACCTGATATCGAAGACTTAAAGAATTACTTAACAACCGCTACTTTCTCTGAATCTTCACTGCCAAACCTCTGATATTGAACAGATTACGGACTTCACTGGATTCCATATTCAGAGACTACGCAGAGAAAATAGCTCGTCATAGCAGTTGCCATGAAAATATGTGTAGAAAGACAGTGGGAAGCCACATCACGTCTATGAGAAAGTGACTGGAGTAGAGATGCCATGTCAGGACCTATCACATTGCATATCCCTCTTTGGATTTTGTCGAGAACGTCGAGATGAACATTGGGGGCACCAGACCATATATGGCAACAGTATTCGAATGGTAGATTGGTAGATATGAAGGATGGACTCAGACGAGAAAAATCTTCTGGTGCGACACGAAGAACCAACTTTCCTGGCAGTAGATGTAGCTATTGATTCCATGTAGTTTTTCCACCTCAGCTCAATGGAAAACGTGAGACCGAGAAGGCACAGAGAGACGATCTCATGAAGGTGAGCATCATCCATGCTGATAGGAGGCATGGATGTTTCTCAATGGTGGGTAAATGAGAGCAGTTTCGTTATGAAGGCATTAAAGTGTACAAACCCTTTCCTGTCCCAGTCAACCACAGTAAGAGGAAATATCTTCATGTCTACTTCACCATTATAATCCCCTTTCAAATGCATAATTTCATCACTAGTGTCTTCATGATTAAGGGATTTCAAGAGTCTATGTTAGATTCTTCCGCCGACTATAAGATTAGTAGGACAGAAGGCTTCGGGGAACGGTGAATAGATTGAGCGCTAGTTCATTCGATACACTCTCATTAGTCGTCTAGTGTCTCTTCTGGTGTACTTATTGTTTAATATACGATATATCTGCAAACCTGGTTTTTGTTATTACTTAACAATTTACTTGGTCACAACATCTTTAACTTAGACTCTTTAGAGGGAGGACACCGCAACAAAAAGTAAATAGTCAATCTTTTCATATGTTTCAAAATTAGTTTGAGGGAAACAATCTATCAATAGCGATAGATTGTAATTTAATATATCATAATATATAGCTCGGTATGTTTCAGGATAATATCCTTCCTCATTACTGTTATGACCGGCTAGAAAGTGTATCATTGATTATGTGTCTTCCTTCTTCTTGGTTTCATTGGGTCTTAAAATTTACGATAGAATCCCAAAACGAAGTAAATAACTTTATTTTCGAATTTCTCAAGAACATTCAATGACAATTCGGCAAGCCCCAACCGCCTTTCTTTAGTCGCTATCTCTGCTATGCTTGTTGAGTAATACCGATCTTACAGTAATCCGATTTTCTTTCCCTCCTCAGTTGGGGCCGGAGTGTTGTCTAAGTAGAGTTGATTCAGGTTCCCAAAGATTTTACGATATTAGAGTTAACAGCGATGTCTAGTAGTGGACCAAAATACACGTTGTGTACCTCAAATAAGAAATGAGCAATTCTCGACTACAGCCGCGGTAACATTTGGGCTTTGCGTCCGGGACAACGTCGAGAAACAAGACTGAAATAAGAACATCTTCAATAAAATGAACAACACTGTTTATAACAACAGGTTCATTGAATATCAAAACTGGTGAATACGATGTCTCTAATATCTACGCTGGATGATGATCTGAAAAATCCAATTAGTAATCCCCACAGATCCCCATCACGGCTACATGTCGACATGTTTCGATTTTGTAATGCTTCAGATAAATTATCAGTGTGTGAATAAATTGCATGGTTTATATTTAGAATAAATGAAAGGATAAAATTAGCCTCTTTACTCCAATTATTTCTATTTCAGTTGGTAATTCTGAAGACGTTGTTCCCAGACATTTAAAAATAGGCCATAAGTTGTTAACAATTCTTTTAAAACAAGATGCACAGATGTTCCATCGTGTTTTTGATAGCCTTAAAATGCTATCAGTTTGATAAATGTTTCTATATTGACATTTTACCTGTTCTCTTAGTTTTTAAGCTAAATTGTGTTGGTATACTTATTTATTGTAATAGAAGGGGAATTTTAAAATGTAATTTATTTAATATGGCTTAATACACATAAATGTCTTATCTTTATATTTAACATAACTAAAAAAATCATACTTTTTGTAAATAAATAGATAACTACGAATTCCAGAGCGGAAGAAAAATCATAGAAAAGATTAGGAATGCTTTCTGGGAAAATCGGTAATTTTTCAAAGTATAAACTTGCTTATTTTAATATATCTTAAAAGCAATATCATATTTTAATGCAATCAATATACATTGAAAAAAATCACATCTAGTTTATTAAAATACTTACGATATGACTTCAATGTTTTATTAAATAAGTGAAAACATGAATTATTGTATTATGAATTGGTCTTTTGCTATTTTTTAGCAATAAAAAGAAAGAAAAAGAAATGAATTTTTAAAAATGAAAAAGCATTCTTGAAGATTTCATTTTAGCTTTTATTGAAATGACTAAATTTACTATTTCCAGTAAGCAAAATACTCTGGTGTGTTTCAAATAGAAATTATATTGACTGGAATGTTAACTTTTTACTAGCTTTCGCAAAATCGATTACAATCGGCCATTTTCTCATATTTGTAAACAAAATTTAATTGTCGGATTTAAAAATCTTCCAAAAATAAAATATATATTCGGGACATGACATTTGAGGTAAATTAGCAAATTTAAAGTTAAATTAATCTGATTTGAAACAAGTATTACCTATTTATTGCATAAAAACGTAATATACAAGCACTTCTTAACCACGGGTCCTGTTTTTCTGACGTGCTGATTGATGTTATTGACGAGCTGAGATGTTGACTGCTAAGTATGGATGACCAGAATTGACATAATTTACGAAATCTAAGTTTTTGGTTTTTGTTTTAACTATCTAGTAATTTTTACAAATTAACTTAGTATTTTCAGCAATTATCGAATAATAACTTTCAATTGTTGTAGTGTTATAGCCTTACGTTTGAAGATGCTACCCGAAAAAATGTTTTAAATATTATAAAAAGATTTAACTGAAAAAGTAAAAAACTACTAAAGAAAAAGCATTTCTTCTTAAAAAAGTTAAAAAGAAATTACTCAATTGAAGTATGGCTCGCACTAAAATAAATACATAAGATATGAATATTTTAGTGAAATAGAAATTAAGAAAAGTAAAACTTTCAATTTTAAAGTTTTAAAACTTTGAAGGGGTGATGTGCAAAGCCTGTTGAGACGTCAACACGAAAGAATAATGAATTGCAGACATGCGAATTTCTCAGTAAAAGGAGAAAAATTCTTACAACACGTAACCTTTTAATAATAATATCATATATAGACCACCATAAAAAATGGAAATTATTTTAAAAATCTTAGTGCAAAACGACTTATATTAAGCTTTACAATATTATTATTTCAGTATTCAAGAAATGATGTCCAGTTACTATTTAACTATCAACTGTGAAAAGAATTGGTGTATAGTTGGTTAATAACCGCGAAACAGTTGTATTTTATATTTGCTTCATTAAAACAAACACGAATAAAGACTACATTTTCAGCTACGCCTTGCACGGCTGAGCGATCATTGCCACATTTAATGGAATCCAAGAGACAAATCAACGACGTAGTGTAAAAGTTATTGTCCACTGAATCTATATATAACTTTTCAGTATCCTTCGAATCTCTCTCCTCTCTCTCTCTCTCCACCTCTCTCTCTCTCTCTCTCACCTCTCTCTCTCTCAAGAACCGACAAGGTCTGTGTGTAATTTTTTTTTATTATATTTTTCAAATTTTCGGATAAGTTATTGAGTATTGTGTTTGAAGTTGTGGATAAATTGTCTGGTTCATATTTTGTTATTTTTGTTCAACTATTTTTGACTTTCGCAGTCATTCTCAAGAACTGATGTGGTGTCTGTGATGTAGTTAGAATTCTTTTATCTGAATCCTAGTACTCTTTGGGAAGCTGGACGTTTGAAATAGACTAGCGTGACGTCATGTGTAACGGCTATTGGGAACGAGTTTGTACAAAAAGAATGCGATTTATTTATTTATTAATTTAATTTAAACTTTTTATTTTTATTATCTTTTTATTATAATAATACTGATAAAATATGATCGCACATTAATTATATAATTATTTAAAGTTTTCTGCATTTATGGCGAGATAGTACTCAATATACAAGATAGAACGCATGCATATGTAGAGAATGTGGACATAGAAGTGCCATTCCTTGTTCTTTCATTTAGGGCTAATGCTTAATGTTTTAAATTATTTAGTCCTGGCTTTATTTGTTTTGTTTTTTTATTTATGCATAAATTATTGATTTTTTCTGCATTTATTTATTTATCTTTTTCGGTTTTAAATGTTGGTATTTGAAATAAAGTTTATGAGACTTAGGTTAAGAATTATTGTTTAATCTCATTCTCTGATGAAGCTTTAATAAAAGGGAAACAGGTTATATGGATAAACATTTCCTATTTGTTATTTATCCTATTATATATATATATATATATATATATATATATATATATATATATATATATATATATATATATATATATATATATATTCTGTGTGTGTTTGTGAAACATTGGCTAGCAAGTTCATGTTGCAGACCATGACTACTGCTGTAAGTTGGATCCGCACTGAGTATCCCATATTTGCAGTTTTGCAGATTAAAAATATATTATATATATATATATATATATATATATATATATATATATATATATATATATATATATATTTGTGTGTGTATGTGTATGTGTGTGTGTGTATAGTATTTAATCTACTATGGCTTCCGTTCTGCGTAGTTTAAAATGAGCAGTTGATTTTTTTTTATATTTACGTTTCAGTTTGTGCCTAATCAATGAAAAATTATTTTCTTCCTGTTTCAATAAATTGAAAAGCGGTCATACAAAATTCCTCATGCTAACCTAAAATTCATCGACGCCAAGGAATTCCTTCTTTCTTCAAATCATCGGCTGGATCGTCCTTATAAATGTTCATCTTATCACTCCACACAGGTCTTAATGCCTGCTGTCGGATTCATGCGTTGTCCTAGAAAATGTTCATAACAAAACACAAGGAAATCCATTGTCAGCAGTGTGAATACTTGGCGTGTTATTCTAGTCAAGAGTTCCTGATGGGATTGTTTCTTTGACGAACAAAAGATTTCATTTACAACACTCAATGACGCATATCTATAACTTATTTTACCATGAAACACTTGTTTTTCATGTTATTAGCTGATATTTACAACAGTTTCATACCAATTTACTTTTCAGTTCTCGCCTAACTATCCAACTTATTTTTTTTATCGGTACTGAAGTAATTTGGATACATATTTCACTGAAAATTCAGTATCATACTTTTAATAAAATGTATATTGTCAATACCAGTCATGATTTTATTTTACTTTTATTGATGCTTGAAATTCAACATTTCACTAGAAATCTTCCGATACTTCGAGTATATATATTAGCTCATCATCAGAAGGTATTGTGTTTCAATCGTTGAGGTTGTTCGCCGCCAGTTTTAAATAAAAAAAAGACGAATCATTTTCCATCGTAAAACCCCTTTCCCACAGATGAAATGTTGCAAGCTTGTTGCAACTCTATTGCATGGAAAGTGTTCAGACGAACTTCATTCCTTACTTCCACCAGCTCTAACCTCCACAGATAAGACGCGCCATACTACGCACATTGTAGCGTACAACCCATATTCCCTTCGTATTTCATTGGTGAGATGTAAGTTCCACTTGACAATCTTCTTCCCACGAACCGCTACTTCGTGGAACTGACTCCCAAGAGGATGCTTCCCCGACTACTACAATCTTAACCTGTCCAAGTGTAGAGTTAACCGTTACCTTCCCCCATATATACTAATAAACTGTGCCTCTTTACTTTTACTTTGTAACTCTCTATCTGGAGTAGCTCTTGGGCCTTCTAGTGGGGGGAACATTATTATAAAAGAAATTATCAAAGAGGAGGAATTTAATTTATATATAAGTATATGCATTAATAAATATGCATAAACATATACCTACGTTTTGGTGTGCGACTTAAGTTTGGCTGGTTTTTGGAGAGAGAGAGAGAGAGAGAGAGAGAGAGAGAGAGAGAGAAATAATACGTCAATAGTTTAACAAAGAGTTCAGTGACATGTTGTGTTACAGAGAGAAATACCCTTGCAATCTTGAAAGATAATTCTATTGAATTTATTAATGGGTATCATATTTTAAAATAAATTCCATAAAATAACATTACTTATTGATATCAACTAAGTTTTTGTAAACGTTACAACGTGTTACATCTAATCAGAAATTATTCGATTATTCGTTATTACTTTATATATAGTATTAGTGAATATTATTACTAAGTGAAAAAGTTAAAATTACTCATCTTCTGACTTGAAGTTTCGCAGAGACGCAAATACATTCGTCTATATTCCGTTCGTCTTGTACGCGTCAGCCTCCTTGAAGTGTTTTGTTAGACGTAAGCGATCTTTTTTTACTATTATACCATTACTTATACAGATTATTACTTATTCATTTTTTCTCTCTAACTCTCTCTTTCTCTCTCTCCAATTCTCTCTCTCTCTCTCTCTATATATATATATATATATATATATGTGTGTGTGTGTGTGTGTGTGTGTATGTGCGTGTGTATGTGTGAGGGTATGTATATACATATATATGTGTGTGTGTGTGTACACAATCGAGACATTCAAAATTTTACAAATATACAAAGGTGTTGAACGAAGGGGTATAAGTTAGATTGTATACGTTGATCTTCTAAATTAAAATCTAATATATTTTGAAAATCAGCATTCTATCGTTAAATTGCCAATTTATTTCAATAAAATTAACTGAAAAATATAAGAAAATTATTTATTCAACAAAAATATTCATCTGTAGTCTCTCTTTACATTTATTTTATTCCATCATCAAGTTGTAGGTTTTTTTATTATATAACTCTTCATTCAAAGATGCAATACATTCATGGCAGCTTTTCCGATTTGATCCCAATAATGTTATTATTATTATTAATAATAATAACTTGTCTGTAAGAAAGTGGATTAGATGATTGATAAACTGATAATCTCTAAGTGCGAAATCGAGTAAATAGGGAAAGTACTGCTGATTCATTTTTACTGACGTCGTATTTTTAGCATATGGAATAGCATTATTTCGCGGTAAAATAACATCCTTTCAATTTACAAATCTGGAAGTTGCTTAAGTTTTTGAATGGAACCTTTCCAAGCTTATCTGTACATCTATTTGCATAAGCTGTCTGGCCTCTTTAAGGAAAGCTATAATTCCTACTCTAATAGTCACTTAGCGTGATATCCCGAAGAGGATTATGGAGTTTCAGTTCAGTTTGTAGCTTCTCTTTCGTATCCCGCCATTATGTAAACTTACGTTAAAAAATTATCAGAGGTGATGATACGATAAATCTAATACTATTAAATGTGATTATATTTTTTTGTTTTTTTAATCAATAAATAATAAAATCAATTTCTCGAGTGTGTTTTATTTTTGCCGCTCGTCGGGAATGAAATTCACGGTCTCACTAAATACATTGACTGAGAGTTCTAAGGTTTTTAAAAAATTAATTTTACTGCTTCTCATTTTGATCATTAATTTCACTTGGGTCTGCTTGACATGATGTAATGTTTAGCAGGCTTGTCTTGCTAGAACAATTTCGATTGAGCTGTGAGTTCGATCCTCATTGGGTATCACATACTTTCAACCTTGTGTTGCATCTAAGCTACGTTTAAAAATCACTATTAATAATTTTGACTGCCATATCTCTTGGTTTTCTCAACTGAAATCTCCAATTTAAAATTTCTGAAGTGCAGATTATGTAGTTCACTAACAGCAATGCTCCCTTAATATTTTTTATGGGCCGAGTGACTTCAGAACATTGGCGATTCTGAATATCTCCACAACTTCCTATCTCTAAGCAATGTCTGTCTCCTAACTATGCCACCCAGTCTATGTTCTACCATCAATTTACACAAGCTCGTTAGGTATATTACTTAGTGCGTTTCATCTGCTTCTCTTGCCCCTGGTATTTTCTGTGAGTGTTCCAGCCGCCTTTCTTCATTATCCAAGAAAATTCAATTGTCTATTTCTGATTCTGTGCACGTGTGTCACTTCCTTTCACATTTTAGGTGTAAGGTCCACGTTGCCTACATGTTACTTCTATGGTATTTTCAGCATCCTCCTGTAGAATCCCTTATCTGTTACTTCAAGTCTCATCTTCATCTATGACAGTTGTCGAGCATTCACTATCATATGGGCGGATTAATATTATCTAACTATTGTACATAACAGTTGAGCACTCTTATCTTTGTTTCCAAAGAAATTTTTCTGTTTCGCAATACGTTGTGTAGATTTTGGAAGGCATTTTTTTGCTATCCCAATGTCCATTTGGATTTATTTTTCAAAACATTCTGTCCTCTGTTAAAACACTTTCCAGATATTTAAATTTTCGTACTTCCTTCCATCTGATATCTTCTAATTCGTAGTTCGTATCTTGGGCTGTTTCTTTTGCTGACAACCATAAATTGTTTTCTTACAACTGATACTTAGTCCTTTTCTCTTACTTTCCTTTACAGCCTTCTGTGGTTTCATTTCTGTCACCAACACAAATGCCATCTATGTATCTTATAGTGTTAAGATTGTGCCTGCCAATAAATCCTGGGAGAACTTTTAGCTCTATTAAGATCGCCTCGTTCTATAGGTTAGATAAATCCAGCGAGAAGACATTTATTATGCCCCTTTGTAATTTTTTGTACCTTCTCAATTCATTTTCTATTCCTATATGTAGGTTGTTTGTTTTCAATAATTGTTTTGATGTAGCTGCTATTGTACTATTGTAGTCAAACTTAAGTAAAAAAGGTGACAAACTTCTTTGTCTTGTGCTAGAAATTTTTCCTTGATCTGCCTTAAAAAAGAAAAAAACCCCAAAAAACAAAAAAAAAATATATCAGTTGCGTTTCGATTTAAAACAGTACTGGATCTTAAGAAGATGATTTGCAGTAATAATTGATAATAATCTCTTCAGTAGACGATCTTTCTCGCAACTGAAAGCGGAGTAACGCCAGAATTTGTGCAGTTCGTCTTTGTTTTTGTAAAGTGTCATCATGACGGCATCTTTAAAGTCTTAATTCATTTTACTATACTGTCAGCAGCTGAAAAGGAGTTTACAGAACTCTGTTGAGTAGAAGGTGCTGTTTCTATAATTTAGATGATTTTGATACAAATATAAAAATACGCTTATACAAGTATAGTATACAATTATTATAAGTTAAAAGCTTATTATAGTCACCAAAAGAGCAGTAAAAATTAATGAAATGAAAAAGCTAAGACCTCCACCTGTCTATTTGTTCACATCATATCACCAAAGGTTTTCAAAAAGTTTCAATGATATTTTGTAGAAGAGTTTTCCAACGACCAAGAGACAATTTATTTCATTTTGAGGCAGATCTAGGATTGTTTTTGATTGCTAGATAATTTTCCGCTTTTTGGTTCTAACAATACTACAGTAATGGCGTCCTCACGCTGGTATGATGATAAAGAAAGGACAATGCGATAACATCAATGACTTCATCACGTTATCATCATAATGGAAGTATAATGTGGTATTCTAATAAAAGCGAAGTTTCAGGATACGTAGGTATAAAAAAGGCATTGTGCCACATACTTCAATTTTCCTACATTTTTCAACCGATTTCAACAAAACTTCACTTCTTTTTTTTTTGGTAGGTAGTGTTTCTTATTGTCTTGCACACTTTTTTTCTTTATTTTTACATTCAGAATGCTTTAAAAATTCCATTTACAAGACAATTGTTTATAATAAAATTCTATTCAATCGATAGACTCATAACGATTGAAAACAATATTTTTGTTTGAGTTTGGGTTTGACCAATTCGTAAAAAAAAAAAAAAAAAAAAAAAAACTAATTAAGACATGCGTGTCCGTCAACCTTAAACAATAATCTTTGTCAATTTTATTTTTCAGTCTTTATGATGGTCGATACTTGATCTATCTCTTACTGTTACATCCCCGAGCAACGCCGGGATCTACTGCTAGTCTTGATATAAATTTTAGTTAAATGAAAGAAAGGAAATAGCTGGAAAAACAAATCCTGATATATCGAAGTCAAGAAGAAACTTGTACCCGTATAAAAAAAATTAAATTCTCCGATTCGTTCGTTATTTATCCATATTTCAGCAATAATTTATTTTATATTTGTCTGCCTGACTGTCTGTCTCTTTGTCTGTCTGACTGTCTCTTTATCTGCCTGACTGTCTTTCTCTTTGTCTGTCTCTTTGTCTGTCTCTTTGTATATCTGTCTGTCTTTCTCTCATTTCATGAAATTAGTAAATTTTTAAAATATGTTGACGAAGAATATTAGTAAACCGTAAACGTGATACGTTGTTACTAATGAGAGAAAAGTGAATTCTTTTTGTAAATATCTCATTCTTGGAAATTAATTCTGGACGAAAAGTATTTTAATAGTGCTGAATTGTTCACTTTACTTTAAAAGGATTTAAAATTAAGAAAGTCGTTTTGTAATTTGATTAAATCTTAAGGTAGTAAAACAGTTAAAAGGATGCTGCAAAATATCCCAACCTAATGAGTTTATTTTACTGAATGTCCGTTTTCATTGTCATTGTAAAGAATGATACATTTTCTATTGTCCAAATCAAAGTATTGCTTATCCTTCATTTGTTCTTGAAAATAAAAATCTACTTTGACTTATTCTAATATTTGGGCTAAGTTATATATAAAAATGATTTATCAACAGTAAATTTTAGCGATGATTGTAGAGCTGCATTAGATGTACCTGATGGATTGGCTAGGAGTTGGGTCCTTTATGTAAATAGCTAGTTAACTCAGCTTAGAAGACAACAGAGTGGAAGTGGATTAATCTATTATCGATGGTAAAATTATCGGTCCCTTCAAAACTGGTGATAGTGTCAAGATAAATGCAGACAACTATTGTTAGTTCTTGGGCATTCTTACAAATGGTACAAAACCAGACGTCTTTGAAATGGTACAAGTCATAAACAAGAAGCTTTAAGCTGAAGCGCATTTTCATATATACCTTCATATTCTGCAGAACTGACCATTGCCCACATTGCTAAAATAGATTAAAAGATACTAAATTAATGAAATACCACCTATCCTCGCCAGATATTAACCCAACAGAAAACTTGAGATATCTCATTAAAAAGCATGTATATGAGAATAGAAAACAATATCCAAGCAAAGAAGATCTCTAGAAATCAATATAAATTACTACAAATCATATTACTGTTGAAATCAATGACTGAAAAACTGATGAAGGGTTTAGAATGTGCCGGTGAATGTTATATTCCTTCATAACAGAAATTTGTTGCATGCATATTAAACACACAGATTTTACATTTACAGATGTAAAAAAATATGAATCTGTCCACTTCTCTTGGAATACTGCATTCTGTATCAACCTTTCGTATTTTTTTTTTTTGACGACAACATGGTGAAAATTTAACCGAATTTTAAAAGCAATGCCACAATATACTTGACACAGGTAATATGTTAGGCTGGTTTCCGAAACGCCAAGATATAGTATTAAACACAATCTTCTCGTTATTACAGATATACAGTAGCGGCCATAATATAAGGAACAGAAACAACAAAGACATAAATATGTGTATTACTTAAAAAGTAATGCATGATTAGCAATGAAATTTTTACCGAATAAAGATTAGGGTGTAATGCATAAATATTATACAAAGTTACAAAAATTTACATAACAGTTTTTTTTTTAAATAAAGATTAAATGGAACAAAGGAAATAAGCTACTGGACAAAAGTTAAGGAACGATCTTGTTAATACTTGATTGTGAACAAAATATCAACAGAATTTAATATTTGGTAAACATCCCCTTATTTTCAATGAATTCCCTGCATCGTCGACCACATGATCTAATTAATTTCTTGCAAAAATCAGCAGTAATTTCCTCCCATTCGTCTTTCAATAACTCCCATAGGTGATCCTGGTTTTTCGGGTTTCTTTTCTGAGCCCTTTCTCCAATTATCTTCCAAACATTTTCTGTTGGATTCAGGTCGGGGCTCTGGGCTGGCCACTTCATTAGGGCGATTCCTTCTTCTTCATATAAACCCATAACCATCTGAGCCTTGTGGAAAGGTGCATTGTCCTGCATGAAAATAGGAGATTCATAATGATTATAGTGTAATCTTGGTACCACATGCTGTTGAAGAAGCCTTTTGTAAATCTCAGCATTGATATTGCCATGTACGCGGATGATAGGGCCAACTCCTGCAGATGAAATCATTCCCCACACCATCACACTGCCGCCGCCAAACTTAACGGTTTTCTTGACACATTGAGAAGACAGTCTTTCACCTGTTCTACGGCGTACGTAAGTTTTGCCCTCAGAACCAAATATAGTAAACGTGGACTCGTCACTGAAATGAACTGTATCCCATTGTGCGTCAGTCCAAACAACATGTTCTCTCGCATTCTCCAGGCATGCCCTTTGGTTTCGCTTTGAAATGAGAGGCTTCGAAGCTGGAATTCGGGCATGCAATCCTCCATTTTTTAACCTGCGAGCAATCGTTTTCCTTGAGATCTTATTATCTGTCTCTTCATTAAATTTACGGGCAATTGATGTAGCAGTTTCAAAACGGCTTTTTGTAGATATTCTAACAATTCTTCGATCTTGTCTTTGCGATGTTTTTGGAGGTCTGCTGGTTTTTGGTTTTGCCTCTAACGTTTTATCGGTTTTATACCTGCTAATTATACGATGAACGACACTTTTAGACCTATGAACAATATCAGAAATTTCTGAAATTGACTTTTTTTCTTGATAGCGATAATGAGTTTTTTTCTTCAAAAGAGAGCGTTTTGCGTGTAGAATTTGCCATATTGCTTAAAAATAAAGTTCTAATGATAAATGAACTTTTACTTATTGTTGAAAAGCTCCATCGAGTTTTTTTAACAATGTAAATTAAAAGTTTATGCAAATTATTAACATCGTTCCTTAACTTTTGTCCAGTAGCTTATTTCCTTTGCTCCATTTAAACTTTATTTAAAAAGAAAAACAAACTATTATGTAAATTTTTGTAACATTGTATAATATTTATGCATTACACCTTAATCTTTATTCGGTAAAAATTTCATTGCTAATCATGCATTACTTTTCAAGTAATACACATATTTATGTATTTGTTGTTTCCGTTCCTTATATTATGGCCGCTACTGTATAGGCGCGTGGCCTGGCTCGGGCAATACAAAACTTTGATATCTCCCAACTGGCCAGATGTTTCCTGTCTGGCATGTTAGACAATGCGATTAAACTGCGGGGCTAATCTCTTAAATGCCAGCTAGTACAGGCGAGAAAAATATCACTAGGTTTCTGTTCAAAATTGTTTCAAGAGCCACATTGAAGCCCTTGGCGGCCCGGATCCGGCCCGCGGGCCATATGTTTGACAACTCTGACCTGCGTAATTCGTCCTCTGATGGATTGTATCAAGTCAAATTCGATAGCGGCACTCTCAAAAAATTCAATCTAAGTAAAATTTTCTCTCTTAAAAAGTGTGACATTCTTTAGATCGAAGTGGTTCAACTCATTTCTGTGCATGACTAACGCATTTGATAAGTTATTATGTATAAGATCCTTTTTGTGTACATTGGTACGTTTTTTTAAATTAATTTTTATAAATATATATGGCAGCATTACACGCTCAGATTAATCTGGTTCATGTAAAGGTAGAGTATAGCCTGAGGCGTCAAATACTTACGGGAGCTGTGTCAGCCATTTTTTTCAGCATCTTTAGCGATAGATCGTATGTACGGGGATGAATATGTATGTTAAGAGTGTGTTTGTGGGCGTTTGTGGCTATGTCAGATGTCAAATTATAATGATGCCTGATTCTATATTTTTTGTCTGACCATCTCATAAAATGAATATTGTTTTTTATATCTGTTATCCTATTGTAAAGATTTTTGTTTTGGTTTCATTTGTACTTGTTTCTTGGAATGAGACCTATCTACTTTTCCCGCATATAAAACTTTCATAGAAGTTTTTTAAACTACAGTTTCGAAAAATGGCTCGGCACAGTACCATCGTCATAGATTGAGGCCAAGACGACAAATTTATTCTTTTGCTTTGCTTTCATTTCCAGCAGTCCCTATAGCAAAGCGCTGTAGATTACCGTAACGAGACAGAACACATGCTACTCTGATGAAAGGAGAAAACAATTTACCACGACGAAAATGTTTAGAGACGTCATCCATAGTGAATTTGCGCCTTGGCTCTTACAATATTTTAGCATTCGTGACAGAACTTCTATTATTACAGTGTGGGATATCTGATAACAAAAGTCACGGACACAAAAAAAAAAAGAATCTAAATGAAATTTCTGTTAGATAATATATATATATATATATATATATATATATATATATATATATATATATATATATATATATATATAAAAAAAAAAAAACTAAAATAAAAAACAACATCCTCGTTCGTGCACAAATGTAGTCACATCAAGATAAATTTATTCTGAAGAAGTCCTTAAAGATGAAACGCGTTACACGAAATTTTATTTTTTCCACTTTGTCATATATATAAAAACGTAGGTACTCCTATATGTACTAGTTAATACATATCTTTGCTCTGTATAACTGAATTGAGCACTATTACGTTTACACGTCATGCATAAATTTAACGATTATTTATTTGCTTGCCTATGCACACCAGCACACGCCTGCTTATATTTATGGTTGTTTCATTTATCCACTTCTATAATATATATATATATATATATATATATATATATATATATATATATATAGTTGTAGATATATATATATATATATATATATATATATATATATATAGTTGTAGAGTGATATATATATATATATATATATATAGTTGTAGAGTGGATATATATATATATATATATATATATATATATATATATATATATATATATAGTTGTAGAGTGGATATATATATATATATATATATATAACTTTTGTGTGTGTATGTATGTATATGCAGTAAGTATTCATTTAAACAATTAATTTAAAGCTCTGTGAAACCGTTCTACACATGACGTGATTTATACGATACTCGTATTTTTTTTTAACTTGAATTGTAACGTTAAAAAAAAAAAAAAAAAAACATTAGAGTATATTGGCAACAGAGTCTTATCTAAGATACTGACCAAAATTCAGTTCTTGTTAATGACCAAGACGGCCGAAAATACTCAAACAAAATTAACAGTAACATGATCTTTGGGCAGTTTATCCAAAATTTCGGTTTGGATGTACAATAACTTAATTGAAAAACAGAAAAATACAGTATAATCTAAAACAGACAGTGTCGGTTGAATTAAGCAAAACTCAAAACCAGGAACAATAAAACAATAGCAACTGCAACAATATAGTATTTCACTAACAATAAAAACCAAAAAAGCAATATTAATGTGTAAGAAAATAATTTTATTAAGGTGAAAATAGATTTTGTTAGAAAATATTTATACAAATGTTTTGTTAAAATATTTAAAATATATATACAATAAATTTTGAAAAATTATATTATTATGATATTCAGGCATGTAAAATATTTTTTGTGTAATTAAGTTTTTTATTTGGATATTATTTTATGTTATATATAGTTCCTTTGATATAATACATTTACGGGAAAAGAAGGAAAAAGGGCTGAAAGACTTGCTTTTCTGCTATTTTTTTTTTCATACATTTCAATCTGTTGGTCTTTGCTTGTTTATCAATGTAGTCTGCCTTGTGTCTAAGACGATCTTCGCTTTTGGTGCCTCCCGTCAATCGGTTTGTCGAGCCCAGTGTTTAAAATGTCGATTTTCCGAAGCTGGATAGCAGACAGATTCCCATGACATGGAAAATTTGGCGCAATGCAATCTTTCCACCATAACAAACCGATAGTGCGTTCGATTATTTGCATTATCCGCAACACATTCTTGGTAAAGTTGTTTATTTTATAGACTCATTTTGTTGATAATTGCTTGCAGTTCATTCTCTCGTTTCTCTTTGTAGACGTTCAAAAAAAAAAAAAAAATTACAATCATTTTTTTAGTTTTATACGAGGAATTGCTGACAATCATTTTTTTAGTTTTATACGAGGAATTGCTGACAAGTTTTCGGCACAACCCACTTCCCAATAGTATTTTCTGATGTTTGGTCTCTCTCTCTCTCTCTCTCTCTCTCTCTATATATATATATATATATATATATATATATATATATATATAAAACTGTAACTGATAGGGTAAGATGGAGGAAAGAGGGAATTTTGAAATGGCTCAAAGAAATCATGAAAGGTTGAAGAGAGAGAATAGAAAGTGTGTGGACATAATATTGCTAGGAAATGTGGGCAACCAGGAGAAGGGGCTGATTTGTGTTGAGTTTGGGAGAGTCTGCTTCAGTAGAGTACGGTTGAAATGTCACAAAAGAAGCCATATACAGAAAGTTGATTTGGATTACGCCATATACGGCATAGCAACATGCCATGAATGCGTCAAGGTTTGTCGATCAGCTGTATGTTTGAACCGACATATGAGAAAACACGGTAATCAACAAGTAGATTCTGTTGCTGAAGAAAATCATGTTTGTAACATCTGTGTCAATGAGTGTTGGCCACTTACCGGCCTGAAAAATCAAATCCGTGCTGCTCACAGATGCAATCGGTTCTGAAGTTCTTCAAACGATGGCTATACTCGAGAACAAGGAAGCCACCGTCATGTATGTAGAAACACCTATGCTTACTTAACGGCAGTAGAATGTAAAAAAGGTTAAAATGAAAAACTATTTAAAATTTAATAATAAATATGTTTAAATGCATTATATATAATTTAATTGTAAAAGTTTTTTTTTGCATATATTTCGCTTATATGACAAAAACTAAGATTGAAGTCTCAGTAAAATTTGTTACTAGACGTAACGGTGTTATGTTTTTATGAAAAGATTGTGTAACTGGAGTGGTCTAGATGTTTTTATAGTAGTAATATGATGGTCACTGATGTTTTTTTCAATAACATACACTAATTAGTAGAAGGAAAGAGAAAATCAGCGAGTAACCTACTTAATGTAAATGGCAGAGCAAGGACGTTTGACATAGTAAAGGCATTACTAAAAGCTCTGAAGCATGGGAAGTTGTGGAGAGCCAGAATCACCCATGCCCTTAAGGAACACGACGCACTAAGAATGGAAAAGAATTAGTAAAGATTCTGAATTTCATTGAAATGCCAATCTATGTATTTACATGTACATTACTATGTAGTCGTCGTTTGTTTAAACTTCTTGCCTTCAAATCAACTTTAATAGTTCTTAAAAGACAAATCTACAAATTTGACATCACTTGATAGTGAGAAATTTGAAAGATTTATCTCAAGAGGAAAATAAACTATTACTGATTTTCTATAAATAGATTTAAACTACAAATCTTGTACCCGATGCCTCCGAAAATAAAAGACGTTAAACTATGTCCGATGAGAATTATTAAGCGTCACTTTTACGAAATTAGAAGAATATCTATAAATATTGCAACAGTTGGTGTTACAGAATTTTATTGATTAAATTTACGATTATTTTTTACGCTATTTAAATGTCAGAAATCTTATTTTGAGTCAAAATCAAACAGTAGGCACCTCTCTCTCTTCTAAACTAACGCTGTAACGATTGAAATATATCCATCAACATGGTTTATAGAATGTGTGACTGGGAATTATTGATTTAGTTTTTACAAATATGGATAAATGGATCGATTAGGCGAAAGTGCCAATGATTGTTCCTTGTGTTTCTTTATGAAGGGATAAAAACGATAAGTATTTTTAAGTAGCACTCATATAAAGACCTGCTCAGAGCACTGTGTCATTTTTGTTCAGTTATTATAATTATTAATTAATTTATTTAAAAAAAATATTGGTTGGGTAGAGGAGGGAAAATGAAAGAAATTATTGGAATGGCCATTTAATGGTCAACATGAACTTCCATCTTGAAAATAAACATCGCCGCAATACAGGCTGTGTTATGTGAATACTTTCAACCTATTTATTTTGATTGTTCATTGTGGTTGATTTCCTAGCACACGTACATCCCGTTTGTATTTGCATTTGGTAACTTTCATACCCGTATAATCCATCTATACATTTGGAGCGTTTGAGAAAAATCACTGGCGTGAGAACAGCTTCACATTTGAACTTATTATTATCAAAATCAACACATTTCTTACAAATACAGTTAGCCTCAGTCCAATTTGAAGGGAATAGTTCTTCGTTGTGCTTTGAAACGTTATACCAAGGACATGTGGATCGACTACTTGTACTACCATTGTTCCGTAATTCATTGGGACATTTTTTCGTCTCAAAACTTTTCTGAGGCTTCTGAAGATTCAAAGAGGGTATTAAGAAGGCAAATGTATCCATTTCTTTAGCTAGTTTCTCGTATTGAATGTGCAAGTCCTTGGGTAGTTGGCAGGTAATGTCCAGTGGAGCTCCAGTCACGTAGGTCAATGTCAAGACAATGGAAATCAGGCGTAGAGACTGAAAAAAAGATAATATAACAATAGATTGATAAACTGTTTGATTTCTATGTAAGTGGAATTTATTGTTTCATTTTTGTTTTTAAGTTTTCGATAAAATAATTTAGTTAGAATTGTGGAAATTCCAAGGTAAATCTTGACAACATCGGAAGAGAACAAAGAAAAAAATCGCCATACACGGGAAACTATATTTGTATAAGAAATTTGATCTTCTTCTCTATGTGCCGTGTCCCTCAAGGACGTAGGTGGACATGGCTCTCCATAATTTCTTGAAATTTGTAACTCTTAATAAATACGATCACAATTATTCTTAAATTTCAACACCACGAAATGTAAAGAAAACATATTAATTCACGAAACCTAAAAAGAAAATACTATTGTGTAGAATATAATATATGTTGCAGAAAAAATTCTATTGCTATTTGATAGTTTTCTCAGTTAGACTATCGCTTACGATCAACAATGCGTGTGTTTAGAAAAGCTGCATGTCTTTCAGCTTCGTACTTTTTTAGGGGCAATAATACGAAGTGAACATAAACAACCGTAGTCGATATTCGAATTAATTTCACTGATTCCGTTTTCCCTATTCCACACCACGTGCGTCGCATCTATCTATCTATCTATCTATCTTATCTTAGCCAGTCAAATCTAGTTTACTTTCCTTTTCATGCTACCAAAAACAAAAATAGATAATGCCATCAGTAATAGAAAGATCTATAACATTTAGTGGACTTGAGAACTCTAATTTTCTGAATTTAAGAAACAGATTTTATAAATTTCAACAAACAGTAATACTAACTATTTAGTCAATAAATTTCACTCACTGTCACCATTTATCATATAAACAGATAATTGTTAGCATTAGTCACAACCACTTACGTACACAGATACGCACAC
This sequence comes from Acanthosepion pharaonis, assembly GCA_903632075.3. Lineage (NCBI taxonomy): Eukaryota > Metazoa > Mollusca > Cephalopoda > Sepiida > Sepiidae > Acanthosepion > Acanthosepion pharaonis. Next base: position 527,261 of record CAHIKZ030001431.1, on the reverse strand, counting down.
ATACACAAACATGGACACAAACTCGTACAATATAATTTAACCTATAATAAATATGCTTAGTTTTAAATACAGTGTAACCCGGATATAAGAGAGTTGTCGGGACCGGAGAAGAAGTCTCTTATATCCGGGTTTCTCTTATATCCGGGTTTGGTCTATTTTATATACATTAACACAGGCTCTAATTTGGGACCAGAGAAAATCTCTCTTATATCCGGGTTTCTCTTATATCCGTGTCTTTTATATCCGGGTTACACTGTATCTATATGAAAAATAGTACCTGAGTTCGCCAGATCAAAAGTGAAGGAAAACGATAAAACGTGACATGGGTACAGATAAATTTGAACGATTCCCTCCCTTTGTTAATAAAAAAAATTGACCTTAAGCGTTAAAAATAAAATGAATAAAAAGGAAAAAGAAATAAAAAAGAACGAAACAAAACAAAATAAATTCTCTTAAAGGAGTTTCAATAGCAGGCCGTGTGCAATTTTATCTTTGTTGCTACCCATATTACTATATAGCTAATTAAATTCTTTGCATTGACGAAATGCTAGTCTTCTTTAGGATTGCTTTTTTTATTTTTAAAGAAAGTAAATGTCTTTTTTCCCTTTTGATTTGATAAATGTTATGTTGTGAGATTAAGCATCTTTAACTTATTTCACATTCGCTTAGTAAACTTACTGTGATTTTCTTATTGAGAAAATAAACGAACAAAAAAAAAAATCCTAATTAGTGATAGTTAGAAAAAAGACCCCCCACCAAAAAAAAAACAAGAAAACAAAAAGAAAGAAAAACGACAAATACAGCATATATACTTGAAAGTAGCCAAAAATTTATATAAAGACATTTTTATGTTTAACATTCTTTTTTTATTTTTATAGATACAAGTATTTTAGTAAATGCTCTGTTTATAATAAACAGTATTAAATAACATTTACCGGATGAATGTCCGAGAAATTTTCATAGAAAATATTCGCCCTTTGACAGGATTCGAACCTGCATCGTATACGGTACCGTCAAAGGACGAATATTTTCTGTAAATGTTATTTAATACTGTTTATTATAAACAGAGCATTTACTAGTCTAAAATACTTGTATCTATAAAAAAAAAAAAAAAAAAAGAAGAAGAATGTTAAACATAAAAATGTCTTTAATAAATTGTCGGACTTTGTCCATAAGAAATAAAAAGAAAACACCTTATACTTGAGTGTACTGTGTTGTACAATTAATCATTTATATAGCAAATGAAAAAGTGATGAGACTAACAGTTTTTAAATACAAGCAACAATAAAGATTTAAATGTGATGAAAGGAAAACAAACACGTCCACTTTAGCAAATCGCTTCATCTTTGGTAAAATGTTAAAATTAATTTTATGAAGAGAGAGAGAGAGAGAGAGAGAGAGAGAGAGAGAGAGAGAGAGAAAAGAGGGGGCGGCGAAAAGAACGAGTAAAAAGTATCCATCCCGTGATTTCAAGATAACTAGTTTGTGCTACTACATCTGCTATTTTGACTAAAGGCAGCAGTGAATCAACATGCATTAGTTTTGTGGAAATATGTACAGATGCATTTGACTAGCTTTGCTTGAAATGACGTTTAAGTTTTGTTTACTTTTCTTTCTTTCTTTCTTTCTTTCTTTCTTATCGTTTTTGTTTTCTTCTCGTACTCTTCTCTTTTTAGTGATCTATCTATCTATCTATCAATCAATCTATCTATCTATGTTATGCTTAAAAAATTGTATATTTATTTTGTTGTGTAACTGTGATTTTTTTTTCTAAACTCAGTTTAAAATTTAAGAGGACATACACTCTCTTGACTCATGTAAAAGCTTTTAAGGAAGTAAGCATTCTAGTGATTTTTTTTTACTACGACTACTTACTAGAGAGTATTGTTACACCAATTATGAATTAATATTTGATAGTGTCCACTGAAAAGGTAAATAGAAATGATAAGAGGATGAATCAAATTGTCAAATGCGAATAATTCTTTCTCTCTCTCCGTCCCTGTCTCTGTGTGTTTGCCTGTCTATCTGTTTGCTTGCTTGTCTGCCTGTCTCTCTCAGTCTCTTTCTTTCTCTCTCTCTCTATCTATCTATCTTTCTCATTATCGCATGTACAATCTAATTTACAATTATCTACGTACAGTTATCACGTATTTAGATTGGCTATTGGAAACGTGAAAGGTGAAAAGATATTCACTTTAAACAGGACGTTAATTTAAAGTATACTATTAAAGAAGTAAGTTCGTGGATAAATGTTCAAAATTCTTAAAACAAAATATCGGTCGAAATATCAGTTTGCATAAAAAGAAGTGAGGGAAAAATAAATAAAAATGAAAATAACTAAAAAAATAAAAAAAACAAAAACAAAAACAAATCCCAGCAAACTCCAAAACGATTGTTATAAAATATATTACATAAAATTTTCTAAAAATTGACCAATGAGAATTCAAGTTACCAGATGCGAAAATATTATATAAGGAATAAATATATCGATATGCAAAATATATATATATATATATATATATATATATATATATATATATATATATATATTCACGTATTTGCAATATACACACACACATATATACAAATATATGTGTCTGTGTGTGTGTGTATATATATATATATATATATATATATATATATATATATATATATATATATATATGCAGAGAGAGTTTAAAATTTGTTGTATTTATGAGGAAGAGTGCTCAGTATCGGAGATGAGCATTTGTACATATAGACAGTATGGAGATAGAAATCAACACTGCATGCTGACTGTCAGTCTCCCCGGCTAAAGCATTCTTAAGTCTGAAGTTACCATGCAATGTTAATTTCTATGTCCACATTATCTATCTATCTATCTATCTATCTATCTATCAGGGGTGCTGACATACTCTAGGGTTGAACAAACTGCCTTAAAAAAAGTTGATGTTTGGTCATTTGTTCATATTTTGGCAAATTTGTCGAACCAAAAAAGCTCTCAGCATCCACCTCATAGATATACTTATGAACACATATATAAACATATATACGCATATATGTACGTATACATGTATACTATGAAAAAATTATCACAAAATTTCATACTTACATTCATAATTTTACAATATTGATTATTTTCTTGATATTCTTTGTTATATACTGCTATTGCTGCTTCAATAGTTATTCTCTCTGGTCGGTGTCACTGTTGTGTCGAGGTGATCAGTTTGGTTTGCCGGCATTCTGATACATGTCCTTATATAGCTTTTACACGAGACCTTAAGTGAGTATTATACACGTATTTAAGCATACGCGAGCATGCGCACGCACGTTTCGTAAGTGGAAAAGCCTCCACCAGTTTCTCTTCTTCTTCTTCATTTGATCTTCTCAAATAGTGACGTATGTGAAAAAAAATATTTTCTATAGAAACTGATTTTACTTCATGTGAATGTTCCTGTTCTTTACCCATTTTTGTCGGTATTGCATTCCTGTATAATAAGCAAGAAAGAAAATCCTGTTACATTGCGTCAAATAGTCGAAATGAGGACAGGTCCAGGAAGTAATGCTTGCATATATCACAAACGAGGATATATGTAGGTGTTTTGTTTTTACTACAAATCGGTTATTAACCTAAAAACAATTGTTTAAATGACTAGTTCGATCAACAGTCATACCATCATATTATGGTATATTGTTGATTACGTCATACTGAAGAAATATTTCTAAGAAACTTGTAACTTTAAAAAAATTCAAATTTTTATCTTTGATAACAAAGCAAACAAAATTATCTTTCTCTTGATCAAGCCGCTGCTAAAGAACTATTACTTGAGATAGTACTCGAACCACTCAGTCTTTCATTTTTCTTTACAATTTTTCTCTAGACACTAGTATTTAATCTCAACACGTAAACACGGATTTACTCCATGCATATGTAGACAGTTATATTTCTAGTATTAAAGGTTTTTCTTCATGGTTGTTTAATAAATGTAGCTTAAATGATATCGAACAATATCGAAGAAGCTAGTCCCATAGGTGATGCGCTAATTTTGATCCTGTGATACAGGTAGTGAAATATTATCAAAATAACGTGACAGGTTAGAGATGATTTTCTATTTTTGTCAGTTCGGACGCAAATATATTCTCAACATAACGACAGATGACTCGTGTTTGAAGTGATCTCTTTTTGCCAGTTCAGACGAAAAATATCAGTATAACGTTGCCGATGATCGGTGATTAAGGGGATCTATTTTGTCAGTTTACTCGCAAAATTATCATCAACGTAGCGTGACAGATGATCTGTGTCTGAGTTGATCGCTTTTTCTTAGTTCTGTGGAAAAATATTATCGACACAATGTGACAGATGATCTACACTTGCAGGGATCTACACTTTTTGTCGGTTCATTTGCAAAAATATCATCAGCATAACGTTACAGACGATCGATGTTTGAGATAATCTCTTTTTATCAATTTAGTCGCGAAAATATCAACATAATGTGGCAGATGATTATTGTTTGAGGGGATTTTCTCTTTTTTCTTACTTCAGTCACAAAAAAAAAAAAATCTTAATACATTTTTACTAAATCGGGATGGTTCAGTTAGCTTTATATTTATTTACAATGGTATTTGTTTATGATTTACACTATTTAAATTATTCGGACTATTGTTCTCCTCTTTGTCGCCATATTTATTACAACGTTTCAGCCGTTGTACGCTCCGGCCTTCTTCAGGTGGTTGGAACGTCGAACTGAACCCTTTATTTCGCTCACTGGGGTAGACTGTTCTAGTTCCACGTGCCATGTTTAATGGATGTCAGTTATCAGTTGTCTCCTGTTAATTCCCCTCTCCAAGTTCTCCACTGCCTTAACCGGGTATTGAACTCACACTCTTTGGGTCCTGTCACAGTATCTAACCAATGTCTTTATCCACTGTGCCATGTGTCCTCAAGGACATAAATTTATTTTATTTAATTCCCATTACGTGACAGATGATCGGTTTTTGAGGGAATTAACTTTTAATTGTAAAACAGAATGTATCGTCGTAAGTAAGTATAACATTATACGAGGTATGAATTTCAGAAGTCAAAATCAAGCAAGTACAAAAATTACCTATCTGGGATGTGTTTTAACAGAGGGCGGAAAATATGACACCGAAATCCATAGGTGCATTGATATAACGAAAGATACCTTTAAAAAATTAAACAAAGTATAAATAGATAAGAAAATATTGTTAGAAACAAAGAGTTCAGAACTGCTATGTAATCTCAATCTTTTTTTTTAACTGATTCAGTCTTATCAAATCGCGAAATGAAAGTTGTCTTGAATGGCCACTCTTCTAGATCTTTTGCGTTAATGCAGGTATTCTCAAAGGCTTTATCCTTTGGCTTTACGTTGTTCCTAATTTTTATCAACGACAATCCTGATGTAATCAGTTCTCAACTCAGTATCTATGCTAATGACACAACCATTTACTTCTGTCTTAATAGTAAGTGTGATCATTTCGATGTCAAATTAATAGTTGATCTAAAAAAATGACATACAACCGGTTGTTAACTGGACTGGACTGGCTTGTTAATTTAAACGCCTCCAAAAGGAAACTTCTCTCCATCAATCATTTGAGAGAACTCTTTTTGCCTTCCATCAGTAAGGCTGATGCTAACCTCTAAGAGAGTGACTCATTGCGCCTTTTCGGACTAACGTTTTCTGCTAACATGAAGTAGAAAGATTATATTGAATCAATTGCTAGGTTTGCTGCTGGAAAAGTTGATTCACTGTGTCATGCTAGATAATTTTTCTCAACAAAATCTATTTTATATATTCATAAGTTTACCTTTCGTCCTTGCTTTGAATATTGCTGTCACATCTGGTCTGGTGCTCCTGATATATATTTAGAAATTCTTGATAAAATCCAAAAAAGAATCTGCAATTTTATTGGTCCGGACCTGGCATCTTGGATTCATTCATTTTTTTTCACTGCCGTAACGTAGCTTCCTTCTATGGCACATAGACATTACGAATTTAAGCACAGTACTAGATTAGTGGCAACGTCTCATCATTTTACAGTTGAAATGGATAGGTGTAACCGTAAGTTCTATGCTAATAGTTTCTTCTATTACACTTCTCGCTTGTGGAAATCTCTTCCGGCTTTTTGTTTTCCAGTCAACTTTGATCTTCAAAAATCTCAATCGTTATCTTGTCTTATGACTGTCTGTTCTTTTATTGTTCTATCTCCTTAATAGTGGTTTTCTTCTCATATTATCTAATGCCTAGTAACTCCTTGCGTCTTAGTGGCTTTATTGCTTTGCTTGGGGTGAAATGATTAAAAAAAAGAGATTAAAAGGAGACTTAAGACAACAGTGATATGATTCTACAGAAGAATATTGGAGAAGTATGTGAGAAACAATTAAGTTTTAAGGAGAATTGGAACACAAAGCACACTTTTACTTAGAATGAGAAAGAGACAGTTGAAATTTGTCAGACACATGAGGAAGGTGTGCTTGAAGAATTTGACACTCACAGGACATGATAAATGCAAGCGAGGCAGATAGAAACAACGAGTAACACAAATAACGTTCTTATGTAACTGCTTCGTACAACAGGGACTGGGAGGGATCATAAAGAGACAAATATTACAAAGGATGTAGGTTTATGGTGAGCCATGACCATCCACGTCTTAAAGCCACATGGACCATAAAAGAAAAAGAAGCAGTATGGATTCTCTTGGGAACTATTAGCGTTGTAACGACAATATATCTTAGATAATAGACAGGAAGAGGTCATTCCTTACTGCTATAACCACGTAATCCAGTATTCAACCTGTCACATATTACCTGTAGAGAAATTGTCACCTTCAATTTATCCTCGTTATTCTGAGAGGTGTGACTTAGGAAGCGTCGAAAGAAATAAATAAATAAAGAAAGAACGGAAGGAAGGAACGAAGGAGATTTGAATTCGCATTTTCCATTCTGAGAGCTGATCGGACTTTTATGAACTTGGCTACAGAGAACAACCGACCCAGAGGTGCCAAGTTTACATCTTCTTCATTCAATCATCCGCGTTATATTGTTGGTTTACTATTTAATAGTAATAGTAGCAGCGGCTTAAAGTATTTTATTTTTTTTAAATTAAGTATTTTCACTATGTTGATAAAAGTGATATTCCTCTCAGGAAATAAAATCCGAGTTCAAATCATGGCAGAGGTGGTTTCGTTATTCTGATCTATGTTGTTTACCTAAGAAAAAGGATGGCCATGGAATGTAACAAGCTGAATATTAGGATAAAAAGATGAAAGAAAAACTTCTTACTTTTGTTATTAATAAGTGAATAAGAAATTAAAGAGTCTAGGTTGGGTGAGTGTGTGCGCTTAAAATAGAGCTGTGACAGTCGTCTTTTCCCTAATTAAATCAAAGTAGTAATCTTAAGTGTTGTGCGTGGGGCTGGACATTTCAAGGAGGACTGCTAATCGCTATAAAGATTAGTAAAATCAAACAGCAAAGAAAGCACTAAAGTATAATCAGTCGGAAGAGATAATAGTATGGGGTTAAATGCCGGAAATAAACAGGTAAATGCATCAATGGACGAGCTTTAGAAGTATATTATTTGGATATTATGCTTGCAAAATTTCATATATTATCTTAATTATTTCTATACAGGTAAGATGGCGACCCAAGTATTTGCGAATTCTTGTTTTCCTCTTTGGAGTTATTCGCTGAAAACATGATACACTTGTTGCATTTCTTATATTTGCCGTCGATAGCTACCTGTTGCAAAACAATTGTAAATTTATGTTAAAAAAAGACAGGATCAATTTTTCTATATGGCAGTAAATTCTGGGTAATTTTATTTATAATAATAAGCCGAAGGGGAGACTATGGACAAAACATGTGTGCATCGAGGAAGTTTTAAGGACAATAGGAATAAAAAGGACGCTAAAACTTAGGATAAGAAAAAGGCAGATGACATATCTGAGACATATAATCAGATGGCTAGGAGAATTTGACACTCACAGGACGTACAGAAGGCAAGAGCAATAGAGAAAAACAACGAGTAAAATACTTAATTAGCTTGCGTAACTGGATGACAGAACATGTGATTGTAAGGGGACAAACATTGCTTAAAGATACAAAAAATAGGAAGTTGAATTGGTAACGGCACATAATAGAAGACATTTGTGATTATTTTTTTGTAAAACAATTTTATTAGATCTATCTAGCGAGAGAGAGAGAGAGAGAGAGAGAGGGAGATAGATAGATAAAAAGAGATATATACATACTTATATACGTCAAAGTCGAACTCACTACACAGCAAATGATCCAGCAAAACGAACTTGTTAACCATTACACTGCGTCGAAGTGCCTCACTCGATTGTATGCATACTCGTTTACATGCAGCATAAAAAATGTTTGCGTATGTAAGTAATTTTGCAATTGTTTTGCATTTATATAATATCAAAACTTTGTGGTGTTGTGAATTTTCTTATTTCAGTTGATTACTTCATTAATATCAAAAGAAATTAAAAGTACAGTGTAACCCGGATATAAGAGAGTTGTCGGGACCGGAGAAGAAGTCTCTTATATCCGGGTTTCTCTTATATCAGGGTTTGGTCTATTTTGTTTAGGTAAGTATGGGAACACTTTGGGACCAGAGAAAATCTCTCTTATATTCGGGTTTCTCTTATATCCGGGTTACACTGTATATAATATATGGCTTGAAGATTGCATTAAACCATGAAACAGATTGTCGTCGCTCGGCGCTGACCTCAGTATCCACTTTTATATTTACATACGCTATATCCCTGATACTGTGCTCTTTTACTCAGAGATATAGCAGCCCATAAAGTACATATTTTTATATATATATATATATATATATATATATATATATATATATATATAGTTAATTGCTGAAACCTCAAGACGTGTGCTTTGAACTATTACAAAAATGTTCGTCTGCGAAATTTTGGATTTGGAGTGCTGAATATAAAGTCAATCAGCTAATATGACTATATTTGTATTTATCATTTTGAAATTTTTGAGTTTCTATCAAATAGATACTTGTTGCAAAATAATATCATTACATTTGCTCTCTGTTGATTTTTTAACGCAATATTGCAGCATGAAGATTGCGTTGAAGCATGAAACATACTATCACTGTTTGCGGCTGACCTCAGTTTCCACTTTTCTATTTACATACGCTCCATCTCTGATATTAAGCCTTTTTAACCATGAATATAGCACAGCAGTTTAAATATATATATATATATATATATATATATATATATATATATATATATATATATATATATATATATGTGTGTGTGTTTTTGTTTTCCATGTCGACAAATATGAAAATTTCTCAGAGTAAATATATATATATATATATATATATATATATATATATATATATATATATATATATATATATAGAGAGAGAGAGAGAGAGATAAACATTTTAATTTAAAAATTTATTTACGGTACGGAGCCTGTAGCAATCTAATCATTATCTTCCCTTCCTATTTGCATAAACTACCTTTTCTGTAACCCTCTGCCTTGAGTTGCCCCCGAGCCTTGTACAGTGTGAACCCCACTCTTTAAAAAAAAAAAAAAAGTGTTTCTTTGACATAATTATTTCAAGTGTAGATATGTGGTGGGACTTCCACATCATCAGAATTGTCTATATAGTCTCTTTAGTTGACGTAGAAAACACACACACAAATACATATACGCAAATATATAGAGCATGCACCAGTTATTCAAGAATGCATCTTTATAAAGGACCTAACGCAAATGTTTTAGCATTCTCATTTCTTCGTCAGAGGTATCGAGAGCATTAAAATATCTTTAAATCTGACACAGGAAATAAAAACGTACGCTGTGATTGTGGCACGAGTCGCCAACAACAGCGATTCGAAAATTACCAGTTTTCTCAGTAGTGACCAGGTTAGCAGTAGAAAAGACAAGTGGCTATGTGCGAATCCCACGGAGTTCATGTCGTCCATGATAAACATGTTGGTGGAGAGCAACCAAGGCCATATTAAAGCTACCGCCTATCCCTAAGTCCTAGATATGGTAGTCAAGCCCTCGATAAGGGGTTGGCCGTACGTGTTTCAGCAGGCTTCCAAAAATATCCAACAATGTCTACGTGACCAGGGAGTGGCTAGCCGATAATCTTTACGGTCATGTCACTTCGGACATGTCGCCATCTAGATTTCCTGATTTGAAAACCCCGGACCATTAAGACACGAGTGACGTTGAGAAGGAGGCCAATCAATAACCTCACAGTAACAAGCACTTGTTGAAGACCGCAATAGCGGACGTAATGGTCAATATGAATGAGGAACACTTGATGGGAATCATGCATTGAATTCGTCAAAAATGCCATTGAGGCTTCAATAAAATAGATACTTGTTGCAAAATAATATCATTACATTTACTCTCTGCTTGATTTTTTAACGCAATATTGCAGCATGAAGATTGCGTTGAAGCATGAAACATACTATCACTGTTTGCGGCTGACCTCAGTTTCCACTTTTCTATTTACATACGCTCCATCTTTGATATTAAACCTTTTTAACCATGAATATAGCACAGCTTAAAACTATATATATATATATATATATATATATATATATATATATATATATATATATATATATATATATTTTTTTTTTTCCATCTCGACAAATATGAAAATTTCTCAGAGTTAATATATATATATATATATACTTGTACAGTGTGAACCCCACTTCAAAAAAAAAAAAAAAAAAATTTTTGGATGTTGAATATGTGGCTTCATAAACTTTCTAAAAAATGTTAAAAAAAAGCACTTTAAATAATTTAAATGTCTTCTTTGGAGTTAAATTTTGTTTTTATTTGAAAGATAATAACCGAAAGTTAATCCATAAAAAAAAAGAGAAATAGTTTTACGTCTTTAAATAAAGATTTTAAACACGTGTAAAACGAAAAAGTAATAAGCAGATACATTTCCGACCAGTTTGATTAGCTAATTTGATGGACGACGACATTTTTAAAATCTCTTAAAATATAATATCTTTCTTCGTGTGATTCAAAGAAAAATAGCAAATTTACTTTTTAAGATTTTGTAAAAATATTACTTACTTTTTGATTGCATATAACAACAAAAAAAAAATGTATTTTTTTCCGCAGAGTATGTACTTACTTGCAAACCTGAGACCTGCTTTCAAAAAGTCGCGCCAAAAATCAAATCAAATACGAAAGATCAAACCAATCATAGACAGGAAACGTGTTTTTTTTTTTAAAAGAAGAAAAAAATGATTACGGATATTTAAAGTTTATGAAACTTTGAATAAATAAGTTGGAATTTCTTACACTATCAATAGGAACATAATAATAAAAACAAAGGGAAAAAGATTAAAAAATAGTTAAGAGATATTTTTACTCATTATAATCATTTTTTGACAATTTTATTAAGTATTGATGTCAAAAGATTTGATTTGCACCCAACTCGATCTTTTAACTATTTTCTTGCGAAAAATTATAAATGTTATTAAATTGATCGTTAATTTACCTTTTTTATTCCTTTTCGCTACTAATGTCATAAAATTTTTTTGCATTAATATGAAAAGCGTACCTGTCACGGGACATATTTCAAATTTTATTTTCATTTTTAATTTTTCATAGAATAAAAGTCAGTTGTAAAATGAAAAAAAAAATTATTTTTAAAAATGTTCACACTCGAAAATAGTATTAAACTTTGCACTTTTCAATTCTATAGACATGTTTATTCTATATTAAGTTTTTCAGCAACGACTAAGATATGAAAAGGTTTTTGAATCGTACTGTAAAAAACATGTTAACTTTTCACAAACAAATATACATAGGAGTTTTTTTTTCTGTGGAAATAAAATATATGAAGTTTATTTTATTAAAAATGGCCATCTGCAACTCTCTAAAAAAAACAATTTTTGAGTTTTCTTGAATTCTTGTTTTAGGATTTCGGACCATGTTTTCGTTTTGTTTACAGTCGGTATTAGATATGCTTTTAATGATAAAATACATTTGGGATTTAGCTTTATAAAAATGTAAAAATTAGGAACATAAAAATTTCACTTAGTAAGGTTCACCCACGAGTTAGGTAAAGGGTGAAATGCATGGTGTTTTTGTACTACTGAACATATTAGCAAACTGTTTAGCTGAAGTAAATCTATGAAAATGCTCCTATTTTTGTAGGAAGCTGTAATCTGTTACTTAAAGAATCAGGAAAAGTTTAAAACTGGCAAATTTTGGCAAATTATGAGTGAAAGGAATGAGTATGGTGGGGATAGAAGAGACCAGAACTGAATGAATTCTTGGACTAACTACGAGTCGGGGAGAGGTAAATTTCGTTCAAATTATGAGCTAAAAATATGAAAATATCTTTTGAAGGTGAGTGAATGACACGTCTGACTCTTTATTCTTTGTTATATAATTCCAAGATCTCTAGCAAACTTTCTAGTTTTCTTTTTTGCCTTACGTTTTATCTGGGATACACTTGAATTTCAACGGGGTTGTTGAAATAAAGTGGGTAGCTAGAATTTTAAAATATTTTATAATTTTCAATGATTAAACTCTTTGCCCTCGTATCCTCGCAGTCTAAATTAAAGAGTGGGAGGAAATTTCTTAAATACGTAATAAAAGGAGTAGTTGGAATAAGGATGTTCCGGATGGATTTTCCGCCCAAAAAAAATAATCGTCCAGGAAAGTCCATTTAAAACACAAAAATAACTTTCTTCAACTCCCAACACCACTGTTATATTAATTGTTTTTCTTCTTTTTACTAAATGTGTTTATGGTGTTCTGGGAAAAACGCTGTAAAGTTTCTTGTTTTCAAAGAAAAAAAAACTCCTCTTCTTTCCTGAGAATGAGAACGCTGGAACCCAGATTAGTTTCTTTCTGTTGTTTTATTTCTGTTTTGTCCCTTCCCCACCCCCTAAAATTGGGTGTTACTACATCTGTAATTACACTCGTAAGTTTCTACATAATATCATACACAGGTAATCGTTTAAGATCCAGGTAACAAAATAGTGAACAATGGTATGAAAAAGAAAGCATGAATTCTTTTAGCGGAAGAAAAATTATAGTGTGAATGTTTCACGAAGGGGCTGGTTGAGTGTAAGAGAGTAAAAGACTAATATCACCCCAACACCTTTGTGACGCATTAATAACTCTCAATGGCGCATGGCAATAGCGAAAGATGTCTTACAAAAAAAAAAAAAGAAAAAAAATGTCTAAGAAACAGAAATTTTTTGTTGGAAACAAAGATAAGAGGTCTCAATTGTTATGTAATATCAATCTTTCTATATGGCAAGAATATTTTGGATAATTTCCTCACAGATGAAGAGGAGACTTCCGGAAATAGATGTGGTTCTACAGAAGAATGCCGAGAATATCATGGACGGAACATGTGAGCAACGAAGATGTTTTAAGGATAATGGGAGTGAAAAGGACACTTTTGCTTAGGATAAGAAATAAACAGTGGAAATTCTGGGACTCATAACGAGGAGAGAAATTGACACTTACAGGACATATTAAATGAAAGATAGACAGATGGAAACAGAGAATAACCGACCTAACGAGCTTGTGTCATGTACTGGGAGGCACAACAAGGTAACAAACATTGTTTAGCGCTACAAAACATAGGGATTTGTGGAGACCTATGATCGCCCACCTCCTGAAGGTACTACATGACACATAACACATAAAAGAAGCTAATCCATGATGCAAGCCAAGTTTTCTATACCTTTATAATGAAACACATCAACCTAATGACTCGATCGCATGAACAAGACGTTAATTTATCTCAAGTCCCCTCATCACCTTAATAATACCAATTGCTGTTGATTACGTAAGCCTGTCATATAACACTATATTCAATCCATATAAATGTAATACTGACGTTTAAAAAAACATCACTAATGAGCATTCAAGTACATATTTAACAAACTGAGGAATGGGGACTTGGAGAACTTGGCCCCCAAAGAGCATATTGATGACAGGAGAGACCACCGTGAATGGATGGCGGAACGAGAAGCAGGAGACTTGGTAAAGGAAGAAATGCTACTAAGGGCTACAGGGGATAGGAATTTGTGGAGATCACCCACGTCTTGAAGAGGCACAGCACATAGAAGAATATTAGATAAATATGTCTAGATGGAATAAATATATTGGTAATTTCTGTCTGAATTTCTGTGATGAGGAGTTAACATTATTTACGCTATTTATATTCGGACTATTGTCCTCATCTTTGTTGTTGCTATTACAAACGTCTCGGCGGTTGTGCTATTCAACTTACCTCAGTGTATATTGATCTGGGTAATCTACTGAACTGAACTCTTTATTTAATAAACAGGGATAGATTGTTCTTGTCCCACTGTGCATGTCTAGTTAACGAGAATAGTCTACTCGGTTTATTAAATAAAGAGTTAAGATCAGAATTCCCAATAGGTTACCCAGATCAATATACACCTGAGTAAGGCCGGAGGGTACAACGACCGAAACATTGTGATAGCAACAACAAAGATGTGGATAATAGTCCGAATATGTATAGATGAAATGAATATGTTGGTGTTTTAAATCTGACTACATATACGATCTCATCATTTCTCACAGTTGCTAATAATAGCATAGTATATTTTGAATGTTGGAGTTCACAACTTCCCTTACTTTAATCTTGTTAACGACCACTGTGAAATGATGCGTGTTACTATAAAGAACATGGCGCCTACAACAATACACGTTAAGCTGTCGAGCATACTTACACGACGTGTAGAAACAACTTCAACCTAGACGATTAAGGATTAACTATACTATTTAATCCTATAGATATCAAAAGCAAAGTCGTAAAAATACGTCATGTATTAACTGTAAAGAATCTATTCTCATATAACATCGATATTATCCTAACTTGAAGAGGTAAAAAAGGCGTGTGTGTTAATTTCTGGGATATTCTTAATTTGATTGATTGAGTCATTCTTTTTCTACGACTTATCAACACTTTGCAGGTTATTTAAAGCCAGAAAATATTTTAGATTCTAAAAATTTGTTTTTGGCGATAATAATGATTGCGTGATACATTTTAATTAACTCATAGCTAGGGGTGGAGAGAAGAGGTGGATCCATACCTAATCAGAATTTGGTAAACCAAGAAGAAATTATAATGTGTATATAAAATGGGGAAGCAATTCTATATTACAATCAATATATAAACTAATCCCTCACTTTGTGGCCACGACAGTTTCTATACATTTATATTCAAGAGAATGGTCGACCTGGGTATGACGATAGACTACATCCGCCTCCTGGTTAAGACGATAAACTACGTCCAACTGCAAGGTCTTTGATCAGGAGGTTTCGAGGAGCGTGGAACCACCTCTTAATTGCTGGTGTTCCCAGGTCCACCCTGACCCGGGGTGGTAGCACCTGTTATGGTCCCAGCTATGGGCAAATAGTTAACCCCCAAACTGGGGTTAAAATACTATGAAAGTGTAAAAATAGGTTTTTAAAATAGTTTTTAACCAGAAATACTTTGTAAAAGAAATTATTACAAGCAATAAATTTTTTGAAGGAAAAATTATTACCAGCCATACTTTAAAAAAATATTATCAACAATACACACAGCTATACATTTTTTTAAAAAAATATTACCAGTTACGCATTTTTTGAAAAAAATGTTAACACATTCCCATAAAAAATTCCCAGAAAAATATTACCAGCAATAAAAATTTTTGTCGGCATTAAATAACCCATTGATGTTGATATACCGTAAAACAAAACAAAAACAAAACTAAACAAACCATCAAGAGAATGTAAACAAATGTAAAAAATATGACTGTGTAGCTAGTCAGTATTTGATTGATTCATCCATTTTCTACCGTTTTATCAACCCTTTTGCAGCCAGAAATTATTTTTAGATTGTAAGAAATTTTTTGAGATAATAATGATTTAGTGATAAAAGTCCTACTAATTAATCCACAACTGGGCGAAGAGGATGTGGATTCATACTATTCCCAAGGATATTTGTGCGTAAGTGAATATAACTAAGACGATTGTAATTGGAAGTCTGTTCTCCGATTAATAATTTCGAACTATTATCATTACACTATCAGTACACCCAAGTTTACAGCACCTGGTATTTCCAAGCGGTCACCGATCTAGGTACTGACCAGTTTCGACGTTTCTTAACTTCAGTGATCGTACGGGAACCGATGTTTGAACCTGATGTGGCCCAAGCCTAATCATTACATTGCGGCATTCCTGTGAGAATTAGAAGTTCTATCAAGATTTATTATACCGGCCAACAAAATTCTTTTTTTTTTTTTTTTTTTTTTTTTAAGGTACGGGATATTAGAATGTCTTTAGGTTAAATCAGGGTCGCTGAACCCGAAAATGTTCTTAGTTCTGCTGAATTGGTTCTACTTTTCACGATATTGGACATCAATAAATTTCAATGATTTAATTTTTTCCAAACAAGCCAGACTTACTCTCTCGACTCGTCGCTTTGCTTATGTTAGGAGAGATAACTATACCAAGGAAATAACTTCCGGATAGGGAGAGAAACAAGATGGCTACCGTTTGAACACACGCGCATGGATTGATTTTAATCTTTTTTCATCCACTTGCATGAAATAAGGCGAGACCAAAAATAAATACTGTTTGTATTTACAATATAATTGCTTTGCAATGCTTGAGATTTCACCAGAAGAGCATATCTAGCTTACTTTGGTGTGAAGATTGGACATCAAGATAAGGGCTCCTCGCAAAGATTGTAAGAATTGTACTGAAACCCGTCGCTTGTGGACCCAAGGTAAAGCCAAGTCAATGAAGTGTGGGTACCAATGATGTAGCGAGAGCCCTCTAAATTCTCACGACGATTACTTCTTCTGTATGATAAGTAAGGCAACATGGAACCGTCACAAGAAGTCATGACACTATCCTGATATTGAATCTGCAAGACGGTCAGTTTCACATTGTACTGTTTTTTCCGTTCCAGTTTTGAATTCCTTGTCTGATCTTGATCAAGATGATGACATCATGAATACTGCAGAAGCAATGAATGAATCTTCCGACAGCAGCACAAATAGCAGTAGTACTATTTGTCATTTGTATTTGGGAGATTTTCAGACTGCAAAAGTGAAGCTTTTCACACAAGGAGAGCTGAATGACCTGGCTAGAAATCTAACTTTGTCAAAAGAGGCAGTTGAGATTTTGGCCTCCTATCTTGTGTTCTTGACTCTTATTGACAGCACTAAACGAAGTTTGAAGTGTGCATTGTTGCACAATGGTGGCATGTTTGCTTGTATCCCAATTGTCCATTCAGTGTTCTTGAATGATCACTACACGAATATAAAGATTATTCTACAAAAACTTTGTTATGATGAGCATGTGGATGATACGTGTGGATTTTACAATGGTTAACTTTTTGTTAGGGCAGCAAAATGGTTTTGCTAAGTACCCATTTTGGGGACAGCAGAACCAACGATCAGCAATAGGAAAAGAAGAAATGGCCTAATCGTAAAGAGCTTGTTGTAGAGATTAAAATCATAAATGAACCGCTCCTTAACCGTGATCGCATCATCCTGCCCCACTAAATATTAAGTTGGGCTCAATGAAACAGTTTGACAAGGCATTAGATCAAGATGGCGCATGCTTTTGTTATATCTGCTCAGAATTTCCTGATCTGAGTAATGAGAAACTGAAGACAGGAAGTTTGATGGGACACAAATAAGAAAACTGATTAACGATGAAAATTTTGTCAATACACATGACTGAGATTGAGGATGCTGCGTGGACTTCTTTTGTAATGATGATTAATACTTTTAAAATTACTTTTTGACCTGTCAAATATCTTGTGTATTAGAAACTTCACAATATATCATAGTACTTACCTTATGTATTAGAAAATGTTAAGCAGTTTCTTCACAGATGAAAAAAAAATGAAAAAGATAGTATTCTCAGCTGAGAATACCATTGACAGAGCATGTGAGTAACGAGGAAGTTTTAATAAAAATGGAAAGTCATGCTCATACTTAGAATCAGAAAGGTAGAGTTCTTTTTCATTATATGCCCATAATGAAGAAAAGAAGGCCTGGAAAATTTGGTACTTACAGGATATATTAAAGGTAAGAGGTACAGAGGGGAATAGCGAGTAACTTAAGTAACAAGTTCGTATAGATGGGTAGCAGAACAGGTTGGAGAGGAAAAACAAACACTGATAAAAGCTACAGTGGATAGAAAGTTGCGGAGAGCAATAGTCGCCCATGTCCCAAAGAACACATAGAAGAAGAACAAGTAACATTGCATGACAATTACTGTTCTGTGACTTAAGCATCGAAACATTGTCAAAATCATGTATATCTTTCTTTTACTAATGTTCAACCAATACAAGGCGCAAGAACCACTCAAGGTAATTAAAGTGAGGCTGTTATACGAACTGCAGAGGTGGAGGTAAGAAGTGCAGGTTATGAGGATATATACGAAAGATAACGGTTGACCCTATATTTGAAGAGGTTAATATTGAAGCGATCTTGAGAGTTTGTTCCTCAGAGTAGTGGTTCTTGGGAAGAAGGTGACCCAATAGAACTTCCTCCTAAAAATGGAATATAAAGGGAATGAGGATGATTCGTTCCAGTTTATGGTGGGTTTTAGTTGTGAAAGTCTGAACTGGTGCATATATTTAATGTAGTTCGTCAGAACATTTACTGTTGACATTGCGATTTGAGAAGAAAATGAAGCTTATTTGTTTCGTCTGTGTAAAAGGAGTTGTAGAGGTGGAAAATAATTCGTCACCCAAAAGGCCGTGTAGACGCTTTTGAAATCTCTCAAGGCTGAAATGTGAAGATTTCTAGATCTTAAAATTTTGTTTAGTGGAGAGGTTTTCATACAAAACACATACACTTATATATATCTACGTGCATGTATATATTATGTGGTCGGTAAAGCAGCTCGAGGCGGTGTAGTGGTTAGCAACCTTGTCTCGCTAGAACAATTACGACTGAGTAGGGAGTTCGATCCTCACTGGGTGTCATCTACTTTCGGCCTTGTGCCACATCTAAGCTACACTTGGAAAATCACTATATTATATGGTCGGTATATGACTTGGTATGGACGTGTGAAGAGATATGTCATAAGCATATCAAAAGGAATCGATAAATCGAATTCGGACGCTAGTTGTATTCACTTAGAAATAACATCTCTTGGAAATATTATTCTTGTATTCTTTTCCATATTGTTATAGAGTAGTTTCACAGTGGAGGCTTGTATTTCACTAAGTCGGCCTTAAAATGGTTCGACGTACAAAACGTTAGGAACTTGATATAACAGTTAATGACGCAGCAATCTAGTTGTGGTGGCTGATACTTTAATGTCTGACATCGACTGACTCACCAACTCACTGAGGATATTTAGTCCCCCCCACGAGGGCATCATTTGGCAAAGGCCGGTTTAACGTGGGATTTCCATAAATGGGCTCGGCCAAAAATATGCCCATTGAACCCGTATAAACGGGTTCAGGGTTGGTTTAAATCAAGAGAATCCGTCCTTCGGCGTAGCCTCGTTCGGGTTCCTCCCCACCCGAAGGCAGAGAGTTCAACCGGTCAGCTGGTCGTCCGACTTCAGACTGAACTCAGACCAACTCATTGAGCTCACTGGCGACTGCTACTACTACTACTTATTATAGGTGGGAGAGTCTATTAACTATAGAATAGGTGTGTTCCAGTATAACACATATCTTGACAAAAATATCATGTTTATAGCATACAACCAATCGTTGACAGAAAAGAGAAAATGAGGGGTTAAGTACCTGGATTTACTCTCCCAGAACTACTGCACAAACAGTAATAACTATTAAAGGCTGTTTACAAGGACCAATATAATACTAATAATATAATACTATATATAATATAATACTATAATGGATCACTAATTTTACCGTTATCGTATTTCTCAACCTTAATTTCAAAATCGAGTAGAAGAAGCTTTGTAATCTGCAATTAAACATTTTATAAGGATATTCTTTCGTTTTTTTTAAAAATACAGTTGTTCAAATTATTTTCATGTGACAAAGAAAATCTAGGCTTTGATTAAATGAAATGTGCCCTATCACTTGTTACTATAGCACAGGCAAATTTATTTCACTGTATAAGTAATAAAAAGAGCTAGGACCAGTGCAAGCGTTTTGTGCCCCCAACCATGAATCTATGGTATCCCTATGAATCTATGATACGGGGAACCCCACTCTACGACATTACAATTTTCATAAGGTTGTATTCATATAAAATACAAATGTTATTGTAACCTAATTATGTACAATAAGGAATCATATGCAATATAGGTGAACAATTCAATTAGAAAAATTGAAAGTAAATACAATGTATCTAAATACAAATTAGAGACATGTTATAATAGATCATTCCATCTTAAATAAATCAATGTTTTGCGGCAATTTTTAGCATCAACTTGAGATTTTTCTTGTTAAAAAGTTCAATAATTTTAACACATTCAACATTATCGATAAAAAAATTAGTGAATTTTATATGGTGTTTTTTTCGAGAATTAGCCTGAGCAAAACAATTTCACGCATTTGAACGAAAAAAAAAGTCACAGAATAACGTTAAAATCCGCGAGAATCTTTCATCATTTAATAGTCATTTGTGCTTAGTTTAAATTTGTAACGTATTTAAATGTAGTTGGAAAAAAGCAAATGTTGATAAGATAGCCATGGTCACAAAGCACTGCCCAGGGTCCCCAATCAGGCTTTCATCCCCGATCGGAGATTTTGTGGGTGTTACGCACCAGAACAATAACAATTACTCAATCTATTTACTCTATACAATAAAAATATAGACGCTAATTAGAAAAGATAATTAAGTTTGTATTTGTTTAGCGATAGATTAATTCTAGTTATTTGTCCAGTTAACGGGCAAAAGAAAATCTTACTCAACGATTTGATTATAAAAGAAAATAAACACACATGAAAATGCACTGAATATGTGAAACTCTTATAAATACATATGCCATTCTTTAATTTTTAAATCTTTTTTTTAACGGATATTCATTTCTAAACATGTATGGGATTACTGCACCTTGTTTACCATTGGACTTCGCTCAACGCCCACTAAATGGAATGGCAATCAGCACTATAAGCGTAAAGAACTTACTCTCTCTTGCTCTTTTTTCTCTCCAAGATGCGATAGTTAGATGTGACTAGTTTTCTCCTTCGGGGGACTTAGTCGCACGGTGAGTTTAGTTCTTAATTTCACTAAACCACAATCCTTAACACAGTCCACTACAACTGCATAAATATATATAAACGAAGCCAAAACTAAATAAAATTAATTATGAGTATAGCAACAATGTTTTAAAATGTCTATAAAAACAATATTCTGGAACACTCAAATTGTAAAAATTAAAAAATATCTTTTTTTTTTTAAAAATTGCAGGTTGAGTATTTTTAAAACATTAACAATAAAAAGTTAAACTAAGTTATCTCCCTTACATATTCTTAACGTATATTGGCTATAACGCCGTGCGTTTCATACGCATTTACAAAAAAATTCACAACTATCAATTACATTAATTTTTGTCTTAGTAATTCACACGTGAAAATGATCTGGGATGAGATTGAAAGCACTTGGAAAGATAAAAGAAATAACCAAAACTACGACGTCTTTCTTACTCAGTTTTATAACAGCACTAAGAAATTAATCCGTGAATTTGAAAGGATTAAAATGAAAATAGAGATAATATGTCTAGATTATTCAACCATACATTAAATGAAAATATATATATATATATATATATATATATATATATATATATATGTGTGTGTGTGTGTGTGTGTGTGTGTGTGTGTGTGTGTGTGTGTAAATAGAATCCTGCATGTGTTAAATTCGTTTCTTTTTGAAAGTGTTTCAACTGCATCCATTGCAATTACTTAAAAGCCGTCTGTTAAAATTGACATATATATATATATATATATATATATATATATATATATATATATATATATGTGAAAAAAGTGTATATAAATATAAATAAATATATATATGTATAATTATTTATATATTATATGCATATACTTATTAGAAAGCGCTAATATATATATATATATATATATATATATATATATATATATATATATATATATATATATTAGCTGGTCACCCGTATTCGAAGATACCCGACTACAGATGCTCTTTCAGGCACATTTGCTCAACAACCACAGAGCCCACCTGTGCTATATACTGCAACTATGCTGAGCAGACCTTAGTTGCAGTCTCTGGGAGAGAGTGTGTTATCTAGCGTGATCAACAATTTGAACAAGGCCAGCACACTCAAGCCCTCGGCCACTTGTGGCTTTATGCTAGCACAGCTATCGACGACCCTCAAGATTTCCGTCTACCTAATTTTACTCACAAGGCTTGGGGCAGTCCGTAGTATGGATTTCAGGCACTTTCCAAATTTATATATATATATATATATATATATATATATATATATATAAACACACATTATATATCATACATTATCTTTAAGATGATCTTTTATCTAAGAAACATTGTACAATTTTATTTGAATAAAATAATCTATAACCTGTCGCAGGCTATACCTTAAGGTAATGAATGAGAACAAGAGAACGTATACAATTATTGTGTCTTAATAACTTGGAATTAGGATATTATTATTATTATTATTATTATTATTATTATTATTATTACTGATTTTCGACCCCAGGCGGGATTTATTTTGAAAATTATAGGGAAAAATATCATTTCCCTTTCCTTTCTGACACCATTTTATATGTGATAAATTTATCGCGAGATTTTTCGTTAATTGATCGCTAATGTTTAATCGTAACTCCTTTATACATCAATAGGGTGCCCATCGGTATTGTATAATAGTTCGCAAGCTTGTCTCACATGCTTATCAATTACGACTGAATATTGATTTCGATCCTTAGTGAGTGCTCCATGATTTCGGCCTTGTGCTAGATTTAAGTTATCCTAAGTAAATCCCTGTGCATCAACTGATACACACTCTCCCCCGACACAACACACACACACACACACATATATATATATAGTATCGCGCGTGAGTATTTGTATCGATAAAAATGGGTATAGATTCATAGAATAGATATACTATACCTTTTTTCTGAGCAAATTAAAAAGCAAAATCAAGCTAAAAAATAAAAAATAAAATGCACTATACACATTATAATGACAAGGGAACCGGATCGTTGTACATGGGTAATCACATAATTTATACAGATACTGCTTGTAAATGTTGATTTTCTAAGGGAATTGGGTTGAAATTTCTCATTTGATTTCTTGACAAGATCCAGAGACGGATATGTAATGTAATTGGCCCTGATCTGGCATCTCGTCTACAGTCACTTTCTCACAGACGCGCCGTCGCCTCTCTCTATCTTTTCTACAAATACTTTCATGGTAATTGCTCCGATGAGCTGCTTTCACTGGTTCCCAGACTCCATAAATTCAAGCGCCCTACGAGGCTGACATCCCGCCCCCACCCTTACACCGTCTCTTCTACTCCATTAGCTTCATACCTCGCACCTCTCGCCTGTGGAACACCCTTCCCAATTACTGTTTCCCTGGGAGCTATAATCTCCAACTATTCAAATGTAATGTCAATCGACACCTCCAGTTACCTTGATCTATCCACTATCCCTCTCCCCATCCTTTCTTCTATCTCTCCTATCTGCTCTCGCTCCAAATCTTCTGCAACCCCCTGCATCCTAGTGGCTTCACGCCTTGCTCGGGGCGTAATGCTTCAAAAAAAAAAAAAAAAATTTCCTTTTTAATTTGTTTGTCGTATTTCTTAACTTATCCGGGAAATGATATGGAAATACTATAAATTATTGTTTTCTTAAACATGCAAACACTCCCGTTTTTTTACATTTTTTTTTCTCTTACCGTGATAAAATTTGAGACTTTTTATTTCATGAATTCTTAATCAAACGTATGTGACGAAGTGTATTTTTTATGAAATAATGGAAACATGACGATTAAATTTATACGGTGGGAGTTCTCGGTGATTAATAAATCTGATGTTTAGTCATTTGATTTGATGTCTGAAAGTGGGCCAGGCAGAAGTTTTTCGCCCATTCTCACACACTTGCTTTTGTATTGGGAAAATAGATGTAATATCCGGGTATGCCAAGAAGTAATTCCCGGCTACTAAATAGACTGAACCGGAGCTAAAAATATCTGTCATAAAATAACTGGTCTATTTTTAGTGTTGTTTTACTCGGTTAAAAATTTGCCTGATTTCGCAAAGGTTAAATGGCATTAACAAATCCGGCGGAAGTGATTTTATCGGCGAAAGAGATTTACGAAATGATCGTATAACTATTTACATTTATTGATATATTTATAGCTTTGTCTGTCTGTCTGTCTCTCTCTCTCTTATTTTTAAATGTGTTTTCGTCAGAACGTGGGATAAACAGCGGAAGTGTCGCTTCCGGTAAAAGGGATTTGTTGCGAAATATTTATTTATTTTTCTATCTATCTATGAAAATGATTACAATGAAACAATGTTACTGCATGCTTTCCCGATTAGAAAAAAGAACTATTTTTACATCGAATCCTTACATAAGATGAGAAATGGATACTTTTTTGATAACAGTAAGAGAGTAGGCCAGTGATTAGATGTAAGAGAATCACCAAGACAATACCTAAAACCTCCACTGCACACTAAAAAATTAATGGTTACTGTATGGTGGTCTTTCAAAGGGGTCATTCATTATTCATTGTTGCCTCAGGGGAAAACAATAAACAGCAACGTAGTATTGTGGAGAAATTGAGTGCATACACGAAAAATTGAAAAAGAAACATCCTAGACTTGCGAATAGGGATGGCCCAATTTTGCTGCACGTCAACGCACGACCGCACGATTCACATTCAAATGTCAAGATCTGCATAGCCTGAATTACGAAATTTTGCCTCAGCCTCCATATTCACCTGATATCTCTTCTACTGATGTTTTTTTAAAGCATTTTGAGCTTTTCACACGCAACAGAGTATTCTCCAATCGAAACATTTAAACTGTATATCACATCAAAGGATGAAAACTCTTAAAAGTGTCACTAATAAGAGTGAGCCTTGGAACAACAGCAATTAAGAGGTGGTTCAAAACTCCTCAAAACTTCCAATCTCCCGATTAGATGCTTTGCTGTCGGATAAAACGAGGGAACACTCCTGAAAGTAATCAGATAATAAAAAACTGCAAAAGGCAATATGCCCCCAACACATGTAAGCAAATAAATAAAAGAAAAAAAGAAATAAAAAGTTGTTTAAAAATGACATCATAAAAAATTCCAATTTAATATTTTAAAC
The DNA here is from genome assembly GCA_903632075.3 of Acanthosepion pharaonis. NCBI lineage: Eukaryota > Metazoa > Mollusca > Cephalopoda > Sepiida > Sepiidae > Acanthosepion > Acanthosepion pharaonis. The sequence goes on along the minus strand of CAHIKZ030001431.1, from coordinate 501,914 downwards.
AATGAATAATTTGTTTTTTTTTTCTATAAATACGTGACATCTGTGATCTACACTATTGTAGTCAAATTTTAATTACAAGCCTTGCCTCGCTCCACGTTGTGTTAATTGATCACAAGGCTGGCTTGGTTCGAATGATTGACTTGAATCTATGATTGGTTTAGCCCGGTCAGAGTAAACTTACACAAAAGAAGAAAAAGAAATAAATTGATTAAAAGACAAAAAAAAATGATGGCTTAGGCAGGCCGATATTCTCCATGCAATAACTATCGACCCTTCCCGATTATCGTGACACGCTGTTCTTATGATTTTGGAACGAGACTTCTGGAACAAGGCTTTAAGTCGGAGGCTTTTTCTTCAGGGCAGCAAATCACATGAAATCAGGCTAGGCGGTAGTGCTCGTCTCTCAGTTCAGTATCGTCTCCCCAGTCTCTCTCTCTCTCTCTCTGTTGTGTCTCTGCCTTAGTGTGTTTTAAGAATCATAAAGAAACAACACTCCAATGGTTCTCTCACACACAGAACATCAACTTTCTCCCATGGAGCCCATCTTTTGGGGCTGGGTATGGAGATTTATCCTAGTCATTTCGCTGGTTTTTGCGTTGAACATTGTCATATGCAACCAATTTTTCATAACCTGTTATGATATATTTAAGGTATTGTTATTTAGGTTGATTCATTCGTCATTACAATTGGTTCGCCAAAGCGGAAATTACTTATGACTCAAACTAATAGAGTTACAAAAACAAAATGGTTCTCCAGAAGGATACTGAAAATTCCATGGATGGAGTGAGTAAGCAACAAGGAAGTCTTAAAGAAAATGGCAACAGAAAGAACACTTAGAATCAGGAAGAGACAAGTGAAATGGATGGCGAAGCGGCGGAGGGGAGCCTTAGCAAAGGGAGAGGGCTACAAGGGGGAGAAAATTATGGAGAGCCATGAACGCCTATATCCTGAAGGTACTCGGCACATAGAAGAAGAAGAAGAAGAAGAAGAAGAAGAAGATGGTAATAAATTGAAACTTACCGTAGTACGATGGTTAAATAATTCCCTTCAATTTCAGAACAATTACTTATTGTGATTTCTTAAAGTATTAGTACTAATTACGAAAAATTGCATTTTTACATTATCAAATTTTTTACATTATCAGTTTTTGTACATTATCAAATTGTTTTCTGAAATTATTAAATAATATATTTTATTCTGTACACTTTTTCGGACTGTTGTTATCTTAATTGTGTTTTTTTTTAACACCACATTTCGATTGATGCATTATTTATGTGTTTTTGGAAAATAAATAAAGAAAGAAAGAAAGAAAGAAAGAAAGAAAGAAAGAAAGAAAGAAAGAAAAGAGTTTGTAAAAGAGGTCGAGGAAGCCAACCGTATCGAGTTTTTGTCAGTACGCTGTTTGATATGGTTCATACTCGAACTGAACTGAACAATGTAAGTATAAATGTAAGTTTTGAGCGACCTTGTTTTTAGTTAGAACTATCTCCTATATATATTTATATACGCTATATCTCTAATACTGAGCACTTTTTACCGATAAATATAGCATAATTCAAAACTATATTTTTATATATATATATATATATATATATATATATATATATATATATATATAAGACATTTTATGTTTATACATTCTTTTTATAGATACAAATATTTAAGTAAAAAAATAATGTATAAACATAAAATGTCTTAAAATAATTGTCGGACTTTTGTCCATTTCAATAATATATATATATATATATATATATATATATATATATATATATATTATGTGTGTGTGTGTGTAAAAATATATAGAGATACAGACAGACGGAGATAAAGAGAACGGACAAACAATGTCTGTTCAGCTTTTTTTTGTTGTTGTTGTATAAGTCGTTTAATTTCAGTTGAACACTTATAAAAGAGTTTACCGAAATTATGTGATAGCCTGAGTCCTTTTGATCAGCATTCGTCATTTCCAGGGAAAGAAGGGTGAATATATTTTAGCGTCAGGTGACAAAAATTACAGCTCGATGTAATGAATAAAAGGTAAAATAACCCATTTTGCAAAAGACCCATGTATACCAATACTCTTGTCCTTTAGACGATTGTGCCTTATTTATAATTATTTTATATATTATTTTATAATAATAAAAAGATATCAAAATATATTGATTATAGCACTACATTTCTTTCGATAAGGTTTCCTGTAATCTCTCAAAGCAAACTACAATATGGCAAGAAAAATACAGATTCACGGCGTTCCCTTTGTCAAAGTTTGGTCCACAACACAACAGTTCTCTGCCAGTAAGAAACAGTAAGAAACCAAAAACGATTACGAATCTTAGAGACACTTTACAATTAAAACGAAGAAACCCAAGTGTCGCTAGAATCTAGGTCACGGTAATAGCGTGGGAACCTACGTTCATTTCAAACTGTTAGCAAAACAAATTTGTTTTGTGACTTTCAAACTTCTTTCCTTGAAAAACGATCAATTCTGGACAAAAATGCTCGGGACATAAAATAATTTAGCTAAGCTAGTTTAAAGTTTTTAACGACTAATAAGCCACCTGAAGACATGCATTTAAAAAATTTAATAGATATTACCTGTTCGTTCTATTTGAGTATTGATTATTCTTTTTAAATGTTCAAATGTTACATAATAATTATATAGTGCTTCGATGAAAACTTGGTGTTTATTATTATTATTATTATTATTATTATTATTATTATTATTATTATTATTATCAGTAGTAGTAATAATATTATTATCAATTGTAATAGAAGTAAAATTATTAGTAGTAATAGTTTTTTTTACAACTGTCATTATCACCTCTGTAAATACTACAGCTATTAATTAATTACTATAATTAAAAATGGGATCACATTTTGTGAATCCAGCTTAAATTGACTTCAGGTCCACTAAAGACATGAGACCAAAGTTCCTCCTCACTCATGTTGAGATACTGGCACTTCGAACCGATAGATATCTTCTTAAATAATCAGGTCTTTACGCAGCAACATGAGAATAAGTTACGGAATAGATTTTATATTGGGTCTTAGACCGGGAAGAAAAACAGCAGATAATTACAGTAGATTTACTACTGCTACTATTAAACTTACAAACCAGCTATGGTCTGTTTAAAGCAAAAGCTGAGATTGTGCTGGATAGAGGAGTAGCGGAATCTATCTATCTATCTATCTATCTATCTATCTATCTATCTATCTATCTATCTCGTTCTATTTATATTTATAACATATCATACCCTATCAATATCTATCTATCAAAAAGGAGAGGAGGATAGGATGGGGAAGAAAAGAATCACGAAAGACTGAAAAGGTTTTCATAATGATTAACAAACACATATTACATTCATTATATCCGTGTGAATTGTAACATGTCCTTTAAAATCACTCTCTGTTGATACCATTTTCACGTCACTATCACGACAATCAGTGGAACTTGTTGGTTCAACAATATTCATATATATATATATATATATATATATATATATATGTAGTTGTATATTTAGGCAGCAATCCCTCCTTTATGCATGCTTCATTAAAAACGACAGACAAGTTACTACGGTTAAGCTTTTTATTTAATTTTTCTCGTGTTTGAATAAGAGCTTTCTTTTCTGGACAAAGGGTGTGTAAGAACTGTCCAAACGTTTTATATTTCTGAGCGCTTTCGACTATACCTTTAGCCATTATCAAGGATGATTCGATTTTTCAGCTTAATTGAGTGTATGCGTTTTGTGTATGTCTTAGTGCGTGGTAGGGATGTTTTTCATTTCCGAATATGGCTAGCACATTGTGGCTTTTTTCGTAGTTAATATTGTTAAGAGTTGGCCTTTTCTTTTTATTATTAAAGCTTCCATTATTTTTAATCTTTTTTTGCAGGTGGATGCAGTTAATATATTTGTGTTTTCTACTAGTATGTTTCTAATGGAGTCTGGTATATTTGTGTCTGTGTTTAAATGTGTTCTAATGGAGCTGTGGTCAGATAGGTGAAACGTAAGACGTCTGGATAAGCATGTGGTTGTGTAACCGATGTAATTATTTATGAGTCCGGTTTGATCAGGAACACAGTTTCTTAAGGGGCATTTAAACTCATAGATAATGTTCGTTCTTTGTAATTTTGACTTATCTGGTGTGTTGTTATTTTTGAGGATAAGGTTATCTGTCTTAAATTTTTTATAATAGATAATTAATTTTTTATTCGGGTCAATTGGAGTTGTATATTTCTTTATAATATGCCTTAGAGAAGATTCGTCTTGTTTGTAATTAATATGCGTTTGGTTTTTGTAATAAATGTGTATGTGATTTTTGGTTTTGTGTTCACTACGTGTAGTAATTATTTAGGATGGATGGTTTTCGACGTGAGGTGACGCTATTATACCTTGGTTTGTTTTTTGGATATTACCAGCCGGTATATTTATATGGAAACATAAAACCCTATAAACCAGGAAACCCGCTACGACGCTACAACATGCACAACCAAAGTTCCATTCTATGACCATAATGGCAACATTGACACCCAAATTAATGGTATTAGTATAGGAAATCGACTCGGTCCATGCTTTTCCAACTATTACATGTCGCGTGTAGAAAATACGATATTCACACAGGTCCGCAAACCGAAAATATATGTTCGCTACGTAGACGATATTTTTATTTTAGCTAATAACATTAAAGAAATAGATACACTTAAGATCACATTTGAGAAAAACTCCGACCATAACTTTACCTATGAACTTAGCCAAAAAAACAAACTTCCATTCTTAGATGTCCTCGTTGAATACAGCAATAACACTTTCATTACATCATTATACAAAAAACCCACCAGCAAAAACTCGTGCCACCTTAACTTCAAAAGCGAATGTCCACTTAGGTTACAAAATAGCAGTAATAAAAAACTTTCTAAATAGAGCTCACCAGAATTCATTCTTTCGACTACTCTTCCTCAAAGAACTTAATAATGTTAAACAAACACTAATCAACAAGGGCTTCCCTATCCACCTTATAGAACACCAAATTAGACTATTTCTCCCCAAAGCAAGTAATAACGATAGTGAACACAGCCAAAAATCACATACACATTTATTACAAAAACCAAATGCATATTAATTACAAACAAGACGAATCTTCTCTAAGGCATATTATAAAGAAATATACTACTCCAATTGACCCAAATAAAAAAATCAAATTAATTGTCTATTATAAAAAAATTTAAGACAGTTAACTTTATCCTCAAAAATAACAACACACCAGGTAAGTCAAAATTACAAAGAACGAACATTATCTATGAGTTCAAATGCCCCTTAAGAAACTGTGTTCCTGATCAAACCGGACTCATAAATAATTACATCGGTTACACAACCACATGCTTATCCAGACGTCTTATATTACACCTATCTGACCACAGCCCCATTAGAACACATTTAAACACAGACACAAATTTACCAGACTCCATTAGAAACATACTAGTAGAAAACACAAATATATTAACTGCATCCACCTGCAAAAAAAGATTAAAAATAATGGAAGCTTTAATAATAGAAAAGAAAAAATCAACTCTTAACAATATTAACTACGACCAAAGCCACAATGTGCTAACCGTATTCGGAAATTAAAAACATCCCTATACACACTAAGACATACACAAAACGCACATCTCAATTAAGCTGTAAAATCGAATCATCCTTGATAATGGCTAAAGGTATAGTCGAAAGCGCTCAGAAATATAAAACGTTTGGACAGTTCTTACACATCCTTTGTCCAGAAATGAAGGCTCTTGTTCGAACACAAGAAAGATTAAATAAAAAGCTTAACCGTAGTACCTTGTCTGTCGTTTTTAATGAAGCATGCATATATATATATATATATATATATATATATATATATATATATATATATATATATATATATAATTGTTCACCCAATATAAAAGCCTAAGTGCCTCTCTGGAGGTAATGGGTTACTACGGCAATGGAGATGTTGTAACATCGTAAAGAGAGGGAGAATGGGTTGCATATTATGAGGATATGTAGGATCGCGATGATGATATTAAGATTGTAGTGACCAGGGGAGCATCCTTCGTGAGTCCGTTCCACTGTGCGCGTGTTAAGAGGCGTGTCTTAGCTTTTAATTCTGAACTGGTGGAACCATATATATATATATATATATATATATATATATATATATATATATATATATATATGTGTGTGTGTGCGTGTGTGTAAAAATTTCAGATATAATTACAATATATCTGTAAAAGACAATATGAAGAAAGATAAACGGAAAACTTATCTTAGCCGACGCGTTTAGTCCTCTGATTGACATTATCAAGACATTTGGACCAAAACCTTTATGTAGTCCACGGGGGTAGATTGTTCTAATTCCACGTACCATGCCTTTGGATATTTCAGTTTTAGTTAATTTGCCTTGGTAACTTTCCAAATTTTTGCTCTCTCGGTAGAGGCCAAGGATTGAACTAACAACTCTTTAGGTCAAGTCACTTTTTCGATTAACCGTTGATAAGCCGTAGAAAACGAATCAATAAAAACTGTTTGAAAGGGAGATTTAAGCATTCTACTCACAGAAATTACATCAGGCATTAACACGGAAATAAATCAGCATCAATCTAATCAGTCAGTTATGTGCCATGCGTGATACACGCTTAGGCGATCATGCATCTTTCGATACATGACTGACGAGGCAGATTTTTTCCCCGCAGTAGGTTGCCATTTCTTTCTGCGTTAGACTAGTTACCATCCAAGGCTATAGAACCCGGTCTATCCTGCTATTTACCCATAGCTGGTGGGAGAAGAAAAGTATTCATACCTTTCACAAGGCTATTAGCACGTAAGAGAATGTAATGGATTCGACTGGAATTCGAATTCAGCTCACCAATTCCTAAATTCGAGCCGCTATCCCTTACTCCACCGTGCCTCATCAATCTAATACTACTCATTAACTATGCATACACGTGACAATAATATTATTCTTTTATTATATAGTTTTATGCAATAAACTGTTTAATTTATTAACAGATTTCATTTGTCTTGTCTGACAGTAAAAATCAATTACATGTTATAGAGACATTAAAATTATCTGTCATGATATAGAGGGTGACAACAGGAGAAAATTTGAAGAGCCATGTTTTAGTCTATGGTTTAACTGCAGCTCTCTATTCTCTTTTCACCGATTTTTTCTCTCCTTTGGACACTCATCTGAGTGTCAGTATATTGCAGCGATGCAATATGCAGCTTTGGTTTACCAGGCTGATGGATTGATGCGTCTTGCCTTCATGTCGCGTTTGCAAACCTCCTTTTAACGAAGAACTGGTCGTCCCGCGGATCTCAATCCTGTGACAAGTTCTCCTTATAGCATATCATATGCATGCGGCTATATATGGCCTAGCTAGCATAAGCAAGACGAAGATTCTTGTTATTCCCGGCTGTTTTCTATTCCTCTCGGATAGGCGAATATTTCTGATAGCACATTTTTCATTGTAATTATGTTCACCCTGTACAAGACCCAAGAGCCACTCAAGGTAGAGGGTTACAGAGTAAGAGGCACCATCCCAGCAAGACGATAATAAACTTCTATTCCTGTTCAAAATGCCGCAGAGGTGTGTTTACTGGACAATAGGCCTATGTTCCGAAAAGTTATGGAATATCAAAAATGCTTTATTTCATGTAATTATTACTGCTGATACTTTAATTTTTAAATTTACTATTAATACATTTCAATCTTATATTTTAATTTTTAATTTATATTTTTAAGTTATTAAGTTAATTTTGAATAGTCAAAAATTAAACAAATTGCTAAATAAATCATTTTGATTTGTGGAGTGTAATTCATTTTTTAACATCAAGAGAAAAATAAAATGTTCATTAGAAAATGAGTAAGTTTTCTCTGACAGTATATTTACAAAATTAAACTTGATTTTGGTAAATAAATAATGTTTAAAACAGCAGGAAATTAGTTTCAGGGCGCAGAGGGATGACATCACATCAACGTCAGAGTATAAGTACTACTTAAAAAGAATAGTGATCTATTTTATTCATCCCATAGGATTGTCCAATATTATTGTGTTGACCTACAAAACTACTCATACACGTAAATATGTGATAAAGGTGAATTAATGAAGTAAAAATTACTGAATAGGAAAATCTGTACAAAACACCTGCGAGAAGATACGAGTAATATAAACTATTTTAGAAACCCATTTAGGAACAGAATAATAATAAAAAAATAACGAGAATAACATTACTAAGTATTTTTTTAGCCATCCCCTGACTATATTTCCTTTAAGATATTTCTGCATTAGAAGTGGTTACATTTTTCTACTTGTAAAACAGAAGTGTAATAAGCTTTTCCTTTCTAGGAAGTGTTAAAATATCTAAATACAAATTAAAAATACAGGAGCTTTCAATTCTTTTAAATTTCTTCTTCTTCTTCTTCTTCTTCTTCTTCTTCTTCTTCTTCTTTGTGTCACATGCCTTCACAGTTTCCTTTTCTATGTAACCCTTAATAAAATTTGTCTTTCTGTTATCGCTCCTAAACCCTCTTTTGCCATCCGTTTTTTGTTTAGAGAGTTTATTTAATTCTAGCAAGAATCGGGTTGCTTGATTGTTCAATCTAACTAGGAATCCAACATAGTTTGATGTTTTTATGTTTGCAAGTAGTGCTCATTTTACATAATAGTTTGATAATGAGTGTGTTATTGGATTCTTTTTCGTCAAAGCCATTAGTTCGAAAAATTAAAAAAAATGTTTGTTTTGTTTGATGACATTGATAACTCTGAAGTGATGATGTTGAGAGGTATATTGCGTAAGCCTCTGCAGTGAAAATAAAACATCCCTTTAGAAGGCGCTTTTTTGTAATATTTTGGCTCACACTTTGACCCGTCTGCATAGATGGGTGTATGATTTCCAATATGCTCTGAAACTTGTCCCGGAATATGAGTGGGTACGTTTTTTTGTTTAGGGAGTTTATTTAATTCTAGCAAGATTCGGGTTGTTTGATTTGTCAATGGTGGAATACTGGCTGCATCCGTGTCTTCTGAGTCTGTGGGGTTGTATTTTATTGTCTTTTTGTTGGAATAGATCACAGTTTAAAGATACTGCTGTAAGGATAGTTTAGTTGAACATGATTTTATTTTGACATAGTACTGTAGTGCCAGTTTAGTGCACCTTGAGTGTGAAGGTGTTTCATTAGCTTCTGTCTATAAGCTCTCCATTGGGGATGTCCTAAAAGCCCTAAGTACTAGTCTGGGGTCTTGATGATAGGTTGCCTTGATTATTTTTTGGTATAATTTTCTGGCTGCCCCATACATGAAACTAGCGTAATCCAGTTTTGAGCGAAGTAGTGATCTGTATATTTTAATTAATGTTTGTCAATCTTCTCCCTATTCGGTATGGGCTACCACACACCTAATTCGGTGGACTTGACTACATTTTATTTTTAAATATTTTAGATGGGGAATGAATGTTAATTTTTTTTAATCAAAGATGATACCTAAGAACTTTTGTTGTTCAATTACTGGAATTTTTGCTCCGTCCAATTTTAAACAGGGGTCGATGTACAATTTCCTTAATTTGCAGAAATGTAGGCATTTTCCGTGGACCGTTTGTGTATTTGTTTAGCCATTGTTGGAGTTGTCTTTCTATGGTATGCATATGTTGAGATCTGTACATTATTAGAAAGTCGTCGACATATAAGGAGCATCCCACTTCTGGGATTAGAGATGAAATTATGGAATTAATTTTGACGCAGAAAAGGATCACCGAAATAATGCTTCCTTGTGGAACCCCCTCTTTTAGATTTTGCAGTTCTGATAGCGTAGTTCTTATGTGGACTTGAAACATTCATTCTTGCAGGTAGTTTTCTATGAATTGAGTCAGCCTTTATTTTAGGCTCAGTTCATACAGGTCTTTCAAATACCAAATTTCCATGTCTTGTCGTATGAATTTTTCAAGTAAAAAAAATAGCTGCCGTGAGATGTTTCTTCTTAATGAAGGCTTACCTTAAAAAAGGCTTCTAGGCTTATTAAGTGATCCATGGTGCTTCTCTTTTTGTTGCTAAAAGCACATTGGAAATCGCTGATTAAGCGTTTAGTTTCCCGGTATTAAGTCAACCCTTTTCTCTCTTCATTTTTTGTTTTTCTGCTTTTTTTGTTTGAGTTTTAGAAATTGTTGGCCACCATTCTTGGCAGATTAATTTGTAGATATTGTTTTGGCTAGTTTTTTTTTTTACTGGTTATTTTAGGGCTATTCATCGAGAGGTGTTTTACAGTATTTGTTTGGTATTTGCCTGGTATTTTCTTTATCGTATTCCAGACAGATTTTATTTTTGTAACAGAATTGAGTCTGTTTACGTAGTTTTTCCACCATTCTGTTTGTTTCCTTTAATTATTTTCCGTGTTTTTACTGGGAGTTGCTTAAATTACAACAAATTAGAAATTGTAGGTTGTTGAATTCTCTCAGAACTGCTCTTCTAGCTTGATTTGCTTTTTTCATTCATCATTGATGCAAGGTTTGTTGTGTTTTTTTGGTGCTGAATTTTTGGGAATGCATTTTTTAGCTGTAGAGAAGGGGATTTCCATAAAATGTTTTAAGTTCTTGATGCGTTTTTCTTCAACTAGTTTTTCAGAACATTGGTTTTTAAATTCTTCCCAGTTCGCTCCGCCTAATTTCTAACAGAGAAGATTTTTGTCATTATGTTCTGAATTTTGTAGGACAATTGGCAAGTGATCGCTACCGCATGTGTCTGCCAGTAATTTCCAAGAGAAATCCATATAAATTGATGGATCACATAGGGATAAGTCTATTGTCGAGTACCTGCCAGAAAATGGATTTATGTAAGTCGGGGTTTTATCATTATAAATGCATAAATCGTTGTTATAAATTATTGTTTAAGGTCCTTCCCTTTTGGTTTGTGCTATTACAACCCCATATGGTGCTGTGACATTTAAAGTTTCCTATTATTATAAAAGGGACAGAGTGTTGCCTTATGATTTCATGAATTTTAGCTTCATTTACTGGTCCATTCGGTGGGATATATACTGAGCGGATGTTTATTGGACTCTGCAAGGTCACTTTAACAGCAGTCCCCTGTAAATTTGTTAAATTTATTTTACATTCCTAACCAGGATGGATACACCACTTGACGCTCGAAGCCGAATGTCATGTGTGTAGTAGTATTGCTGGTTGTCTTTTATATTCAGTTTGTTATTTTGTTTAAGGAATGTTTCTTGAAGGCAAACAACTGCTGGTTATAGGTCTGTTATTAGCAGAAGCAGTTCATTTATGTCTGCCTTTATTCCACGGCTGTTGCATAGAATTATTTGGTACATAATTTCTAAAAGTTTTTGGGATTTAGCTTAGTATGTGGTTGTGATTTAATTTTCTGAGGTTTTGATTTGGGTTGTATTGGTCGTTTGTGGATTCTGGCTTTTCACTTCCATTTCTTCCAATCAGATTTGGATAGGAATTTGGTCACTGTGAATTTCTTTTTTTTTTTTTTTTTTTGGCTGGTTCTGTTTTTTGGAGATAAGTTCTTAAGTCTATCTTTGATGGGTTTTACTGGACGCATAAGAGATTTCTGTAACCCTTGCTTTGTAGGGGATTTTGTATTTTTTTAGGAGTGGTTTGAGCGGTAGTTTTTGTATTTGATTTTTCTTTATTATTTCGATTCTTTCATTAACTTTCTTTTGTGGTTCAGCCTGCACTATCTCTTTGGAATATATGTCCTAAAATTTGGACCAGTCATTTGGTTCCAAGTGTACGATCTTCTCAATGAGGGCTCTGTATTAGTCAGGTTGACTGGTATTTCTTATGGTCCTTCCTTGCGTTATTTTTGCATAGGAAGGGACTTTCACATAACTTTTTACAATTTGCCTTACTTTTAACGAATGAGATATGAGATCGTTTATGTTTCACCATGATTATTTCCTTTACCAGAAGTTGTATGATGATGAGTATGCAGGATGGTTTTTCTGACATTTAACACAGCTTACCTCATAGTAGCATTCGTCTTCCGTGTGGGCTGAATCCCTTTGACAACATTTTCTACATGTTGGGTGACTCCTGAAGCTATCCCTATGATGCCCGAATTTTTGGCACTTGAAGCACCTTAGTGAAGCAAGGATATATTGTTCCACTGGCTCAATATTGTAGTTGACTTATTTTTCTATGGGTTGTGTTACAAAAGTAAGGATATACGTGTCTGTAGTTATAGTTTCTCCTTTCTTTTTTATTGTGATTTTACAGCAATCACTGACACCCTGACTTTCTATGGCGGATGCAATTTCCTCAGGTGGGCTAGAAGAAGTATTTAGTCTTTAATGGGAGAACGCTTTTATTTTTTATTTTGTTGTTATGGAAAGTATTCATCTTGATTAAACTTTCGGCATGTTTCCTATTTTTTACTTCGAATAGCAAATTGCCATTTCTCAATTTCTTAGCTGTTTTGGAGTTATTCCTGCTAGATAGCACTTTTTACATCAAGAAAAGAGAGATTTTTGCTAGAGGAGTTTCATCTAGAGACGCGAGCCCGAGAAATTTTGGAAAGTCAATACATAATTCTTTTTTCAGAATCAGAGAATAATAGATATCTTTTGGGGTTTTTATTTTGGTTATTCATAATTTTTGATGTATAAAAATTCACTACCTGTGCTCCCCATCCACCACGGAGCCCAGCATTGAGACGTGTCAAGAGGGAATCCCATTTGCTTTGACAAGACAGGGCTACACAAACCAGTATACTCCTATTCGAGCGAGACTGAGCACCCGTTAAACTATTGCACTTCCCAAATCTGAAATGTACAAACTGGTACGTTTACAACCATCTATCTAGACTTATAGATCACTTCGAACTGAAGAGCCATCGCCTTCTAACGCCTATGGCTTGTTTTATCCAAGTGTATATTTGGGTTATTGTATTTTGATATAAAGTACTCCATAAATTAATACAGTTATTGGCTCTAGGGCTTGACATGACCAGCCGACTGATCGGATCGAGCCTCTCCGACCATCCATCTAGTCCAAGTAAGGGACTCCTGAATACCTCAACCACCAGGATCACATTCCCAGACATTACAGGTCGCCACCCATGGCAAACAGGTGGTCTCATTGGGGGTGTCTTATCCCTCTGAAGAGGTGCAGTCGGCGTATTCTGAAGCCACTGTCGACAGGGCAAATTTTTCAAACCCTCTTTCCTAATAATGTGCCCTAGAAATTTCAACTGTCTCTTTCTGGTGTTAACTATAAGTCCTTTTTGTTTCTATTGTTTCTAAAATTTCATCATTGATCACATGTTCTGTAGAACCATATTTCTGTTGATTCAAACCTCTCCTTCGTATGTGAGGAGATTGCTCATTTACTGCCATATTGAATGACTGACAATACGTAACAACTCAGTCGTCTTTGTTCCTAACGATGTTTTCCTGTTTCTTAATACTTTGCTTAGCTTTTGGAAGGCATTTTTATTATCCCAATTTGACCTTATATTTCACTGTCGCTCCTCCCGTCCTTTTTGATAAAACACTTACCAGATAGTTAAATTGTTGAAAATTTTAGCTATAAACACATCATGAGGAGTTTTCAAAAATTGAGGTGTGAAAAGTGTACAAACAATACATTTGTTTTTTTTTATGTTTGTTGAAATTGAAACTATTTTGCTCATAACATTCAAGTACTAAATGAATGTGATGTGCTGGTGACGTAGCAGTTATCGGAATGAAAAATGGAATCGGCAGCCGAAGTTCAAATCCCACCCTAGGGTTTTACGTTCATTTAGCGTCAATAAGAAAGCCATCAGTAAATCCTTCCAACCACCAGATGTGGGTAAAATAGTAATACGGATTGGGCCTTATAGCCTTGTAATAGGTTCTCCAAGATGAGTTATGGTGATTCATAATTTACAGATATTAAAAAGAAAAAAGAAGTTGTGGAGACCCATGATCGTCCCCATCTCGCAGTGAAATAGCTAATTCGTGTAGAATTTTAAGTTTGTAAAGATTAACAAAAATTATTATTTTTAAATTATTATTAAAAATATGCACTGAATTAGAATTAGTTTGTTTTTTAATTTAGGGAAATAAAACGATGATAAAGTGGAAATAGTTTTTGTGTGATGAATTTCGTACTTTAGGACTTCATTGAACTAAAGTGATATTTACGTTGATACGAGTACGCATGCGCATGAAGGAGGGGACTTTGAAAATTTAATTCTTTTTTTAAATATATGTTTTGGGGATATCGTAAAGCCGATTTAATTTAGTCTCTTTTTTTCTTTTTGCTTACGTTTCCATCACTTTTCTTATTAAATATCGCACATTGTGATAATAGAAGATCTGCCAAGTAAGGTGAAATGTTGTAAGATACTGGATGTAAATTTACTGTGGATGCTCTAGCGATTAAAGCACTTTCTGTACATTTTCATCTTAGCAAATTGCTTTTAATTAGTGTATCATTCTGTTAATCAAAATTATGGTTAGACTCACTTTCACTCTCCTATCAGCCGAAAGATCCAAACTCTGACTTGTCAAGTTGATTCTCTACAATGGAAATGCTCTCCTATGATGCATTAGGAGTTCGCGAGTTTTTAACCGAGAAATCCATTAAAAAAAGAGTCATCCACCGCTGATCTCTAGCTATTTCCTGCATTGAAAAATGACCGGAGAGGACAATAATCTATTGACACTCCTTGCATCTAGTAATACTAGATTACATCATTGAAAGTTATCATGAAAAACGAGTTCCAAGAATGTTTCCGACAATGATACCATTGTCTTATGAAGTGAATAGGTTCACAAGAGGAGCATTTTGAAAATAACAGTAGTCAAACTTGGGTTTCAATAGTGTTACGTGTTGATAATTGTAACAAAGGAAAAAAAAATGATTTACCACAACACAGAGCTAAATCACAAACAAATATTTAATTTACTAAAACAGAACATAAAATATATACAGGATAAACAATTGTGGCCTACAAAACAGAAAACACAGAGTTACTGGTGAAGTGTTACGAGGGAGAAAGAAAGGGAATCAAATATCTTTATCACTTTAGGGCTAGTGAATTAATCTAAGTGCTATATTTGGAAATCCACAAAAGGTGTGTAAATAAATATTAATTTTTTGTTTGGTCAATGAAAATTAGTCAAAATTCTATTTACCAACTTTGTTCCATGGAATTCTCTTTTTGGTTTTTGGTTGGTCGGCAACTTTTTATAGAGATTCTTTCGGCTGGATATAATAGTCCTTGAATCAAAAGCCGGAGTTGATAACAGCAGAAATTCCCATTCATCAACATTATTTATTGTACTTTGTACAAATGTGGCACAAAGCCGAAAAAAGGGGTTGGGGTAAAGGACGGTCATCACTTGTCTTAGATTAAAACTTAGCTAGCCACAACCACTGACCCTATCATACAGAACAATATTCCTTTCACCAAAACAACACATTTATCCATACCTTTCTTACTACAAACACCAAAATGCCTCTTTGACTCCATGAAAAAACCCTAAATAATCCCCTTATGTACAAAAATATTGTCTGTGGGGGGAGGGCATAAAACAACAACTTCTAAAATGATCCCCAATGAATATATACAAAATGACAAAATATATTTACAAGAAACCAAATAAAATTAGTGTTAGTAATAAAACCCCCCACAAACTTTTGAAAGTGGCAGAAATATCAGTTAACCGGACGAAATCGATGCGGGACTTATGAAAATAAGACCACACTCATTCTTCCCAAGCATTCACACAGGCACACACTCATTCATACACAACAACAATTACGAAAAACACACACACGAAAAACGAAAGGCGCCCCGCATCTACCAGAGAACTGACATCACTGACCACCTAAAACGAGGGAGGGGATGGGGAGTTAAACTAAAGGAAAAGAAAATGGGGACAGAAATAAAAGGGGGACCAATGAGCAAACACACCCTAGCTAAGTTTACCAGAATAGAAAAACTAAAAGAAAAATACAAAAAACCTAATCTAACCTAACTCCGGGATGGGTTGCCTATGTTGAACCCAGGAAAACAATATCTTTAATGCCTAACCGGCATCCAGATGCCACTCAAGGTCAGCCCCTTTTACTCGGCACATACGCGCAAGATTCACCTACCTTTTGTTGAATTCCGATGAGGTGAGCCGCCGCCTTTCCGTCCTGATCTTGACTTTAAGCTGATGCTTAAAGAACAAGATCAGTTGGGAAGAATTGAACCTCTCGCCCTCATGGAATCCCTTCTGACGTGTCGTCCAAATCACGACTCTCATAACCCCTAGTAAGCAACAGAACACATAGTGTTCAGCCTTCGTCATCTGCGGCACCACATTGCTACAAACAGAACTGGCTTCCAGGACAAAAACTTTCCGTGCAGCATGCGAACCATGAGGCCTTCAACAAACTTGCACAACGGC
The DNA here is from genome assembly GCA_903632075.3 of Acanthosepion pharaonis. Classification (NCBI taxonomy): domain Eukaryota; kingdom Metazoa; phylum Mollusca; class Cephalopoda; order Sepiida; family Sepiidae; genus Acanthosepion; species Acanthosepion pharaonis. Next base: position 485,479 of record CAHIKZ030001431.1, on the reverse strand, counting down.
ACTACCGCCCTGCACTGAAAGAAGGCGTGACCAATAGTCTCGACTTCCCCGCACAGCGACGACAGTTTGGATATTTCTCCAAGCCTGCTGAACAAAGTCTCTTGCCGACCCAGAGGGCTTCACGAATCACCAGCCAGGTGAGTGATGCCTCATCGTTATTGAGGCATTTCAACCCGGGCGCCCAAGGCCATATCGAGCGAGCCTCCTGCTTCGTAAGACCGAGCTCGCCAATCAGATCATCTTGTACGGACCCCCTAACTAAAACTTGATATAATGCCTTGCGAGACAACGCCTGGGCGTTGGAGAGGCCATCCGAAGCCCGTAAGAGGAGCTTCAGAGCGCGACGACATTCACGATAAAAGAGCACTCGGCACGTGGTGTACGGCCGGCCTCTTCTTCGCACGAGTGCACACTTTTCAGGGACGGAAAATGTTTCTGGACGTCTTCTTTCCAAAAGGCACCCTCCTCATTCGACCCACGACATTCGGTCTAAAAGGTAATGCGAAGCATATATTGACGAATCTCAATGCTAGGCATCCCCAGACCGCCCTCAGAGGGATGGAGGCAACAGACCTCGCGAGATACCATAGGGGCCTTGCCTCTCCACAAGAAAGAGAACAAGGTCCGGACTAATGACATTAGTCGGGCATACGGGAGTGGAAGCACAGAGAGTCGGTAGAGGAGGATCGGATAGATGTGTGAAACACATACTTCCGCCCTTCCCTTCAGGGAAAGTCTCCTCCGAGACCACAGATTAATCGCGATCTCGGCCTTCCCTTGTACCTCCGACCAGTTCATTTCCAACTGGAGATCAGGACCGAACCAGACGCCGAGTATCTTGATCGGCCCATCCGTCCAGAGGAAAGGTCCGGAGAAACTCCTTCCACGCACCCAACCGCAAGCCCACAGACTTATCGCGGTTGATCCTGGCCCCTGTTACCATCTCATACCCACTTATTTCTTTGCTGACTTCGTCAATCTCGGCTCTGCTCGACACAAGAGCCGAAACGTCGTCAGCATAGGCAGAATACCTGGCTGAGGTGGTGGCGCCAGGCAGGGTAATTCCGCGCAGGACCGGATTCGCCTTTAACTTGCGAAGGAAGGTTCCAACGCAAGAACGTAAAGCAAGGGCGATAGCGGACAACCTTGACGAATGGAGCGAGACAATACGAAAGGCCCGACCTCACCCCATTCACTTCCACCAGCGCACCGGGGTCGCATACAAGAGTCGGATCCAGGAGCGAAAGTCGGCTCCGAAACCGGCCGCCGACAGGACAGCCTCAGAAACCGATGGTCAACCCTATCGAAGGCCTTGGACTGATCTAAATTGATCAGCGCGGCTTCACTGTCGACTTGTTCTAAGATCAAGCGTACCATATGAAGGTTATCCTGAATCGTCCTGCCCTTCACAGCACAAGTCTGTTCGGGGCCAATCAGACGAGACAGGACAAGCTGCAAACGGTTGGCTAAGATCTTCGCCAAAATCTTTAAGTCAGTATTTAACATCGTTAAAGGGCGAAAGTTCCTTAACCCATCCCCACCGTTCTTGTCCTTACGCAGCAACAGATCACACCCTGGTGAAGCGTCGAGTAAAGACCCTGCCTCATCCAGTGGTTGTAAAACAGCTGCAGCAAAGGAACAAAAACGGGCGACAGCCTCAAGTACACTTCGTAGGGAAGACCATCTAGTCCCGGAGACTTATCCAGGCCAACCTGCTTCAGCGCTTCCCAGATTTCCGACTCTGTTATGGGACCCTCGCACCTAGCCGCTTCAGCTGCCTCAAGGCAGGAAAGTCAGCCAAATAGGCATCGAACTGAGCAGAGCTCAGACCGGGCTCCTGGTGAAAAGATCCTGAAAGTAAAGCCGAAAGGCCTCGCATATGCCCGCGCTTGTAGTCACGGTCCGCTTATCCGGCAATGTGACGCACGCTATATGTCGCTTAGCCGCGTTCCGATTTTCCTCTGCACGCAATTCAGCGGCCATATTCGTCGCCTCAGAAGACATTCTTTTAGCCTAGCCCTAACTACCAGAGCTTGATCCTTCTTGATAAGCAAGGAGGCCAACTCTGCCTTAGCTAAGACTATGTCCCCCACTAACACGGGATTTAACGGCCCGATCGACCTTTTTCCTCTAAAGCCGTTTGCGCCGCTAATCTATCTAGATTGAGTCGACGACTAAAATCGGCAGCAAACGTTCTAATCTTAGATTTTAATTTTCCCCACCAGGCGTTACCCACAACCGCCCCCGTCAATTCCCTCTGAATCATTAGTAGCAGCTGGTCCCGGAAATCCTGCTCACCAAAAAGTGAACAGTTAAATTTCCAGTAACCAGCCATTCTAACCTTTAGGTTTATCTAAGTTTACACGGACCCGGACAAGCCTATGATCCGTATAAACTATATAGTGGAAACTTGACACTCTAAGAGCCCTACATCGACTCTCCTAACTAACACTCGGTCCAGGTAGCTCGCAAGCGAGCCAGGAGCCGAGTTGCCACTAGTTGTCCAAGTCCATGCTACCTCCTGAGGGTGCTCATTCCGGTACTTATCGACAAGATCAAACCTGCCGATAAAGTCCCGAAATGCCTTCACATCAGGATTGTTAGTACCAGTTTTTACCTATACGATCTATCTCGGGGTCAAGGACGGCATTCCAATCCCCGCTAAGACTACCCGACGAGAAGTCGTCAAAAACGGCTCGATCTGCCGAAACAAAGCAGGCCGCTCAGTATGACTATTGGGCGCATAAACCCCAATGAGACGTAAAGCCTTATCCTTTATAGTAACATCCAGCACACAAAGCCTGCCCGCCGGATCTGCGAAGACAAGGGTACATGCAGCCTTCAAAGACTTGCTCACTAGCCAAGAGACACCCCTCGAACGACCATCAAAACATGCTGAATAAAGGGCGAACCCCTTAGACAGTATATCCTCATGGTCATGAGAAGAAAACCGGGTCTCTTGCACACAACAAACATTCACCCCGAAGCGCTGAAGGTCACGAGAGAGCCTCGCCCTGCGAGACTCGGACCTCAGGACCCGCACATTTAACGTAGCTAACCAGAGAGTCATTGAGAAGTCCGATTAGGGTTGTTTACCTGCATTAAACATGGCCGGGGTAAGGATACCGACCGCCTCTCCCATAGACCCATGGCCCATCTCAGTCTTGATGGTGCCGTCTTGGGAGATACCGCCGATATCCCAGGGGAAGGTCAGTTTAAGAGCTCTATATAACCGGGAGGGGTGAACTAAAACTGGGACCCTCCCTGCACAAAATTGCTTTAAATTTTTAATTGTTCGTTCTGTGTGATTGCAATCGGCAACGCCATTTTGTAAAAGCACTGATGGCCTCATCGAGCATAGCCCAAATCGGTTTAGCCCCAGGTCCAGTTCTGATGACTGTCATAACCCCTTTTGGCCAGCGGGAAGTTTTGAGGCACTTCTATATCTTTGTCCGCGAACTGTCGAATCGAGAGCAAAATATTTTAAGTCCTTTATACGGTTGCCGTAGTCCCTGGCCCTTTCGGCCTGGGCAGGGTAATACGACAAACGTCTTCTCCGGAGTTATAAATAGGCTTCTGTGCCTTCTTCTTTTTATCTTTCATCTCCTGAGAAGGGCTTCGGTGACGTTTGGAAGCGGGAGGTGGCATGTCCGCTTTTTAGTAGGGGAATGACTTGGCGTATGTAGAGGGGTGTCGGACGGTTTTTTGTTTAACAGGGAAGGAGGGGTGTGTTGAGGGGTGTATAAAATGATCGGTGTCTGTAAGGGCTGGCATCTCTACTGAGGGGAAGCGATTTGGAAGGAGATATCTGGGGCGAAGGTCGATTCTTAGGAGAGGGTATGGACCGTGTAGAGGACGTGGAAGGAGAAGGGTCTGGGGATTGAGAGACGCGCTGACTATCTAGTTTCTTTTTAAGATCCTTAATTTTTCCGTCTTTTCAAATCCGGGATCAAATTTCTTTTGTTTGTCTTGGAAAACATTTGAGAGGCCATCGCCCTTAACGTTGCCAGTGGGCGTGGGGCTGTTAGTGCCTTTCGTCCTTGGGGCTTCAGGGGACTGAGGACCCGCTGCCCGGCGCTTCCCTCTGGCCTTACCAGCAACTAGCCATTCCCCCTCCCCCTTCTCCGCAACTGCACTAGCAGAGGGCGAAGGCTCTTTGGGGAATGTGGTCTTTTGACCAACCGGAGGAGTTTCCCTACCGGTCCCAGAAGCTGGCATGCCCATTACAGGCGAGGCGGTAGGTAAAGACTCGGTCAGAGGGGATTCTGGTCAACAGGAGATTGAACTCCAGAGGCCTTCTTCTCTGGGCAGGAAGAGGAAAGGTGACCAGTCTTTCCGCACTTCCAGCATACCGGTTTCCGGCCGGTCATGATGACCGGCAATTTCAATTTCTCTACTACCAGGCAGTTGGGGATGGAGAGGAAGGCTTTTTCATCTAAACGGATATCAAAACTCCACCCCCGCTCAGGCTATCGCAAGATGCGGCTAGTATTTCTCCGAACTGGGATAGATAGGCCGCGAGATGTTCCCCGAGAACCTGAGGAGGGACCTCATATATTGAAACACTGGTCATTCTTAGGCCTAGGTACTCTGTCCGCAGAATTAGATATTTGGTAATCAAGTCCTTGCTCGAAGCTGTCTCGCAATCTTCCGGCGTCGGTAACAATATGTCCCACATGAAAAAACGTGCTCCTTTCACAACTCTGAGGGGCTGAACCCCAGGGACTCCAGTGATTTTATCACTGTGATAATTCGTCGAGCGACAAATTTTGCGTGTTCGCTTGTCCACGACGAAGACTGACACTATTCTTTTTCAATTTTTCTTAGTTCCTGGGCGTCTTCCAAGAGTCCACCTTCTACGACAAGGTGTGCGTAACTCTTAGCTCGCTCCAAGAATTCCGCAACATTGATAATACAACTTGGCGGGGACTTCCAACACGAGGCAATTCCCCCGACCTCTGAATTATTCATTTTTTTGGTCAGATTTTGAGGCACTATTGGCCTCCATACAATTTTTTTTGCCATTTTGGGCATCCATACTTGTGGATTTTTGGCCATTTTGGCCTTCCGTAGATTCATGGGGAGAATTTTCATTGACATTTGATGAAGTACCTGGTAACACAGGATACTCCTCCGTGTCGTCTTTTGTCAGGTGGTTTTTCTTTACAGAAAATAAATGTTTTTTCACGGACTTTTTAGGTCAGGGATGACAATTTTTTTTTTTTATAAGAAAAGACAAGTATTTTTTTCTCTCCATTTTTATAAAGGAAGGGGAGGAGGTGAAAAAATGGGAAGGGGAGGGAGGGTGGTAAAAGTACGCCTATAGGCGGTGTGTGCAGGCAGGGCAGGGTAAATAATAAAAGATCGCTAGTAGCGAAAAAAGACAGAAAAAAAATCGCCCGAAGGCGAGATAGCAAAAATAACGGCAAACGATAAATAAAAAGGTTTTACAAAGGACAACAATTAAAACAAATGGCAAGACAAAAAAGCGAACTAAAAAGTACAAAAATTCGCCTAAAAGGCGAAACAAATAAATTTAAAATACAAACAACAAGAAATAAACAATGAAACGGTTGACAAAGGTAAACAAGAAAAATACGAAACTATCAAAAAATTAGCCGAAGCTAGTTACAAAAACAAAAATGGCTGACGTTAAGAAAGCGAGTCAAAAAAGTAAACAAAAAGAAAATAGACACGTTAGACAATACAAAGAAACAATACAAGGATTAGTACAAATTTGGCACGAAAAAAGCACTACACGAGAAATAAGTTAACAGATATTAAAAAAGGTAAGAAAGAAAATACTAGAAATTAGAATTAGTCAGAAAACGTAAACACAGACGGGGGTTAAAAAAAAAAAAGAAACGGAGATATAATTAAAAGAGAAAAAAAAAGGAAAGACTGAAATAAAAGTAATAAAGATTAAGAGGATAAAAATAAAAATTGAGGAGGTACGAACAGAAAAGAAAAAAATCAAAATCTTTTCAAACAGTCTTATAAACAGGCAGTAATAAAAGGAATAAACAACCAAAAATGCAGATTAACACAAAAACGGGTAAAATCCAAACAAACCAGTCACGCGTGAGTCGATAAATGACAAAAATTGACTAGAACAACGTCAAATTTTCATTCATCAACATTATTTATTGTACATTAGTACAAATGCGGCACAAGGCCAAAAAGGGGTTGGGGTAAAGGACGGTCATCACTTGTCTTAGCTTAAAACTTAGCTAGCCACAATCACTGACCCTATCATACAGAACAATAATCCTTTCACCAAAACAACACATTTATCCATACCTTTCTTACTACAAACACCAAAATGCCTCTTTGACTCCATGAAAAAAACCTAAATAAACCCCTTATTTACAAAATATTGTCTGTGGGGGAGGGGCATAAAAAACAACAACTTCTAAAAATGATCCCCAATGAATATATACAAAATGGCAAAATATATTTACAAGAAACTAAATAAAATTAGTGTTAGGAATAAAACCCTCCACAAACTCTTGAATGTGGCAGAAATATCAGTTAACCGGACGAAATCGATGCGGACTTTATAAAAAATAAAGCCACACTCATTCTTCCCAAAACATTCACACAGGCACACACTCATTCATACACAACAACAAATACGAAAAACCCACACACGAAACGAAAGGCGCCCCGCATCTACCAGAGAACTGACATCACTGACCACCTAAAAAAAGAGGGAGGGATGGGGAGTTAAACTGAAGGAAAAAAGAAAATGGGGACAGAAATAAAAAAAGGACCAATGAGCAAATACACCCCTAGCTAAGTTTACCAGAATAGAAAAACTAAAAAGAAAAAATGCAAAAACCTACTCTAACCCTAACTCCGGGATGGGTTGCCTAGGTTTAACCCAGGAAAACAATATTCTTAATGCCTAACCGGCATCCAAATGCCACTCTAGGTCAGCCCTTTTACTGGGCACATTCGCGCAAGATTCACCCACCTTTTGCTGAATTCCGATGAGGTGAGCCGCCGCCTTTCCGTCCTGATCTTGACTTTAAGCATGGCTTAAAGAACAAGATCAGTTGGGAAAAAGTGAACTTCTCGCCCTCATGGAATCCCTTCTGACGCGTCGTCCAAATCACGACTCTCATAACCCTAGTAAGCAACAGAACACATAGTGTTCAGCCTTCGTCATCTGCGGCACCACATTGCTACAAACAGAACTGGCTTCCAGGACAAAAACTTTCCGTGGAGCATGCGAACCATGAGGCCTTCAACAAACCTGCACAACGGCACAACCGCCCTGCACTGAAAGAAGGCGTGACCAATAGTCTCGACTTCCCCGTACAGCGACGACAGTTTGGATATTTCTCCAAGCCTGCTGAACAAAGTCTCTTGCCGACCCAGAGGGGCTTCACGAATCACCAGCCAGGTGGTGATGCCTCATCGTTATTGAGACATTTCAACCCGGGCGCCCAAAGGCCGCCTATCGAGCGAGCCTCCTGCTTCGTAAGACCGAGCTCGCCAATCAGATCATCTTGTACGGACCCCTAACTAAAACTTGATATAATGCCTTTGCGATACAACGCCTGGGCGTTGGAGAGACCATCCGAAGCCCGTAAGAGGAGCTTCAGAGCGCGACGACATTCACGATAAAAAAGAGCACTCGGCACGTGGTAAACGGCCGGCCTCTTGTTCGCACGAGTGCACACTTTTCAGGGATGGAAAATGTTTCTGGACGTCTTCTTTCCAAAAAGGCACCCTCCTCATTCGACCCACGACACATTCGGTCTAAAAGGTAATGCGAAGCATATATTGACGGATCTCAATGCTAGGCATCCCCAGACCGCCCTCAGAGGGATGGAGGCAACAGACCTCGCGAGATACCATAGGGCCTTGCCCTTGCATAAGAAAGAGAACAAGGTCCGGACTAATGACATTAGCCGGGCATACGGGAGTGGAAGCACAGAGAGTCGGTAGAGGAGGATCGGATAGATGTGTGAAACACGTACTTCCGCCCTTCCCTTCAGGGAAAGTCTCCTCCGAGACCACAGATTAACCGCGACCTCGGCCTTCCCTTGTACCTCCGACCAGTTCATTTCCAACTGGAGATCAGGACCGAACCAGACGCCGAGTATCTTGATCGGCCCATCCGTCCAGAGGAAAGGTCCGGGAAGAGAAACTCCTTCCACGCACCCAACCGCAAGCCCACAGACTTATCGCGGTTGATCCTGGCCCCCTGTTACCATCTCATACCCACTGATTTCTTTGCGGACTTCGTCAATCTCGGCTCCGCTCGACACAAGAGCCGAAACGTCGTCAGCATAGGCAGAATACCTGGCCGATGTGGTAGCGCCAGGCAGGGAAATTCCGCGCAGGACCGGATTCGCCTTTAACTTGCGAAGGAATGGTTCCAACGCAAGAACGTAAAGCAAGGGCGATAGCGGACAACCTTGACGAATGGAGCGAGACAATACGAAAGGCCCGACATCACCCCATTCACTTCCACCAGCGCACCGGGGTCGCATACAAGAGACGGATCCAGGAGCGAAAGTCGGCTCCGAAACCGGCCGCCGACAGGACAGCCTCCAGAAACCGATGGTCAACCCTATCGAAGGCCTTGGACTGATCTAAATTGATCAGCGCGGCTTCACTGTCGACTTGTTCTAAGATCAAGCGTACCATATGAAGGTTATCCTGAATCGTCCTGCCCTTCACAGCACAAGTCTGTTCGGGGTCAATCAGACGAGACAGGACAAGCTGCAAACGGTTGGCTAAGATCTTCGCCAAAAATCTTTAAGTCAGTATTTAACATCGTCAAAGGGCGAAAGTTCCCTAACCCATCCCCACCGTTCTTGTCCTTACGCAACAACAGTCACACCCCTGGTGAAGCGTCGAGGTAAAGACCCTGCCTCATCCAGTGGTTGTAAATCAGCTGCAGCAAAGGAACAAAAACGGGCGACAGCCTCAAGTACACTTCGTGTAGGGAAGTCCATCTAGTCCCGAGACTTATCCAGGCCAACCTGCTTCAGCGCATCCCAGATTTCCGACTCTGTTATGGGACCCTCGCACCTATAAACTATTCAGCTGCCTCAAGGCAGGGAAAGTCAGCCAAATAGGCATCGAACTGAGCAGAGCTCAGACCGGGCTCCCTGGTGAAAAGATACTGAAAGTAAAGCCGAAAGGCCTCGCATATGCCCGCGCTAGTAGTCACGGTCCGCTTATCCGGCAATGTGACGCACGCTATGATGTCGCTTATCCGCGTTCCGATTTTCCTCTGCGCGCAATTCTGCGGCCATATTCGTCGCCTCAGAAGACATTCTTTTTAGCCTAGCCCTAACTACCAGAGCTTGATCCTTCTTGAAAAGCAAGGAGGCCAACTCTGCCTTAGCTAAGACTATGTCCCCACTAACACGGGATTTAACAGCCCGATCGACCTTTTCCTTATAAAGCCGTTTGCGCCGCTCGTCTATCTAGATTGAGTCGACGACTAAAATCGGCTGCAAACGTTCTAATTTTTTATTTTAATTTTCCCCCACCAGGCGTTACCCACAACCGCCCCGTCAATTCCCTCTGAATCATTAGTAGCAGCTGGTCCCGGAAATCCTGCTCACCAAAAAGTGAACAGTTAAATTTCCAGTAACCAGCCATTCTAACAAAAAACATCTAATTTTACACGGACCCGGACAAGCCTATGATCCGTATAAATTTATATAGTGGAAACTTGGACACTCTAAGAGCCCTACGTCGACTCTCCCTAACTAACACTCGGTCCAGGTAGCTCGCAAGCGAGCCAGGAGCCGAGTCGCCACTAGTTGTCCAAGTCCATGCTACCTCCTGAATAGGGTGCTCATTCCGGTACTTATCGACAAGATCAAACCTGCCGATAAAGTCCCGAAATGCCTTCATCAGGATTTTTTAGTACCCGGTTTTTTTACCTATGCGATCTATCTCAGGGGTCAAGGACGGCATTCCAATCCCCCGCTAAGACTACCCGACGAATAAGTCGTCAAAACGGCTCGATCTGCCGAAACAAAGCAGGCCGCTCAGTATGACTATTGGGCGCATAAACCCCAATGAGACGTAAAGCCATATCCTTTATAGTAACATCCAGCACACAAAGCCTGCCCGCCGGATCTGCGAAGACAAGATAACATGCAGCCTTCAAAGACTTGCTCACTAGCCAAGAGACACCCTCGAACGACCATCAAAACATGCTGAATAAAGGGCGAACCCCTTAGACAATATATCCTCATAGTCATGAGAAGAAAACCGGGTCTCTTGCACACAACAAACATTCACCCCAAAGCGCTGAAGGTCAAAGAAAGCCTCGCCCTGCGAGACTCGGACCTCAGGCCCCGCACATTTAAAGTAGCTAACCAAGAGCCATGAGAAGTCCGATTAGGGTTGTTTACCAGGATTAAACATGGCCATGTAAGGATACCGACAGCCTCTCCCATAGACCCATGGCCCATCTCATTCTTGATGGAGCCGTCTTGGGAGATACCGCCGACATCCCAGGGAAGGTTTATTTGAGAGCTCTATATAGGGATGGGTGAACTAAAATGGGACCCTCCCTGCAAAGAAATGATTTAATTTTTAATTTCTTATTTTTCCACGATGGCGATGGGTAGAGGCATCTTGCACGAATTCACCGCTTCAATTTTCATTCATCAACTGACAACCCTTTTCCAAAATCCCATTTTTATAGGGGCTAACACCTAATTTGCATATTTCTAGATGTTTCTCGAATCATCTAGATTTTTCTCGAATATACTAGAATGATCTAGAATCTTCCAAACATTCTATTTCTAATTTCTCTATTTTACAACTACTTCATGAATGAAAACATTTTTGTAATAACAAGTAGAACTCAAAGGAATCCCTTATTATAGAAAATGCATCCTCGTAACAATAGGACATTGCGAGAATTAAATTTTTACACTTCATGAATATATATATATATAAAAAATTCATGGCCTTATATATATATATATATATATATATATATATAATATTTTAGAATTTTTTTTTTTTTTGTAAAAAAATAGTTAGCCATTTTTGGTTTTATTTTTCAGGTTACCGGTGAAAGTTTAAATATAAACTGTCCAGAGACTGAAAACTTTCAGGTTTCATAGCCCGTTATCAAAATGTTTATTTTTGTGCTATGTCTGTTTCGGCATTTTTAAATATATCGTGTCTTCGCGCGTCATGTCGGTAAAACGCACTAAATATATTTTATAAATAGAAAAAAAAACAAAAATTAAAAACAAAAAAATGACTGACAACAAGAATGACGCAAGAAGACGTGATAAAAAAAAACAAAAAACGACACGACACGTAAAGACGAGATATCTGATATCCGCATCAGAGGTTAAGAAGTAAAGATTGGATCGAACATGTTTATAATGAAAGGAAAACTATTCTCTATCTGTATAATATGGTTGTTTAATTGTTTCCCAGAGATTAGCTTTGTAATCATGTGTACTACTTTCGTATAATTTAATCTTCATAATTGACTGTAGATTTTCGATGGGATTCAGATTGAGGCTTGATAGCTGCCATTCTATTATTTTGTCTCCTGTAAAGCTTTTACACTCAAGAAATTCACGGCTAACCCTAGATACATAAGAAGAAATATTGTCATTCATAAATACGCACCTCGATTTGAAGCTGAGAGGTTGAAATGACTTGTCCAATCCAAAGAAAGTCTTGTTTATGATACTGTTCAGCTTCAATTTACTTTGAATGACCTAATAAATGCTTGGCCGAAAATTACATCCCATATCATAACACCTTCGCCTCCTTGCTGCCTCCTTTTAGCCACAGACACTTCTGCATCGGATAGAATTAATCCTTCGGCTCAAACATTAAATACATCGAGCGTCATCCGACATTCGTCTGTGAAAATTACTTTAGAACCGTCAATTTATTGGCCAAATTTTGACGTTTTAAAATAATTGCTTTATTAAGAGGTGGCTGCCTAGATTTCTAGACAAATTTTAGTCTCCAAAATATTCTCCACGTTTTTCTTCTCTTAATAGGGAAACGTGGAGAATATTTCCGCCAGTTCAAAGATTTTAACGCCGGTTAAGAGTGGTTGTTTCGCTAAGATTCGCTTTTAGTTCAAGTACTTAACAGTTACTGCTTCTCAATTTATTTATATTTTCAACAGGTAAACCCCTTTGATATCTTGAAAATACACAGTTGGAGCTAAGTGGAAAACATATGCATTAAAGAACCAAAACGGAAATAAAGAAGTGTTTCTACAGGGAGAAGATATTTGCTTTTTAAGCAAAAATAAACTGAGTTTCGCATGAGATTAATGAAAATATTCGAAATCAATATTCTTCCAACGGAAAATATATCATAAGTTAAAATATTTCTATTGCATATTTTTAAAAATATTCATACGCAGAATCTTTATATATAATACAGTGTTCTCTGGCGGGGTTCAAACATGCATCTCCCCTTTGAAGGAGAAATCACCGGCGTGTTTTAGGTTTGAAACCCTTCCGGAGAGCAATCTTACTTTATTGAGTCTCTCAAATGCCCAGTACGGTAGACGTTATTCAGTAAAATAAACAAAGCCAAAAAGCAACAAAAAAAGAAAACAGTAACAAAAAAAAATAACTGGACGTCTATTCAAACATGTGTATCCTCTAAACGTAATGTTTCAAGTAATAAGAAATAAAGTGTGTTTAATTAACTCCTTTGATATATATATATATATATATATATATATATATATATATACAAATGATAGAAATTATTAGGAGGATTTGATAATTATAATTAAGTAATTCATCAAGTCTGAAAGAAATCTCAACAGAATACAGAAATTACTGGACGGCTGTTTCGTCCTATATTTGGTGATAGTAGTCGCACTCCTTAGGATCCAATCCGGTGGTTATAGAAATCTCAATTGAGTTCCACCAAACAATATGTGAGCGATATTTCGCTATATTGAATCTGATTTCCTACCTCTTCGTCACCGAGGCCCCTTGGAACATTTGGTATGACGTTTGCGTGATAAAGTTTCCAATTCTCGGTAGTGGATGCGCATTGCTGATGAGTCCAAAATATAGGACGAAACGGCCGTCCAGTCCTTTCTGCATTCTGTTGAGGTTTCTTTCAGACTCGGTGAATTATTAATTATATTATATTATATATATATATATATATATATATATATATATATATATATATATATATGATTATTCATACGTTTCATTAAATAATATAGACAAGTGTTGTCTATTTTTTTATGTAAATTCTTTTTCATAACGTCTTATAAACTTAATAAAATTATCATTAAACGAAGAAAAAAATCACAATATTGATCCATATTTTTAATCCAATCTAAGCTTTCGGCTTACATAAGCCATTATCAAAGATAATTATACAGCATATTAAGCAATATACGGACAAGACAGTGATGATAGTCTGTGATTGTTTACATGGATGATTTCCTAGCAACGATAAACACGTGCATATAAGACGCTAGAAGCGAAAATCGCACCGCAGCTCATGACGTCACACATGACCATGCGAGAGTAAATTCGAGAAGTATTAAGTATGGGAAGCCGTTGGTATAAACCAATGGCTTCTGTTACCAATTATAGACATTTAAGGATATTTGTAGAGATTCCATAGTTGATTTTGTTTAGATTGGGTTTCAACTGTTTGATGTATATTGCTTCAAGGATTTTAGTTTTTATCTATTGTTTTCATGTTGAAGTATATTTGTGTTTTCGACAAGAATTTTACGGAATTGTGTGTGCAGCCAGGCATGTTGTTTTAAATGCCTAAAAATGTTAGAGTTTTCATTCAAATGTAGTGTCAAGCGTCGATGAAAGCAATTTGTGGTATATATATACATAAATATTATTTAATTCGTTGGAATATAATCTCCCAAAAATATATATAAATTATAAACTATGTTAGTTTTTTTTTAAATCGCTTTTCCGGGGAGAAGAGTTATTGCGAAGAATTAAGATGGGATATACTATATATATATATATATATACACAAATATATATATATATATATGTATATATATAATCAAACTGCCTGATTTTTCTCAATATAAATATTTCTTTTTCATACTTATTCAACCCTTTATTTTTGTTTGTTTGAAACATTGTAAATAATGAATAAATATTTATATCAAAATAAATTTCAAACCTTTGTTATTGTGGTTATGCTTTCTCGCTTTATTCGTTAATGTCCATTTATTGAGTAAAATAATACGGAATGTTGCTTTTTCAAGAAGTCATTTGAAACTTCCGAATGCACATAAAAGGTTGGGTAACCAGATTTATAAATTTCCTTCTTCTCTGACTCTTAGGTCAACTAACTGCTGCTGCATATAATATAGTTCTTCTTTTATTAAGCATTTTTTTTTTAACATTAATCAACCTCTCCAAAATTTCCATCTTTTGTTGCTATTAACTTTATATGTAATTTAATTCCTTATTATCCTTTTTTCTATTAATCATTTCACCGAAGCAAGTTAATAATGCCACTAAGACGCAAGAGGTTACTGAATATGAGGGGATATGTGAAAAAGAACATTAAAGAGACATAACATAAAAAAAACAAGAATTAAGAAGGCAGGAGATATCGATTGACATTGCATTTACATTTTTGAAGATCAAACTTATAAAGCAAAGAGCCGGAAGAGATTTCCACAAGCTAGAAGTACGAGAGAAGAAAATCTCAGGATAGAACTTACGGTTGAAGTTTGCTATTTCAACTATAAAAATATGAAGACCTGCCCATGAATCTAGTACGGCGCTTAAATTCATAAGGTTTAGGTTATATATAGAGGAAATTATCAACAGAAAAATTACCATGAAATATTTATAGAAAGGATATCTTAAACATCCGTTACAGCAGTATATAATTAACTATATAAGATGCCAGGTAAGATCAATAACATTTAGATTTTCTTTGACTTTTATTTAGAATTTCTAAATGCATAGCAGAAGCACAAGACCAGATGAACAATTTATTGGAAGCATGGGCGGTTGTAGATCTTATACATATTTTTAAGATAGAGTTTTGGCGAAAAAAAATCGCCTTGCATTATTTTTGAAAAACAACTTTCCAAGCAGCAACTTAGTAATTGATTCAATATAAAACTTTCCATTTGTTCATGTCTGCAGAAAATTAAAAATTGAGAAGGCCAATGAGTCATTCTCTTGAAGGTTAGTATTAACCTTGCTGATTGAATGCAAAACTTGTTCTCTCGGACGATTAAAAGAAAGCAATTTCGTTTTGGACAAAGTTAAAATTGATTTAGTTTTCATTCTTTTTTCCATAAACAACTGATTGTAGGTTATTTTTCAGACCAGCCTCAATTTGACTTTATCAAACGTATTATCAAAACAGGAGTATATAGTTGTGTCATCATTATAGATATCGAGTTGAGAACTGACGACGGAAGATCGTTGATGAAAATTATGAACAACGTAAGTTAAAAGATAGAGCAGTGGGGTGGACAATGTATTAACATGAAACGATCTATGAGAATGGCCGTTCAAGATAACTTTCATTTCGCGATTTAATAAGAAAAACTGAATCAGTTCAAAATTTGTCCAGAAAAATCAGCCTGCCAAACCCTGGCAAATGACTTCTGGATATCCAAAGCAACAGATCGAGCTTCACCATTCTTATCTAAAGCTTGATAGAGTCTTTCAGCAATAATCATTAATACATCAGCAGTTGATCTAGAAAAGCCAAAACCACATTGCTTATCCGAAAGAAGACGCTGTGATGTGAGATGCCTAACCAATTCAGAGTTGATTATAGCCTCTAGTACATTGCCAAAAAGCGGTAGAAAGCCAAATAGTTAGAAGGATCAGACAATTCACGAGAGTTCTTAAAGATAGGAACTACAAAATAGAATTTTCAATAAGCAGGAAAGCAAGAATCATCAAGGCATTTATTGTAGAGTTTAGTACGCTGGTAACAGAAAGAAATCTAGTGAATAGGAGGTTCCTAATAGATGACCCAAAAGAAATATCAACAAATACTGCAGTGTGATCCAAAATGCCAAGAAGAGAGAGTTGTGATAGAGAGGATATTAGGAAGAAAACAAGTAAAAAAGAGTGTTGATCAGAATTATTACGTTAACGAGTATAGAAATGAACTAGTTAACTGAGGAAAAATTGCGAGTTTGAATAACGACACCATCAGTAACATTAGAATGATTAAGCCACTTGACGGGATCAGTATTAAAATCAGCAAATGCAGATGAATGTAAACAGAGATCCATTTCTGTATTGTCAGACATTTTGTCTATTTTACAGTCCTAAGCAATAAAAGAAAAAATAAATACATACATACATATATATATATATATATATATATATATATATATATATTCATATATATTATATTATATTTATTAATTAAAAAAATATATATTATATCTATTAGTCATTAATTTATATTTAACATTTATTTTTATTAATTTAATATTTTTTTTATAAATAATATTTATTTATTAATTTATAGTTAATACTTATTAATTTATATTTAATAATTTATATTTAATATTTTTATTTTATTCTTATTTATTAATTTTATTTAATTATTTTATTTATAATCGTTTTATTTATTATATATATTATTATTTGTATATTATATATTGTTTTAATTTTATTTTTTTTCTTAGATATTACCTTTTTTCACTTAATATTTTTTTCAAAAATCTTTCTAATTTTTAAATTCAAATAAAAAATTTTCCTTACGTATACTATCTATTGATGGTTTTTCCCGAATTTTTGCTAGCATTGATTTTTTTTTTAAATGAGAAAACATAAATTTTTTTTTTTTTTTGAAAACTAATATTTAAATTTATAAGGATTTTAATTTAAAAATTGTTTGCGCTCATGTTTTTTTTCAGAAACATTGTAAGTCTGCTTCAACAATTAGACAATTACTCATTGAGATGTTAATATTTTTGCTAAAAAATTAGGTTGTTTATTTCAACTGTCTTCCACAAACAAAGACAATTTTAACATTTTCACACATTTTAATGGGATTGATTCTCTTCTGCTGCTACCTTTTTTGGCAAAATTTCTAATTTTTAAATTTTTAAATTACCTCTTTCTCTCTAAATCTTTAAAATATTTTTTTTCTTTAAATGTTTAAATTTTAAGCTCCTATTTTATTTCTTTAAACCTCTGAGTTGTTAAGGCTGAAAAGTAAAAGACGAAAAACTATTTGAATGAATGAGGTAATATTCTAGTAATATTCTGAAAATTTATATATATATATATATATATATATATATATATATATATATATATATATATATATGCATTTTCATCAGATCAAAATTTTCATAAATATATATATATATATATATATATATATATATATATATATATTATGTGTGTGTGTGTGTGTGATGTGTGTATGTGTGTTTGTGTGTATTCTTAAATAATAAATCGTTAATATATTTTTTCCTTTTTGGCGTTTCTTGAGATGAAAAAAACAAAATTGTGTGTCTTTTGTATAAAATTTTTATGCTTTTAAGAACATTTACTTTTTGAACAATTTTTAAATTTCGACAAAAACAAAAAAAACATTTTACTCAAATATTTCTCAAATATAAATAATGTTTAAATAAAAAAAAAAACTTCTCAAATATAGGTATCCTCTAACAAAATGTTTAAATTAATATATATATATATATATATATATATATATATATATATATATATATATATATATATGAAAATATAGTCTTAAGGTGTGCTATATTTATGGATAAAATATCAGATTATAAATGTCTGTAAAAACTACTTCTATAATTCATTTATATATATATATATATATATATATATATATATATATATATATATACGCAAAATGGATTTATCACAAATATTTTGATATATATATATATATATATATATATATATATATATATATATATATATATATATAAATATATATATAAAGATAGATAGATAGATAGATAGATAGATAGATATCCCATAAGAAAACCGTCATTTGGCCTGATGTGCTGTTCAGTCAGAGAAATTCGTTTAGTAAAGTTCAAATTAATGCTTATAAACGCATACATTCGATAATTCATTACTTTTTCTGAATGAATTGAGCCTAACGTAAAATATGACTATATATGTATATATATATATATATATATATATATCCATTATTATTATTCTATTATTGAATAAGTCAATGTAACATCTCATTCAAATATCATAAAAAGCGACAATTTAAACTGACAAAAAATCGAAAAAAAAATACCATTTGACATCCCAACATGATGATCCTAAAAATATATCAGAATAAAAAAAAATGTCCTAAAGATGCCCCACAGATATTGGTTAAATTGAGGGATATACAAAATCTAGATAATGGTGTTTTGAGAACGGTGAATTAGTTATGAATTAATGTTGCGCACTGTACATCCCTCAGTATAAATTCTGTCATTGTGGTTGTCATTTAAAATAAAATGATGTAATTCTGACACAAGAACACTTTTAAGAACAACACTTTCCTTAATGAATGAAATCTCAAGATTGGCACTAAAATTTCATCAGCAGACGCAATAGTAGAACAATGGCGGTAACTACGTGAAATCGTCAGATAAAGAAAGTATAGGTAGAGATAGGTCATGATAAAACTGATAGGATTAGTTCAGTAAATTTGAATAAAAAGTATAAGTTCACAAACAATGATTGAGCAAAAGTGTTGGCAGGAGCAATTGATGAGAATGAATATCAAGGTAAAGTCTTCGTTCAACCTGTTACAACTTAGGGCTATCGAATTACTCCTTCTTCAGCAGAGAGAAAACTGGATTCAAATAAAGAGAAACATGAATATATACATGTCAGACATTTTTTTTTTAACATATTTAGTCTGGGTTAAAAAATTTTTTTATTATTATTAAAGAGACAGATTTCAAGCCGTGTAGGAAACATGAATTTCTTTTTTTGTAAGGAATATTCGTTGTATTCGTTATTGACACGGAAAATATTGAAAAACACATGTTTTCATCTTGCAGATTTTACATAGAATTAGTATAAAAATTTCCTTTGACGAAATAAAACTCTCGAAAAGAAATTGACAGTCAATTAATATGCTAATAGAACCGAAGCTTGTAAGGTAGCATCACAATATTAAACGTATTAAAAGATATTCATTAAACTAAATTATGCAATATTTTAACATATATTCTGGAATGTTCTGATCAATTCTAGTCTGTAACGTTTCTGCCTTTACATTTATATAACATAAAACAATTTTATATTATTTAAACCTGTTTAAACAAGAAAATTATTCTTTCCAACATTTCTTTTATTTTTTTCGTTTCTCTTTGTCAGTTTATTCAAATATGGACGAAATGGGAGAAACTTACTTATTTTAATAATAAAAACATAAATAAAGCATTTCTTTGCTATGATAAAGTTTCGCCTTTCTCGCTTTTACAGAAACTAAGAAGATCTTGTAATTTCAAAGAACGTTTTGAAAAAAATCCGTAAGCATTTTCAACCATCCTTTCTTGCAAAATTTCAACCTTTCAAACAGGTGCCATCCGCTTTAACAACTGTCACATATTTTTTTGCGTTTGCGGTCATGATTATGTATCGAATAATCTTAACTTTAATCGTGTTCCAATTTTCTTTGTCTGATTAAAATTTCAATGGTTTTTTTTTTTGAGTTTTTCATTTTTAGGTGCGAAGGGTCTTGTCTAATTGTAAAACACAATTCTGACCCAATTTCAAACATTTTGTTGAAGACTTTAAATTTTCTAGGCAGCTTTTAACGAAACGTTCCATTTTTCATTTATTTTTTTTCAACAGAGAGAAAAAACCAATGTCAATGAATATCTTTTATCAAATGTATGTTGCTGCTGCTATACCATTCTTTACTAATCGGAAATGTATCCTCCTGTTTATAAGCTTCGATTTTATTGACATATTAATAGACTTGTCTTTTTGAGGGTTTTATTTTGCCAGAAGAAATTTTTGCCGATTTAAAATCTGCAAATTGAAAACACGCATTTTTACAATATTTACTATGTCTGGAGCGAATATAACGAACAGCACTTGCGTAAAAGAAATTCATAATTGACTATACACTTTTTTTTAATAAAAAAAAAAATATAACCCGTTAAAATTTATATCATATCATGTATTATGTAGATATGATATATATATATTATTCGATAATATATATATATATATATATATATATATATATATATATATATATATACATATATATATATTATTCATTAAATAATATAGATCAAGTGTTGTCTATTTATTTTATTAAAAATTTTTCGTATTTCTTTAAGTTTGATTAACATTATCATTAACCGAAAAAAAAGAAATTTTTATTTATCCAAATTTTTTTTCATTGTTAATTTATGATTTGCGGTGAGGTAATTTTCGCTTCTAGCGTCTTATATGCGCGTGTTCATCGTTGTTAGTGATCCACTATTTAAACAAAACAATGACAGTCTATCATCACTGTCGTGTCCGTATATTGTTTGATATGTTTGTAATTACATCTTTGATAATGGTGTGACGGTTACACACCTGGCCCAGGGTCGGATCCTTTGGTTACGGCGCCAACGGTGACGTCGCTCCTCCTGGTCGCTCCTCCTGGGTCCAAGCGTGCATTTTGGTCAGATGATCACCAGCCTCGCCTTTCCCGACTCGCTTCCAATACCTGGTCACTAAAGCAACTATACCGATCTCCGGTCTGTCTACCCACGCTGTGTTTAGATCTTAGACAGACGGGACCAGCAGGGATTGGGGCCGATACAAGTTGAGTCCGACGGGGTGGCAAAACACAAATAAAATAAAAAAAACTCACGAGACCAAAAAAATTGCTGATAAAAAAATGGGTAACAACCTTTTATATCTTAATGTCCGTTACATAAAAACAAAATTGTTCTCATTTCCCGACCCGCTCTGTGGACTATGGCACCAAGCTTCTATCACACAACCTAAAAATTTCGAATTACCTACTTTTTAGAATTGTGTATGTCGGAGTGTGGTTTGGTTCGACACTGGGGCTAATTTCTATCGATCATTCGCAGTTGATTCTTCTCTCCGACTTGAGTTGTATTTCTTCTTCTTCGTTTGGGCTGGTGGAAGATTTCTTGTTTCAACTTGGTGGAAGATTTCTTGTTTCAACTTGGTGGAAGATTTCTTGTTTCAACTTGGTGGAAGATTTCTTGTTTCAACTTAGCCGCAACTCTCTGTCGTCTGAGGTGGTCTCTTCTCACTGCCGTCCGGGGTCTTGTTTGTCAACTTTTAACTTCTCCTCGACTTTCGGCTTGTCTGCATCTCCAATTCTTCTCAGGCTTTCTCTTCTCTTCTTCTTCGTCTGAACAAATCTTGGGCTGAACTTCTTCTGTCTTCGACTTGGGCTGGAAGGATTTCTTGTCTGAGGATTCTACTGCCCGCAAAGGGGCGAGTGAATCGGGCCTGATGCCCGCGTTCAGGCTCTATCCCTGCCCGCGGTCCAACTGCAACTGCAACTCCAACTCAACTGATTTCTGTCGACTGGGGTCCTGCTTTTATTGACGCCGCAACAAACTGGGGTGGGTCTGTCGGCGTCAGGGTTTTCTCGATAATTCCAAAAGTCGCATTATTTCTGTCTTCCCATTATCGCTATTGTTTTCACCCCTACTTCCTCATAGTGCCTTTGGTGGGGAGGCGCACATCCATCTCTCTTAGTCTCTCGTATGTCAGGTGACCGCTTTCGACCAATGGTTCCTGATCGAGCATTTCTTTTTCTTTTCTTCCGCAATCACGTGACCGTATTCGACCAATTGTTGGTCGAACATTTCGTTCTTTTTCCGCAGGTCACGTGATCGTATTCGACCAATTGTTATTGATCGAACATCCTCTCCCCTCTGTTTGCGGGCGTGGTTACATCGTTCTTGTTTTAAAAAACAAAATCTAATTTTTCCTTTTTTTTCGCACGTACGAAAAATGACAATCTTGGCTTTCTCTCACCTGGACTTTGTCAAACAGCCCGCCGCTAATTAGTCTTGACTTCAGAAAGGATCTTTTCCGCCTTCTTGGCGCCCTCTGTGAGCCAAAAGCAATTGTTTTTCTTTTTGTTTTTTGTTTTTCCTGATAGTCAAAAAATCTTAATTATCTACATTGAAAATGTCTCTACTTTATTAACGTGGGTGTCCAATTTTTAACAGGTCAGAATCTGTATATCGTTCCACCGGTCACCCCCAAACCCAAAGACACTTTTTCTGATTAAGATTTCTTTTTCATTGTTCTAAAAAGTATTTCCAAAATTGATAATGACTTTTCTACACACAAAAGTAGGCTTATGCAAAATATCTTTTTCAAAATCGGCCAAGACGATATCCTGTCTTTTTTCTTTCTTTCTTTTTTATTATTTCTAATTTATTCTTCCAATTGTCTTTAAAAAATTGGGTCATGCATCAAGATATCAACTCTTTTTCGCTTAATGACCGTTTCTTTCTTTTCTTTTTTTCTTTTCTTTCCTTCTTCTTCCCTTAAGATCGTCTAGTACAATCTTAGTGAATTATTTTCAACTCAATTATTTTCCGTTTTAAAAAAAAATCAACAACCTGTTTAGTAAACCGAGTAAAAAAATTAAATCATATTTCTATGAATATTTCTAATAATGCAAGGTGCCACAATGGCTTGAGTAAGCCGAAAGCTTAGATTTTATTAAAAAATAATGGATAAATATTGTGAATTTCTTTTTTCGGTTAATGATAATGTTACCAAACTTATCAGAAGATCCGAAAAAATTTTACATAAAATAAATAGACAACACTTGTCTATATTATTTAATGAAACGTGTATAAAATGAAAATATGCTGCCTAAATACACAATATATATATATATATATATATATATATATATATATAATTGCGTCTAGCATGAAACAGCCTGTCGCCTCTGAGTGTTGACTTCAATGTTCACTTTTATATTTATATTTACATACGCTCTTTTCTCTGATATTGTGCACTATAGCACACCTTAAAACTATATTTCTTCATATATATATATATATATATATATATATATATATATATATATATATATATATATATCGACGTACTATCGACGACCCCCAAGAGTTCCGTCTGCCCAGTTTCACTCAAAGTCTTGGGTCAACTCGTGGTATGGTTTTCAGTCATTTTCCAAAAACATGCTTCGCTGGGGTCGACCGCAATCCAGTCTGATGGCATCAAAGTCTCCTTCCTTACAAATCAATACGAATCCGGATTTCATGGTCAGAATGCGAACGTTCTAACCACACACACACACACACGCGCGCACGCACGCGCGCACGCACGCACACACACACACACACACACACATATATACACTATTATCCATTTCTCTTTAAAAAAAGAAACTGTTCGTTCTCCCATTGTGGATGGCTGCATTGTCCTGCTGAAAAATTCAGTTTTCACGTCATATCCGATTTCCTTCCTTTTTCTCTCAGAAGTTACTGGTGAAGAAGATTAACATATTCATGTGCTTCTTAAGCATCTGTAAGTTCATTTTTCCTGAAGCAGATATTCACTCCATGTCGTTACATTTCCTCAGCCACTTGCGCTAGTAGAAAAGTATTCTGGGGAAATGCTGGGAGTGGGTCATTCCAATATTATTGATATCCGTCCGGGTCCATAAAGGTTGAATTTCCTCTCATCAGAGAACAATGCGGACTTGCATTACTGGTCCCAAGTTTGGTGATTTTTTTATGAAAATTATGAAGTAATGAAAATTATTCAAATTAATTTTAAAGATATGACCGATAAAATTTCTAGTTTGTTTTTCATAAATACAGAAAATAGCATGTATGCAATGTTTACAATAGGCGTGAAAAAAAAAAAAAAAAAAAAGAACAAATACACTTTTTAGGAACCTGATCATAAGATGCGATAAGCATCCAGAACCGATAGAACAAAATAATAAATAACAAATTCTCTTTTTATTTTCGATTTATCAATTGTGGATGCATACCGCATCTAATGACCAGTTTCCTAAAAAGAGAATTTGTTATTTTTTTTTAGTTTCGCTTTATCAGTTGTGGTTGCTTAACGTTTTTTATGCCCCGGTTCGTAAAAAGTGAATTTGGTATTTTGGAATTTTATTTTCACTTTCTAACTTCTGGATGCTTATCGCATCTTATGATGAGGTTCCTATAAAAAAATTGGGTATTTTTTTTTATTTTTGTTTTCTCCATTGTGGATTCTTATGGCATCTCATAAGCAGTTTCCTAAAACGAGGATTCGGTTATTTTTATTTTCGCTTTATAAATTGAGGAACTCATAAACATTTTCCTAAAAAGTGAATTTGTATTTTTTTTTTATTTCCGCTTTATGAATTGTGAATTTCGTACACAGTTTCCAAAAACGGGAATTGTTTTTTTTTTTTATTTTTATTTTCGCATTATCAATTATGGATTTCATGAACAGTTTCCTAAAAAAGGGTATTTTTATTTTTTATTTCCGCTTTATGAATTGTGAATTTCGTACACAGTTTCCAAAAACGGGAATTGTTTTTTTTAATTTTATTTTCGCATTATCAATTATGGATTTCATGAACAGTTTCCTAAAAAGGGTATTTGTTATTTTTTTTTTTCCGCTTTATGAATTGTGAATTTCGTACACAGTTTCCAAAAACGGGAATTGTTTTTTTTTTTATTTTTATTTTCGCATTATCAATTATGGATTTCATGAACAGTTTCCTAAAAAGGGTATTTGTTATTTTTTTTATTTCCGCTTTATGAATTGTGAATTTCGTACACAGTTTCCAAAAACGGGAATTGTTTTTTTCTATTTTTATTTTCGCATTATCAATTTCATGAAAAGTTTCCTAAAAAGGGTTTTTGATATTTTTTTGATTTACGCTTCATGAATTGTGAATTTCGTACACAGTTTCCAAAAACGGGAATTGTTTATTTTTTTTTTTTTTTATTTTTGTAATATAAATTGTGGATCATCACACCCAGTTTCCTAGAACGTGAATTTGTTTTTTTTTTTTATTTTCGCATTATCAAATCTGGATTTCATAACCAGTTTTCACAAAACGAGAATTTGCTTTTTTTTTTTTTATTTTCGTATTATCAATGATAGATTTCATAAACAGTTTCTTAAAAGCAGGAATTTGTTATTTTTTTTATTTCTGCTTTATCAAGTGTGAATCTCGTACACAGTTTCCAAAAACGTGAATTGTTTTTTTTTTTATTTTTATTTTCGCATTATCAATTATGGATTTCATGAACAGTTTCCGAAAAGGGAATTTGTTATTTTTTTTATTTTCGCTTTATCAATTGTGAATTTCGTACACAGTTTCCAAAAACGGGAATTGTTTTTTTTTATTTTTATTTTTGCATTATCAATTATGGATTTCATGAAAAGTTTCCTAAAAATGGAATGTGTTATTTTTTTTATTTCCGCTTTATGAATTGTGAATTTCGTACACAGTTTCCAAAAACGGGAATTGTTTTTTTTTTTATTTTTATTTTTTGCATTATCAATTATGGATTTCATGAACAGTTTCCTAAAAAGGGTATTTGTTATTTTTTTTATTTCCGCTTTATGAATTGTGAATTTCGTACACAGATTCCAAAAACGGGAATTGTTTTTTTTTTATTTTTATTTTCGCATTATCAATTATGGATTTCATGAACAGTTTCCTAAAAAGGGTATTAGTTATTTTTTTTATTTCCGGTTTATGAATTGTGAATTTCGTACATAGTTTCCAAAAACGGGAATTGTTTTTTTTAATTTTATTTTCGCATTATCAATTATGGATTTCATGAACAGTTTCCTAAAAAGGGTATTTGTTATTTTTTTTATTTCCGCTTTTATGTATTGTGAATTTCGTACACAGTTTCCAAAAACAGGAATTGTTTTTTTTTTTTTATTTTCGCATTATCAATTATGGATTTCATAAACGCTTTCCGAAAAAAGAATTTGTTATTTTTTTTTTATTTCCGCTTTATGAATTATGAATCTCGTACACAGTTTCCAAAAACGGGAATTGTTTTTTTTTTATTTTTATTTTTGCATTATCAATTATGGATTTCATGAACAGTTTCCTAAAAAGGGTATTTATAATTGTTTTTATATCCGCTTTATGAATTGTGAATTTCGTACACAGTTTCCAAAAACGGGAATTGTTTTTTATTTTTATTTTTATTCTCGCCTTATCAATTATGGATTTCATGAACAGTTAACTAAAATGGGAATTTGTTTTTTTTTTATTTGCGCTTTACGAATTGTGAATTTCGTACACAGTTTCCAAAAACGGGAATTGTTTTTTTTTTATTGTTATTTTTGTATTATCAATTATGGATTCCATAAACAGTTTCCGAAAAGCGAATTTGTTATTTTTCTTTTTTATTTTCGCTTTATTAATTGTGATTTTCTTACACAGTTTCCAAAAACGGGAATTGTTTTTTTTAATTTTTATTTTCGCATTATCAATTATGGATTTCATGAACAGTTTCCTAAAAAGGGTATTAGTTTTTTTTTTTTATTTCAGCTTTATGAATTGTGAATTTCGTACACTGTTACCAAAAACGGGAATTGTTTTTTTTTTATTTTTATTTTTTCAATTATCAATTATGGATTTCATGAACAGTTTCCTAAAAATGGAATTTGTTATTTTTTTTTATTTCCGCTTTATTAATTGTGAATTTCGTACACAGTTTCCAAAAACGTGTATTGTTTTTTTTTTTTATTTTATTTTCGCATTATGAATTATGGATTTCATAAACAGTTTCCGAAAAGGGAATTTGTTATTTTTTTTATTTTCGCTTTATTAATTGTGAATTTCGTACCCAGTTTCCAAAAACGGGAATTGTTTTTTTTTAATTTTTATTTTTGCATTATCAATTATGGATTTCATGAACAGTTTCCTAAAAAGGAATTTGTTATTTTTTTTATTTCCGCTTTATGAATTGTGAATTTCGTACACAGTTTCCAAAAACGGGAATTGTTTTTTTTTATTTTTATTTTCGCATTATCAATTATGGATTTCATAAACAGTTTCCGAAAAGGAATTTGTTATTTTTTTTTATTTTCGCTTTATCAATTGTGAATTTCGTACACAGTTTCCAAAAACGGGAATTGTTTTTTTTATTTTTATTTTTGCATTATCAATTATGGATTTAATGAACAGTTTCCTAAAAAGGGTATTTGTTATTTTTTTTATTTCCGCTTTATGAACTGTGAATTTCGTACACAGTTTCCAAAAACAGGAATTGTTTTTTTTTTATTTTTATTTTCGCATTATCAATTATGGATTTCATGAACAGTTTCCTAAAAAGGGAATTTGTTATTTTTTTATTTCCGCTTTATGAATTGTGAATTTCGTACACAGTTTACAAAAACGGGAATTGTTTTTTATTTTATTTTTATTTTTGCATTATCAATCATGGATTTCATGAACAGTTTCCTAAAAAGGGTATTTGTTATTTTTTTTATTTCCTCTTTATGAATTGTGAATTTCGTACACAGTTTCCAAAAACGGGAATTGTTTTTTTTTATTTTTATTTTCGCATTATCAATTATGGATTTCATAAACTCTTTCCGAAAAGGGAATTTGTTATTTTTTTTTTTTATTTCCGCTTCATGAATTGTGAATCTCGTACACAGTTTCCAAAAACGGGAATTGTTTTTTATTTTTATTTTTGCATTATCAATTATGGATTTCATGAACAGTTTCCTAAAAAGGGTATTTATAATTGTTTTTATATTCGCTTTATGAATTGTGAATTTCGTACACAGTTTTCAAAAACGGGAATTGTTTTTTATTTTATTTTTATTTTTGCATTATCAATCATGGATTTCATGAACAGTTTCCTAAAAAGGGTATTTGTTATTTTTTTTATTTCCGCTTTATGTATTGTGAATTTCTTACACAGTTTCCAAAAACGGGAATTGTTTTTTTAATTTTTATTTTCGCATTATCAATTATGGATTTCATGAACAGTTTCCTAAAAAGGGAATTTGTTATTTTTTTTTATTTTCGCTTTATTAATTGTGAATTTCGTGTACAGTTTCTAAAAACCTGAATTGTTTTTTTTTTTTTTTATTTTCGTAATATAAATTGTGAATTTCATAAACAGTTTACAAAAATTGGGATTTGTTATTTTTTTTTATTTTCGCTTTATCAATTGTGGATCATCATACCCAGTTTCGTAAAACGTGAATTTGTTTTTTTATTTTTATTTTCGTATTATCAATTCTAGATTTCAGAAACAGTTTCTTAAAACGGAAATTTGTTATTTTTTTTTATTTTCGCTTTATCAATTGTGGATCATCATACCCAGTTTCCTAAAACGTGAATTTGTTTTTTTTCTATTTTTATTTTCGCATTATCAGTTGTGAATTTCATGAACAGTTTCCCAAATTTTGAATTTGTTATTTTTTTATTTCTTTTTAAATTTTTTTTCATTTTCGCATTATCAATTCCGGATTTTATAACCAGTTTCCTAAAACGAGAATTTGTTTTTTTTAATTTTTATTTTCGTAATATAAATTGTGAATTTCATAAACAGTTTCCTAAAACGAGAATTTGTTATTTTTTTTCTTATTTTCGCTTCATCAATTATGGATCTTATAACCAGTTTCCTAAAAATTGAATATGTTTTTTTGTATTTTTATTTTCGCATTATCAATTCTGAATTTCATAAACAGTTTCTTAAAATGGGAATTTTTTTTTTTTTTTTTATTTTCGCTTTATCAATTGTGGATCATCATACCCAGTTTCCTAAAACGTGAATTATTTTTTTTTTTATTTTCGCATTATCAATTCTGGATTTCATAACGAGTTTCCTAAAACGAGAATTGTTTTTTTTTTTTATTTTCGTAATATAAATTGTGGATTTCATAAACAGTTTCCTAAAAAGAGAATTTGTTATTTTTTTTATTTTCGCTTTATCAATTGTGGATCATCATACCCAGTTTCCTAAAACGTGAATTTATTTTTTATTTTTATTTTTGTATTAACAGTTCTGGATTTCATAAACAGTTTCCTAAAATTTGAATTTGTTACGTTTTTTATTTTTGCATTATCTGTTGTAGATCTCATAACCAGTTTCCTAAAACGCGAATTTGTTTATTTTTTATTTTTATTTTTGTATTATCAATTGTGGATTTTATAAACAGTTTTCTAAGATTGGAATTTGCTATTTTTATATATTTTCGCTTTATCAATTGTGTATCTCATAACCAGTTTCGTAAAACGTGAATTTGTTTATTTTTTTTTTTTTTTATAATATTTTCGCTTTATCAATTGTGGATCTCATAACCAGTTTCGTAAAACGTGAATTTTTTAAAATTTTTATTTTCGCATTATCAATTCTGGATTTCATAAACAGTTTCTTAAAATTGAATTTGTTATTTTTTTTTATTTTTTAGCTTTCATCAATTGTGGATCATCATACCCAGTTTCCTAAAACCTGATTTTTTTTTTTTTTTTACTTTAGCATTATTAATTTCATGATTTTCATAAACTTTTTTCTTAAAATTTGAATTTGTTCTTTTTTTTTTTTTTTTTCGCATTATCAATTGTGGATCTCATAACCAGTTTCGTAAAACGTGAATTTTTTTTTTTTTTTTTTTCGCATTATCAATTCTGGATTTCATAAACAGTTTCTTAAAACGTGAATTTTTTTTTTTTTTTTTTTATTTTCGCATTATCAATTCTGGATTTCATAAACAGTTTCTTAAAACGTGAATTTAAAAAAAAAATTATTTTCGCATTATCAATTCTGGATTTCATAAACAGTTTCTTAAAACGTGAATTTGTTATTTTTGTTTATTTTAGCTTCATCAATTGTGGATCATCATACCCAGTTTTGAAAAACGTGATTTTTTATTATTTTTTACTTTAGCATTATTAATTGCGGATTTCATAAACTGTTTCTTAAAATTTGAATTTGTTCTTTTTTTTTTATTTTCGCATTATCAATTGTGGATCTCATAACCAGTTTCGTAAAACGTGAATTTTTTTTTTTCATTTTTATTTTAGTATTATCAATTGTGGATCTCATAACCCGTTTTCTAAAAGGGTTTTTTTTTTTTTTTTTCGCTATATTAGTTGTTGATATTTATTTTTTTTTTTTATTTTTACTTTTTTATGGATTGCCCGTTTCGTAAAAGTTGAATTTGCAATTTGTTTTTATTTTCGCTTTATCAACTGTTGATGCATATTGCATATCATAACCATAATCTTATTGATTTTTAGTTCCAAAATTAATTAATTGTGCCTGAAGATCTTCTTTTTTTTACTTATCAATTATCTCTAAAAGAGACAAATTTCAACTTTCGTATTAACAATTGAAGAAGGATATTTATCAATTTTCCCACCCGGTTCAGAAGTTGGCACAAGACCGAATTTAGCGTGGATGTATCCGCATATCATAACCAGGCTTATGGGCCAGTTCCAAAAATTAGTCTGGGTTCTCTCCCCGTAAAAAACGGGGTTCAGGTAGCTGGAGACGAATCTCCAACTTATTGCCGAAGCCCCCATGTATATCCTATGCTCAATATATATATATATATCTACTGATATTGTTAGTCCCCATAGGCGATTGTACAACAAATATGCAGTCAACATTTACTCCATTACATATGAATAAATAGGATATGAAGCTACACCGACTCACAACAACCTTATTAATTTATTAGTACAAAGGACCCCCCCAAGCAAATAACAAACAAAACGAGGAATTATATTTCACTGGGAAGAGTTGAGCTTTATGAATGGACTATAAGAACGATACCTCTCATTTATATACGGAAGCAAATTGTCCCGATTTATAAAATTAGGAATCTTATTGCTATTCTAGTGTCGTAAATAAAGCACATAAATTTACCGAGGACATAGACAACGGGCGCATACCATTCGTCCAGGCGTAGAATATTGCTGCCACATCTGGTCTGGTGGTATTGTTATATATTTAATGATATTTGATAAAATCCCAAAAGGAATCTGCAATGTTATTGGTCCTGACCTGGTATTTCGGCTTCAGTCACTTTATCACCACTGTTATGTGGCTTCCCTGTGTGTTTTCTATACTTTCATGATAATAGTTCTGATGAACTCTTCTCTATGATACCTAGACTTTATGAATTTATGCGCAGTACTAGATTGGTGGTGAGATCTCATCATTTTATAATTGAAATGGTTAGATGTAACCGTAAGTTCTATGCTAACAGTTTCTTCTATCGCACCTCTCGATTGTGGGACTGTTTTCTGGCTTCTTGCTTTCCATTCAGGTTTGATATTCAAAAATTGAAATGCAATCTCAATCGTTATTTCTTGTCTTCTTATTTTCTGTTCTTTTATTGCTCTCTCTCTTTGATAATATTTTTCTCATACTCTTTCACACTCAGTAACACTGTTAATGGTTTTGCTTCGGGTGAAATGATGAAAAAAATGCAACGCCTAAGATAAAAATAAACAATTTCCCAATTAGAAAAAAAAGACCTATTTATTTAAATATAATAAAATATCTATTTATTATATACTTTTCAATTTAGCAAAAGTAAATGAAAATAAATATTCTAATGGTAGTGGTTATATTATCCGTTTCTTTATAAGAAACATTTGGCATTCATTTGGCGCTGGCTGCTCGTGATTGAAATTTATAAAATATTTCTCTTAAAACAAGTCTTCAGGAAAATAGCTATCTCAAGTTCAGTAGCTGTTATCGCTATTTCCAGTATTGACGGGGGTTTTCTTCCGAACCTTTTAATTGAAGTAGAGTTGAACGTCAGCATCTTGATGATAGCATTATTTTCTCTGCAAGTTACATGTGCTATCCATTTTTGTTGTTGCTGGTGTTGAAAGTCCACAAGTGATATTGTTTCTATTATCTGGTACTGTTCTTTGTGATTCTGTAGCACCAACTATAATTTTGGAAGAAGGATAGCTACACTCTTTTAAAGCCATTTTAATTCTTGATCTTTGAGGCTAGTTGTATACATCTCAGTTTAGATATTTTTAAATGGGTTTCACGCCATTCATGACATCCTTATAAATGTCTCGATCTGAGTTTTCATGTCTTGGTTTTGTAGCAGTTTGCTGTGTTGGGAGATTATATAATATTTAATGGCAGATCGTTAACGCTTAACAAAACACGTTGACCAATAAATTACTGGGTTTAACGCGTTTAAAGTCGAGCAGGTGTTTGTAAAGAAAGTGCTCAATATTAGAAAATAAAGCAACAATAGTCAATAGATAAAAAAGTACAATATATATAATGGAACCGAGGATTTATACCATCTCTTTAAAGCATATGAGTAGAAAATATTTTTTTCAGTACAAGAAAAAACTGATATTTAAATACTGTGTATTGTTTCGAGAGAACATTATTGGCACCCGCCACATTGTACATAACATCATACCAGAAGAACCTCAAAGGTTCTAAATCTGACCAAAAGGGGATTCCTAAATTATTCTGACCTGCAAAAAACTCACATGCATGTGCATGTTTGACTGAAGATCAACAAAATTTCATTGTTTAATATTTTTTAATTAAGGTTTTACTTCGATTCGAACTATTTTTCTCTTTTCCAGACAGATTTTGAACATATATTGTCCAATCTCTTTTGAGCATTTTCGGCTTTCATAAAACATTATCTTATAATTTTGGGGTGGTTAATAAGGTTTTATCTATAGGTATGTATTACTTTATCTATTTCTTACAGGTGTTACGTCTATTGACGTACATGAGTGTCGTGACGGTTTTTTTTTCAACTGTTGCGTTTTCGCACGTCAATTTGTTTTGTCTTATCGTTTTTTTTTTCATTTGTGAAATATATTTAGTATTTTTCTAAATGGAATGGAATTTTATTGATACTAGCTTGTTAACTATTTATAGTTAATATTTGTAGCTGTTTTTTTAATAGTTTATTTACATACTACTAGGTTAGCATTTACTGCTGAAATCAAATTAAATCTCTGTTTTACATTAATTAAATTTTTAACTGTTTTTCGAGTGTTGGCGATAATACTTAAGATTGGCTAAATTTCTTTCAAGTACATTTGTACTTGAGTTGGTAGGTAATGTAATGTACCTAATTTTTAAGTTATCGCTTCTAATTTCTTTTTCTTTTTTGGTTTTGTGGATTTTATTCGTTTTTCTTCGAGTGTTGTATACGAAATAGCTAGATTAATCGAGGATTTTAAAAGTATTTTTATTCTTCAGGTAGATATTCGGGGTTACATAAGGTATTTTATATTAATGTCTTTATACCACATATACACATACACGCACACATGCATCCTCTCAAACATTCATTCATACTCAAGTATATAAACATACACACTCAAACACACACACACACGCATGCACACATTCATAGACACACTCCAACACACACACACACTCAAATAAGCATACATTTGCATACACATGCACATACCTATACATCCACAAACATAGGCACACACACACATACACACAATGTTAAACGCTCGACAAACGAATCCATACTCAAATGCACAAACACACGCTCGCACTTAAGTGAAAACAAATTGTCCATTGAATTTTCGGCATCTTTGTGTAGAATCACATTTCTGCTGCCTGCAGTTTTATCCTCATCCGTCGGGAGTGATTGTCCAGGATCCACTATCATATAAGAGGATGGATATCACATAGCAATCTCTTTATTTTGTTTCTAATGATTTTATTTTTGTTTCTCAGTACTTTGCTTTTCATTTAGAATGTCTTTTTCCAATGTATTTTAATTTTGGTGCCACATTTTCCATCCCATGTTAAAACACTTCCCAGATAATTAAATTTCCTTACTTGCTTGATCTTGTAACTCACATCTTCGGCTTTCTTCTCTTGCTGATGACCATATTTTCTGTCTTCTTGCAGTTAATGGTCAGTTTTTTTTGGCTCGCTTTCTTTTACTACCCTATTTAGGCAGTCTCGCAGTTTTCTTTCTATGTCAACTATCAACACAGTGTCCTCTGCATATTTTATATTATTAAGATTACGCCCATCGATAATAAATCATGGTAAAGTCTCCCGCTGTATTTGTAGATTTTGAATAAATCTAGGGTGTAGACACATTTTTGTCTTACGCTCCTTCCCATTTTTGTTTAGCTAATCAATTCATTTACTATCCGTATCCTATCGGTCTGCTCTCAGTATAAGTTCTATATTATTCTAATATACTTTCCAAGTAGATCGAGTTTTCCCGATGGTTCAAATAGATAATTGTACTGTACCTAGTCAAATGTTTGTGCATAATCTATAAAACATAAGTACACATCCTTTGTATTTGTACTGCTCTCTCTCTCTCTCTCTGATATCATTCTGATTACGAATATAGTATATCTTGTCCCAGTGTCCTTGACAAAGTCACACTGTTCTTATCCGCAGGGGAAGAAAATAATGCAAAGATGAAACATTTGCCCTCACAAAGTAGTGACCCACATTAATTGAGAATGAACTTAATGATTTATTGAGAGATCTCAACCCTCTCAAAGATGCTGTAAATCTCTTGGAGCCACGATTAAAAGAAAAAAAACACTTTTATAACTAGAAGCAACTATCTATTGGTATCGAAACAGAGAAAGGGGTTTGGCATTATATTTCAACAAATATGTGATTTAAACATTTTGAATGTACTTTTTTTAGAAAATAATACCATTAATTGTAAATATAAATTACTATTCAGAATTGTAATAATAAGACATGAATCGAGTGGATTCTAGTTTGCCAAATCCTGCTCCAGCTGTTATTCTTGATTGTGTAGAAAGAGAACGATGCAGATAAAGATGAAGAATCTATCTGAACAAAGCACATTAATTCTTTCAGGATTAACTTTTACTGTGAGATTTATTGTGAGACTAGCAGTAGAGCCCGACGTTGCCCGGGGATGTAACAGTAAGAGATAGATCAAGTATCGACCATCATAAAGACTGAAAAATAAAATTGACAAAGATTATTGTTTAAGGTTGACGGACACGCATGTCTTAATTAGTTTTTTTTTTTTTTTTTTGTTTATTTACGAATTGGTCAAACCCAAACTCAAACAAAAACATTGTTTTCAATCGTTATGAGTCTATCGATTGAATAGAATTTTATTATAAACGATTGTCTTGTAAATGGAATTTTTATAGCATTCTGAATGTAAAAATAAAGAAAAAAGTGTGCAAGACAATAAGAAAAACTACCTGCCAAAAAAAGTTTTGTTGAAATCGGTTGAAAAATGTAGGAAATCCGATCCATAAAATAAAATGAACACACACACACACACACACACACACACACACACACACACACACACACACACACACACACACACACACACACACACACACACACACACACACATATATGTATTTTATATGTATAACTTTTTTTTCCTTTATTCTGGACACAGAATCGTGTTTTATGTTTTCAAATTGATTTCGTGCAAAAACAATTGCGTTTTTCCAGTTTTTGGCGCTGTCAGAACCACCGCAAGGTAATTTTACGCAGTTCTGTAAAGTTTTGTTGAAATCTGTTGAAAAATGTTCAATCCGATCCAATATATAAACATACACACACACACACACACACACACACACACAAACACACACACACACACACACAATATATCACAATCTGCGTTATATAATAAGTAAGATCTTGGTTCACTCAAAAGATAGATTATTTGGTTTATTGTCCTATGCAAGTGGCTTAAAGCAGAAATTTGGCATATATTAAAATACAGATGCGTAGAGACTGTTTATAGTGTATTTTATCTAAAATAAACGGATAATTTTTCATAATGTTAATAAATATGCATCTGTATCCGTTGTTCATTTAAAAGAAACATAACAGAATTTGGTTCATATGTGTTGAAACTTGACT
Source organism: Acanthosepion pharaonis (assembly GCA_903632075.3). Lineage (NCBI taxonomy): Eukaryota > Metazoa > Mollusca > Cephalopoda > Sepiida > Sepiidae > Acanthosepion > Acanthosepion pharaonis. Next base: position 449,601 of record CAHIKZ030001431.1, on the reverse strand, counting down.
AATGCATGGAATAATAATACAACACGAAATGTACTTAGAACAAAATGTATTGAAACAAGAAAATGTACACAATATTTACATATAGTCTTTTGTATATTCCTGGTAAGACCGTCCCTGGAGAATGTGTTGACTGAGTCGCAGTCGGGCAGAGTCTCTGGTTGAATCTCTTGATTCCTCCCTCTCTTTCCGGTACCAACCATATTTATATGGTCGGTACTCCACTATGCAAATTAGGTGGATCCTACCACAACAATATGTGAGAACCTGCAATCAGAAAACAGGAAATTCTCGTGTTTTCTCTGTGAGTAGAACAGCAAAGCCAAGGATTTACATTTGATTTAGAAGGAATGATCGAAACAGAAAGAACCTACAAGTTGGTGCAATATATATATGTGGCACCATGCATGATTGGAAAACTGAAAGGAGATATTCATAAATATATGATTTATTTTTTTCGGTTTGTTAACCATTTGATAGTTATTTAGAGATGAAAAATATTTGGGTTTTGAGAATAATTCTTTAATTGCGTTCAGACGATCTGAGAGAAAGAAAGAAAGAAAAAAAAAGGAAGGAAAGAAAGGAAAAAATAAATAATACGAAACCAGGTCGTAAGCGAAAACACACACGCTCGACTGGCACATATCAGATGTCAAAAAATATCAGGTCAAGCCCATGACCTACTTTCGGTGTCCACGAAAGATGGGAGTTGTTATCAATTTGGCTGAAGAAATAAAATTTTTTAGGGACAATGAAAAAAAAATATTGATAAGTAACAAATGAAAAGGATGTCATTGAGATGATAGGTAACAGATGGGGAAGTGTATCTAAGATATATGAAAACAAAGCATTAATACAAGAACCCAGACAATTTCTAGAGTTGAAAAAAAAAAAAACCCAAGGTGATGTCAATTTTTGAGATAATACAGATTTTTATTATCGGCCGGGGAGAATGAAATATTTTGTTGCGTTCAGACGGCCGCCGACAGGTGTAAGAAATTCTTTTCTTAGATCGTATCCAATTAGCGATAGGCTGTTTTGACAGATACCACGTGTAAAAGAAACCGGGATCGTCATTTTCGTACGAAAAGGACAATTTAAATTTTGTTTTTTTAAGCAAGGTATTTCTTCCCCCAGAACAAAGCCACGGATTGTCCACGCCCGATTAGAGACGTCACGAAGGAAGGAGGAAAGATACCGACCAGCGTCTCATTGGCCGAGGGCGGTCACGTGATACATGAGGGAGGAGGAGAGACACCCGACCAGGACCCCATTGGTCGAGAGCGGTCACATGATGTGCGAGGGAGGAGGAAAGATGCCCGACCAGGACCCCATTGGTCGAGAGCGGTCACCTGACATACGAAGGACCAGGAGAAGGGGTATACGCCCCCCCAGAGGCACAGTAAGGAAGTAGGAGGAAAGTAATTTTACCGATAATGGAAAATCCCTAATCAGAAATAATACGTCTTTAGAATTATCAAGAAAACCCTGGCGCCCCACAGACCCACCCCAGTTTTTGACTGCCTCAATAAAATATTGCAACCCCAATCGACAGAAATCAGTTGGGGTTGCGCCTCGGACGAAGTTGGAGTTGGAGTTGCAGCGCGGACGGCGGGCCTTGTTCATTAGTCCCCTTTGCGGCAAGAGAAGCTGAAGTGAAGCAGCCCGTTTGGCCTAAGTGGAGAAGTTGGAACCGAACCAAACCAAGCCTAAGAATAGAAATTCGCCCTACCCAAGCCGAAGTGAATAAGCTCGTCCAACCGAAGCCGAAGAGAAGAAGTTAATTCGCGCACTGACGGCAGAGATGAGTGAACAATAATTCAGACTCTGAAGAGAGAGTTAGCCACAGCCACGGACAGCGAGAGAAATCAGCCGTGAACGACAGGTAGAGATCAGCGCCCAGTGTTGAAACCAAACCACACCCCGAAATGCAAATTTCTAGAGAGCAAGCAACTCGAAGCCTTAAAGTTGTATGGTAGAAGCTTGGTGCCACAGTCCACAAAACGGGTCGGGAGGTAGGAATAATCTTGTGTAACGAACATTTAGATATAAAAAGTTGTTACCTTTTTTTTTCAATAATTTTTTGACCTTGTGAGTTTTTCTTTTTTTCTTGTGTGTTATCACCCCGTTGGACTCAGCTTGCATACGGCCCCAATCCCTGTTTGATCCCGTCTGTCTAAGATCTAATCACAACGTAGGTAGGCAGACCGGAGATCAGTGCAGTTACCCTAGTAACCAGGCGTTGGAAGCGAGTTGGGAACGACGAGGCTGGTATTCATCTAACCAAAGGGTTAGAACGTCACACTTGGAGCAGCGAGGAGCGAACAGCTGACGCCGCGGGAAAGACGTCACAACTGGTGTCGTGACCATAGGATCAGAACCCTGACCACGTCACGTCACAGTTGGCGCCGCGAACGAGATCGAACGAACGACACAGTCGACGCTGCGACCAGGGGGACGACGTCACATATATATATATATATATATATATATATATATATATATATATATGTTCTAACCTAACATGGTGAATCCAGAAAATATTCTGTCGCCGCTGTTTTATATTAAGTTAGGTTTAATGAAGCAGTTTGTGAAAGCGCTATAAAAATGGAACCTATTTTACGTATTTTTGTCAAAAGTGCCCTGCCTTTTCTGCGGCTAAATTGGAAGAAGCTTTATTTAATGTATGTGAAACTTATTTCTAATACAGATTTTGATGATGCTATGAGCGATTTGGAATGAAAAAGAAGACATTTCTAAATTCTTCGGTAAGAATAAAGCTACAAATTTCAAATATCTTGTGAAATATGTGTTAATCATATTTAAGAACTTTGGTGGCAACGTTCACCTTTGAGATTCGCATTTGGAGTTATTCCCTGGGCAGTGAGTGAAGAACAGAGTGACATATTTAATCAGGATATCAAGGAAATGGAAAGATGATATCATAGATGAAGGGATATCAGTATAATAGCAGATTACTGCTACCTGATTCATAGGAACGCATCAGCAAAAAAAAAAAAAAAAAAAAAAAAAAAAAATCTGCCTATTAAAAAAGAAATTAATGAAAAATAGAAAAAAACAAAACCAAAAAATCCGAGAAGTTAAAGTTATACGAAAATTATCGGATATATAGTTTTTAGGTTTAAGTATGTTTTAAGAAGGAGGCACGGTGAAGTAATGGATAGCGAATGGGATTGAGGAATCGAGTCCATTACATTCACTTACGTACTAATACCCTTGGGAAAGGTATCAATCCTCTTCTTCTATCCCCCAGCTATAGTTAAATAGCAGGACAGACCGGGTTCTATAGTCTTGGATGGCAACTAGTCTACCGCAGAAAGAAATGGCAAATTACTGCGGGAAAAAATCTGCCTCTTCAGTCATGTATCGAAAGATATATGATCGCCTAAGCGTGTGTCATGCATGGCCCATGACTGGCTGTTTTAAAAATTAGATTGAAAAAATATATATTCCGTATAATAGCAATTAAAAACAATAGATTTTCATCAAATTTGTTTAAATGTGTTCTTTAATGTGTTTATAATAGCAGAAATAAATTACACAGAATATATATATATATATATATATATATATATATATATTTTTGTTGGATAGATGTGAGTTTGTGACCCTGAAAACCAAGGGTCACAAACTCACATCAATCCAACCAAATGTGTTAGCTCTATCTCTGATATTGAGCGCTTTCTAATAAGTACCACGCATATAATATATAAATAATTATACATACTTATATTTATTTATATTTATATACACTTTTCACACACACACACACACACACACACACACACACACACACACACACACACACACACACATATATATACTGGATTCTCCCGTCGTTTTCGACGTATGATGAATTTAGTTCTTAGAACCGGCCATCCAACTATGATTTCATTATAGTGGTGAATATATATATATTTTTTTAAAAACATATATAATTTTTTAAAACATTAATCAGTTTGTCTGACGATCGCTAAAGCGTGAAACCCAGGGTCACAAACTCACATCTATCCAACCAAATATGTTAGCTCTATCTCTGATATTGAGCGCTTTCTAATAAGTACCGCGCATATAATATATAAATAATTATACATATATATATATTTATTTATATTTATATTCACTTTTCACATATATATATATATATATATATATATATATATATATATATTACTAAAAAAATATATATTTATTCCTCAGCATTTGGCACATGTGCGTGCGTGTGTGTGTGCGTGCAAGTATATATATATATATATGTGTGTGTGTGTGTGTGTGTTTTATGTGTGTGTGTCTGTATTCGTGTGCATGTTTTAAAGAAAAATGAACTAGATTTTTATTGGAATATTCGTTATTAATGTGAGTTAATCCGATAAATTCCGCTTTATCAAAGAAAATCAAAAAGCGGAAAAGACAAGGAGGTTCAAAGAGAATTTTAACACGTTTATATACAATAATATATTCTTTATTTCATCAAGGCAGAAATGTTCAACATTCTTGACCGATTGGAATATATTACATGATAAAATGTTAAAATATTACATCATTTTTACTGAATATCATAAGATATGTATATTTACATGGAATATGGCGGTAAAAAATATGTATTTATATAGACATATGCATAAAACTTCGCTGTTTGTGTAAGTGTAACAATCTTGACCGTATAACGGTCAACGGAATTTTCCACACTGAATGGAAATAAATATGTATTAAAACATGAGACAGGTAAATAGAAAGATAAATAAATAGAAAGAATGAGATTGATAGACGTGAGATAATATCGTAGTTTCAAGACACAGACGTTGAGTTGTCCTATTCTCCAATTGAGAAAAACTTAAGTTTATCTGAATTTTTCAGTCGAATTTTAGTTCTTAATAGATTAATTGTTTGACTAAATCTAGGTGAATAGTATGGCAACTATACTGAAATAGTGTCGTAGTTTAGACGATTTTTCAAGATACAGCTAAAGACCATATAATGGTCGACTGATATTTTTTTCATATTGAAATGAAATTACATAACATTTCTGTCCGCACTGGCAGGTGAACAAAAAATTTTTGGAAAGTCTTTTTCTAGATATCATAATCCGTACTGGAGGGATTCTTTATGAACTTATGAGCACACACACAACCTGTTCGAATGTGTTTTGTTATCGGTTCATAGACAAACAGTCCATCTACACAGACAGACGTACGTTGAAGGAAGAACATTTCACTGTAGACAGATTCACAGTTGTGCATTCCGTCAGCTCCAATACAGTCTGAACAACGACACACGGCTTCTAATCGAACTGATGGAAACAGTGTAGAATCTGTAATGATCTTTGTATACCAAGGGCAAGTGGATCGATCCTGGGTGTCGCCGCTGGTCGGTAATGTTTTTGGACATGTTGTTTCCCCTCGGTGCAATGTTTGGTTAGAAGATGAGGAAATATATTCAGCCGGCAACATAAATTTATTTCCAATTGATGCCTCGGCCAATTTTTCATAATGGATATTCAGATCGGACGGAATTTTACAGGGGCTGGACAGTGGTGCTCCTGAGGTGAACATCATTACCCCACATAAGAGGGCAGCCGAGAAAATAAAGACCTGCAATGAAACCAATAAAATTGAATTTAGAAAACTGACTTTTAAACTGATGCATATATCTGTAACATTTACTTGAAGATTTCATCAATAACCCATAAAAAGTTTATATATATCTATCCTTATTTACTAGATTTATCTTTTTTGTGGTTTTGTGGCCGTAGTATTATTAAGCTGTTACCCTTTATCTAGCTGTTCTATTTTCTGTTTTCTTGCATCCGTTTCCTTAGAAAATGGCATTTGAAGGATTATCCATGATATTGTATCAGGCTCGTGAATGAAGATCTTCCATTCCTTAACACATGCCGTCCCAGTTGTTGTAAGTGTTTCATCTGACATCGGAACCCGACGCTTAACATAACGTAGTGTCAGAGTTAAATTGACTCCTTCTACAACGTACATGTGTAACCTTCGAGGAGCACAGCAGTAACAAAAAAAAAAAAAAATGCAAATGACGTAACTTACAGGATTACCTACACCGACTATCAATTGGGAAAGCAATAATCTGCCAGAAACCTGGCGAAAATTCCAGACAACAGTAAAACTCATGTTCTGAGGACCCCTAAGAGAAAATGAGGAAAATTCAAGTGACATATCTCTTTCTTTGGATAGGCGAAAAGGGGAGAGAAATTTACGACATGATGTCTGATATAACACCAGACGAAAGAGATAGACTCAGCCCTCACTTCGAACGCTTCACTAAAGACACACAGTCTAGAATAGACTCCATATTCGTACGATACAAACTACGTCGCACATGAGAAGCTCTCAACGAAAGCAGGGAACTGGCTTTGGATAAAGTGATACAAATCGTCCAGACGCATGAATATAATCAGCAGCAACTCAAGATGATGAAAAGTGGAAGTTGACGCAGTATCAGACAACGGCACGCGAAGGCAGACTTACACACACACACACACACACACACACACACACACACACACACACACACACACACACACACACACACACAAGGGAAACGAAATCAGTGACATTACCATGAGTCGCCAGAACAAAAAGAAAAAAAAAAAAAAAGGAAAAAAACTCAAACCACGAAAGGACAGAACTGTTTTGCACTCGCTGTGGAGACTTGCATGGTGGGCGTTCGACCTGATCCACGAGAGGAAAACAATGCTCAAAATGTAAAAGATATAACCACTTGGCAAAGTTATGCAGGTCAGTACACCTGCTGAAGCTCCAGGAACGAAGCGAATCCCACCAGAACGAAGGCAGTGATAGCTCGGATGAACAATTCTCAGTACATCACCTCGCACAGAAGACGATCAAGGACGACCAAGCATTCTGCACCCTACAGATACAAACCAGCCTCGAAAAGAGAGTCATAAAATTCAAGATTGATACAGGCTCTCAGGTAAATATATCACCGAAACGAGTGTACGACTCATTATGCAAGCAAGTGAAGTTGTTTATCACATTGTCGAAATTAATTCATTGCTATACTAGGTTTAAGCTACAGCATTGACTTAGGACTCATCAAATTAACATATGAATGCCAATCTGCCATACACCAAAATAAGGCCTGACCATGAGTAAAATTTTATTGAAGTATAAAGATGTCTTTGAGGGGATAGGGAAGTTCAAAGGGAAATGCTTTATTTGAATAAACACAAAAGTAAACCCTGTTGTACACCCTCCCCGAAAAGTACCTCTAGCTCTAAACTAAAATCTCTCTGAAGAAGTAGCGTGGATGGAAGAAGATTAAGAAGGTCACAGGACCGATGCAGTGGGTTAACTCCTGAGTACCTGTGGAGAAAGAAAATGGCAAACTTAAGATTTTCCTTGACCTCTGGAACCCAAACAGGGTCATTCAAAGGCAACACTACTCAATGAAAACCCTTGTGGATATACTTCCACAACCGACCAGAGCAAAGGTTTTCACTAAACTCGACAAAATTTAAGAATTCGTTTGGAAGATACAGGTACCTCTGTTTGCCATTCGGGATGAAATCATCCCAGGACGAATTCCAAAGAAAGAAGAATGAAAGCTTTGAAAATATCCCAGCGTCATCACTTTGGTAGATGACATGTTAGCATTTGGAAAAAAATCCGCGTTGAACATGACAAAGCCCACATCAAGGTCACAGAAAGAGCAAGACAGATAGGAATTAAACTGAATATCAAAAAATTACAAATACTTTGGGTACATACTAACCCCTGGTGGAACCGAACCAGACTCTGAGTAGACCTTCAACCTATTTGAGGTTAACAGCCATATGCGCCAACAGCTAGAAAAGAATTCCTATTTCACATGAGGCAATTCCCAAGCTGGAACCTTTGAAAGAGTAAAGGCAATCCTGACTTCAAACCTGAATCGTGCCTTACCTACATTGACCCTTCCAAACAACTCTCCAAGTGGATACATCTAAAAATGGCTTACCAATACAGGAGGGCAAACCGATCGAGTATGCATCAAAATCGCTAACACAAAGTGAGATAAACTATTCACAGATTGAAAAAAGAACCTTTTGTCATCCTGTTTTGGTGCAAAAGATTCCACCACTATATATATGACCGCAAAATCGTCCATAGAATCTGACCACGAGTCCTTAGTGCCAATCTTCAAAGAATCCCCTCATTCTGCTTCTCCTCGGTGGTAGAGGATGCTGCTCCAGCTAGGCTACTGCAACCTAGAGATCATACTTGTGCCAGGAAATAAGATACCCGTAGCTGATGCTCTGTCAAGAAAGTTTCTGTCAAATCTCTACTAGAAGTACTCCAAAGGAATGGAGAACCACAAACATAACAAATATCAGTCTCTAATAAAAAAAATAAATAGAGGATATCAAAACTGTTTCCTAACGTGACCCAGGACTCCAAGCCCTCATTAAGGTTATTCAAGATAGGTGGCCTGAGTAAAGGAAATCATGCCATTCCTAGGTTATAGAATATTGAAGCCACTGCGACAGTGTCCGGTTTATAATGGTAATAATCTCGAGTTACTTTTCATATGATGCTACATGTATTTGTCAGTATTGTGGAAGTAATCATCAGCTCAGATTTCAAATCTAATGTAGAATTTTTTTATTAGATAACAATAAACATTTCTTTACAAGATCTATACTGTAAATAAAGTCATGATATCACATTTGATATTTTTTACAATGATGTTCACCATGTATAAGGCCCAAGAACCACTTGAGGTAGAAGGTTACAGAGTAAGAGGCACCACAAGGTGATAATGCCACCAAGATGCAAGGGACCACCAGAAGTGACAGAGAAGGAAAAGAATTTAGAAAGAACCGGAAACACAATCCTAAACCGGAAACTATTATTGTCTATTATCTGAGGAAATGCAAATGAAATGAAAATTTCCGAGAATATTCTTTTGCGTATCACCTTAAATATGTTTGAAATGAATCATTTGAAAATAATGCTATCTCTATCTATAAAAGGCAGGATGTGCGTGTGTGTGTATGTGTATGTGTGTGTGTGTGTGTGTAACGAATGCACGGCCGCAATTTTCAACGGATTTGCACCAAAATTTACATGCACATGCTCCAAGTTAGCATAAAGGCTAAGACCGACTTTGCATTTCTCAACTCCCATCGATATTGGAAATAATCGTTTTTTTCATGCTTCTACGGCAGTTTTCGTGTAGTTTGCGGCCATTTTTTACTGGCCAGAGTGAGAGCCTATAGCTGGCTGCCACGAGTAGGCAGGAAGATCCTATTGGCCAGCGTGAGAGCCAACAGCTGACTGACACGAATGTTAACTAGCATGCTAGCACGCAAAAAAATCGATAGCAGCATTCGTCACAAGTGGGAAAAATTTAAATCTGCATGACACTTTACTCCAATTGGCTCATTCGCTTGCTTAAACTCAACGTTGATTCTGATTCCGCAGAACTGGGTTGGGTGTGAAAAAGTATTTGTTGTTAACATTCTTTTTTTCATTCGGTTTTTCCAGTTACGAGTCCTTTTTTAAAGTTGATCGTTTTGTGTTCATTTTGTTTAGTTCTTTTTTTCGTAACAGATTTAATGTTTAGTATAGAGCTTAGAAAAAATTCGTAGTGTGAATTAAGGAATGTAGCAACATCAGCACGGCAAAGGGCACTCCTTTAAAGGCAAGGAAGGGCAAAATATTTTAAGTCAAGTGATAGCGATTGCTGTATGAGTCGTACGATTTTTGAATCAAGCACGGGCAACGCCGGGTCATGCTGCTAGTAACAAATAGAATGAAGAGCGTGTTTTGAGAGTAAAGGAGAATATCTTCCTCGGCATTAATTCTGAGCGTCGCCTATTGTAATCGACAATTGTCACTAATAAAACTAATGCTTGAAATATACAAAAAAAGTACAAAAAAGGTTTCAGCACATTAAAGCATGATGTTCTTAAAAAAATAAATTGTTTGAAAAAGTTTTACATTTCAGTCGTAATATTAATACTGAATGAGCAGATGAAATAGTAGTAATATAAAATGTACTTACGACCGGCATGTTAAGTTGATACGACTGTTTATATTTGGAACGTGACTAGTAGGCAACACGGCTGACAGTAGAGCTGAATGAAAAGAAAACGAATGGCCTAGCAAAGTTTGGCTCGATTTATATGTCCGACCTTTGTGAATTAAATGTATATGAAGCCACACCCCCTGACGTGGAAGGGAAAACCGCCGGATGGAATCACGTAATAAAGCAAGATCAAAACAAGCAAAAAAGAAACACAAAAGACACCCCCCCCAAAAAAAAACGGATAAAAAAAATCCCGAAAATGAAACGAGGAAAGATATTTATACAGGAAGAAATACGTACTTTATGATGATTGGATATGATGAAAATTACAGAACTTTACATTCGGTTTAAAATAGTATGAAGTTGTTTCCTTTCGATGGGAAAAAAAGTAAATAAAATATTTTTTTTTTCAATGTATCAGTGAATAAAATGTGTGTATATATATATATATATATATATATATATATATATATATATATATATATATATATATATATACACACAATATAACATATATATATATATATATATATATCTACAAAAGTGTATATATATATATCTACAAAAGTATATATATATATATATATATATATATATATATATATATATCAAAAAGTGTATATATATATTTCATACAAAAGTATATATATATATATACACACACACACAAATATAACATTTTTATATATATATCTACAAAAGTGTATATATATTACAAAAGTGTGTGTATATATATATATATATATATATATATATATATATATATATATATCTACAAAAGTGTGTTTATATATATATATATATATATTAACGCACAGTCGTGAAACATTAATTTGAATATTGAATCATATGATCTGAATCAAGGGGTGGATATTTAATATTACGCTAAAAGTAAGGGTTTTGAAAGAATTCGTCACTGACAACAAAATTTTCATTCCTATTCCATTTGTGCGGAAAAAATAAGTTTTAAAATAAAAAATATGATGTTACTGAATGTAAATATAAACAATTTTGAATAATATATATGTGTTGACATTCTTATATGCTTCAGTTAAACAATTAAATTTTTTAAACTATATATACATTCCTTTACACACGCACACACAAGCACACAACCTTCACCCATCACCCCATGTGTGCGTATATATATATATATATATATATATATATAGTTTGAGATTATAGCTCTCAGGAAAACTGGAAAAGGGAAGGGAGTTCCACAGGCGAGAGGTGCGAGATATGAAGCTATTGGAGTAGAAGTGACGGCTACATGTAGAAGTTTCGACAGTGAAAGGATGAGAGCGGGATGCCAGCCTCGTAGGGCGCTTGAATTCATGAAGTCTGGGAACCAGCGAATGCAGCTCCTCGGAGCAATTACCATGAAAGTATTTGTAAAACAGACAGAGAGAGGCGACGGCGCATCTGTGGGAGAGCGACTATAGACGAAATGCCAGAACATGGCCAATTATATTGCATATCCGTCTCTGGATCTTATCAAGAATCCTGAGGCAAACAGAAGGGGCTCCAGACCATATATGGTAACAATACTCCATGCAAGGGCGAATTGTTGATTTGTAGATTTGAAGGATCGATTCCGGGGAGAAAAATTTCCTGGCGCAGCACAGGGAGTCAACTTTCCTTGCGGTGGACGAAGCAATTGACTCAATGTATTTGTTCCATCTCAGGTCAGCAGTCAACGTGAGACCGAGCAGCCGCAGAGAGGTGCTCTCGAGAAGTTGAGGGTCAGCCATTCTAATGGAGGGTAGGGAAGGATCTCTGTGGTGATTTATAGAGAGAAGTTTTGTTTTTGAGGCATTAAAGTTGACCAGCCAATTCCTGCCCTAGTTCACAACCGATTGGAGGTCCTTTTCGAGACGCACGGCCAGGTTAGTTTTGTCAACGACACTAGATTTGTTTCTGAGACAGGAGTAAATTGTGGTGTCATCCGCGTAGATGCCAACTTTGGAACCAGGAAGGTCATTTATGTAGATAAGGAATAGAGTGGGGCCTAGGATGGAGCCTTGAGGAACACCTGCGTTCGTGGGATAGGAACTGGAGGGGAATCCGTTGAGAACGACCTTCAATTCACGGTTTGACAGGAATGATTGTATTAGGTCAAACAATCGACCCGTAATACCATAACCCTGGAGCTTGCGAAGAAGGCCGACATGCCAAACCCTATCAAACGCATTGGAGATGTCTAGGGCCACGGCACGAGCTTCCCCGTTATTTTGAAGAGCTTGGTAGACAGTTTCAGTGATGGCCGTAATCACATCAGCTATTTATCGGGCAAAGCGGAAGCCATATTGCTTGTCTGAGAGCAGATCATGAGTTGTAAGGTGGTTAACCACTTCGGCATTGATTAGGGATTCGAAGACTTTCCTGAGAGGGGTAAGAGACTGATAGGACGGTAATTAGAAGGGTCGCCAGAAGACAGGAACAATCGAAGAGGACTTCCAGTAGTCAGGAAAACAAGATTCCTTGAGGCAGTAGTTATATAGTTTAGAGAGGGCGGGCACCAGTTCAGGCGCGCATTTCTTCAAAATGGCTGGTATCCCATCCCCACCACTAACCTTGTTGGGGTCTAAATTGGCGATAATGCACAATACCAAGACGGGGTTATGTGTAACCCACTCAATAGGGCCTCAGTTCTAAGAGAGAAGTCGGGTATGGGCACACCGGAAGAGTCGAGCGTTGAGTTGAATGAAAATTTCCTAGCAAAGCATTCAACCTTGTCGGCAGAGGAGGTCAGGACTTCGAACTGGTTGAACAAAGGCGGTATAGAGAATTTGCACTTGTTCAGTACGCTCTTGCAGAGATGCCAATAATCTTTGGAGCCAAATTTGCGAGATGCAATATGCTCCTTCATCCGAGCAGCAAATAGTGACTTAGCATCGTTGAGGACACGCTTACACTCGTTACGGTCGGAGGCAAAGAGACGTCTATTGCAGTCCGACATGTTGCTACGAAATAGGTGAAAGAAGTGGTTCCTATGGGCAATGACGCTACAAGACTCTGGGATGGAGGTAAAACACAGATTGAGAAGAGAGGCCTTACCTTCCCGGTTGAAGGCAAAACGAGTGGGGAAGTTAACTATCTGCGTGAGGGATTGAGAGACTGAAAAATTAAGTGTTTGAATGCCTGCGTGGTCAGTAGTAGCATTCTTAAGCCACTTGGTATAAAATTTTGCTTTTGTTTATGTCTCTCATTTTTTCAGTTTTAGATTTTCTTCTTATAATCAAATTATTAAATAAGGAGAATGAAATAATACATCGATGCCCTCATATTAACAAATATTTACTCTGTTACTTTAATAATAATATAACCTAATAAATCAATTAAAATATTAATTCCAATATTAACTAAAATATTATAATTTAATTAATAATACAAATTAACAAATATTACAATTTAATTAATAATATAACATAACATAGCAACTACTATATAAACCATGAAAAATTAAATTTAATTTCGAATTTGAACGGGCGGGTAAAAGAACGTGTACAAAACGGAGTAAAAAGCCAATTGAAAAAGACGCGGAACAAATTGAAAAAATTGAACAAAATTGGACATATCATTTAAAAACCGAACCCCCTGAAGAATGGACATTTTACCAAGAAAATTCGAAGTCGGGATAAAATTGTATTTAATAGTTCAGCAATATTTTCATATAATAATAATAATAATAATAATACTAATAATAATATATATACATATATATACAAACACACACACACACACACACACACACACATATATATATATATATATATATATATATATATATATATATATATAGAGAGAGAGAGAGAGAGAGGTTAAAAGGCTCGACCCACTTCTCACGTAACTCATTTTGAAAAATGATTCCCTCCGAGCGATTTTTATCCATCTGACGATCGCCGTTATATGCGTGAAAAGTGTATTAGCAATTTTAAAGTAATTTGTGTGCTTATTGATTACTTTATACTTTTGCCGTTTGGTATTGAGAACTTTCTGTTAAAAATGAAGCTCAGTTAGTATGTGCGATCAGCGGGGAAAGTGGAATCAGCGATTCGATATCAAATTCCAGCCTAGTCTCTTGCGTTCACTTTTCCATATACGCCGTTAGTAAAGACATGAATCCAAATCTTTTGAGGTTAAATAATAGTGTAAATTGGTCTCTCTAGCTTTGGTTGGTAATCAGTCTAAGAGAATTAAAATCGTAGAGAAGATGACGGTAAACCAATAGCTTCCCCAAGAATTCAATAAATTCATAAAAAGCAAAATTCGCAATAAAGACCCCAATGTGCCTGAAGTTTTCTCCCTCTGCGATGATGTCCTATTATACAATGACCACGTAGTGATTCCAAACAGCCTACAAAGAAAAATTCTCAGGGATTTTCACATGGGACATCCGGGGAAGAACCGTACGAAAAGCCTCATGCGCTGCTATGTTTATTGGCCAAACATAGACATAGCAGACATGATAGAATCATGCAAAGGATGCGCGCTTGCAGCAAAATCTCCAACCACGGCGTGCAAGCCATGGCCAAACACAGAACATCCATGGCAAAGAATTCAAGTCGATTTTGCAGGGCCTATAGACAACATGTACCACCTCATTGTTGTGGATAGCCACTCAAAATGGCCTGAGGTCGTATAATGCAAAAGACCAACCACAAACTGCACGATCAGATTTCTACACGAGCTATTCGCGCGTTTTGGCGTGGTAGATTGTGTAATTACAGATAATGTCACTCAATTCACATCAAGTGAATTTAGAGACTTCTGCAAGTCATATCAGGTGGACCACATTACAACGCCTCAGTACCGCCCTAGATCGAATGGCCAGGCCGAAAGGTTCGTGGACACTCTAAAAAGGGCTTTAAAAAGGCACTAGGCACACCGACAGATAGAGCATTCCAACAGTTTCTGCAGGTGTATCGGATAACCTCTAATCCGAACACGCCTATGGGAAGCTCCCCTGCAGAAACAATGTTCGCAAGGAAAATCAAGTCTGTCTTCAACAAACTTATTCCACGGCAAGCAAAGTTAAAAAAAAAAACCGTATCGCCTCATAAGAAATATTTCAATCTTGGCGATAAAGTCCTTTTCAAGGCTTACAAAAACAACATAACATTCTGGGAAGTAGGCACCATAAAACAAACAATTGGCGAACTGGTCTATATTGTCCAAGGACCGAAAAACACTCACAAACGCCATTGGAACCAGCTCAGAAAATGCCGTTTGAAGGAATCGTAGGAATCACTGCAAAATAGCTGTGAAGAGTCGATCGATGTAATTTTCGATCACTTCGATCTCGACACGCCCCAAGTCTCTTCTGAAGTGCGATGTTCAGGAAGGAAAGGGAAATTTACTCAACCGCTCGACGTAAATCCCAAGAGGGAAAAGTATTAACAGTTTTATGTTTTTTTTTCTCCTTTTCAAAAGAGAAAAAAAAAGAAAACTCTTGGGAGGTGGGTATTGTGAGACCGTAACATACCTACAACATGGACTCTTCCAGGACTATATAAAGTATGCGATATAACACTCTAGGAGGAGGAGAGAGAGAGAGAGAGAGGAGGAGGAGAGAGAGAGAGAGAGAGAGAGAGTATTCTAATACCGTAGTATCAGCCGCGTACGACTACCAATATTGGACACTAGCACATAGTAAGCTCTGCTTACACTTACACTATCTTTGTAACCTTTTTGTTTAATATATATTTCTTACCTCTAATCCGTGTTCCATGTTTTTCTCCCGTGGTCCCAACTTTGGGCCCACATCAATATATATATATATATATATATAAACGAAATACGAGAAAACCAGTAAACAGAAAACGACCTACCCACTCAACCTTTCTTTCACCAATATATCCGCTCCAACTTCAGCAGTATAGAAACATTTGTCATAGAACGGTCGCTGGATATTTTAGTACTTAGCAACAAAATTAAAACGTGTGATTTCTTGGTTCCAGGCTATCTTCACCTTTTCTAAAAAGGTTCCAACATTCACCTGTATGACCTTGGTGTTTACATCCGGGATAATCTTCCGATGGCAATGGAATTGTCTCTTGACTCCCGAAACAACTCTTTCACGTGCTTTCGCCTTTCATTACTGCACTCTGTTAGCTATCTCTTTTTCCTTTATCGCCCCCTTTTTCTCAAGGCTGTAGTATATTTGACATCATCTCTAATATTATGGAAACAGCACCCTCTCTCCATCTTCGGTGATATAATCCGTACCATATGTGGTTTAAACATTCTGAAGTTACTTATGTTGCCGGGATTCAGACATTAAATTTTTTCATTGTTCAAACCCTTACTCAAATCGTGGATTTCCCTACCCGTTTCCCTAGCAAATCCGAGCAACAGGATTCTCTACTTGATTTATTTCTTACCTTCTCTCCTCGCTCTTGCCAATCTTCACAACACTGCCATCTTTGAAACTCGGATCACTCTATTGATATTTCGTTCCAATCATCTATTAAACAGGAACCTCCTATTCATAAGACCTCTTTTTGCTGCCAGCATGCTGATTGAGACACACTCTGTCATTTTCTTCAAGACCCCCCCCGGAATGTCATTTTTAACCTTCAAACTGAAGATTTTGCCACTGAGGTTTCCTCCCGGATCAAAGCCGGCATGGACGCTTTCATTCCTTCTCGGAAATATCAGGTGAAACCTTAATCTACTTTCTTTTTTTCTCGTTCGTTTTTAGTTTTCAATTTTTAAGTAAAGGAGTAAATATTTGGTTTTATGTCTTCATTTTGAGATAAGTTCTGATCATTTATTTATTAGTTTGTATTGGTATGGGAAGGTAATTATAGCTATTTTCTCTTCAAGACAAAGTTTACAGTTTTTGAATTAATTGTTGTAGGCTGATACTGTTTTCCATGATATTTTTAGTGTGATTTGGCTTTTGTTTTTAATTTCTTATATATGTTTAGAAATCATTATGCTGTTCGCGTATTTACTATTTGTAAAGGATGTTTTGTGCGCATATATATCGTAATCTAAAAACTAACTTTGATAAAAAATATTCTTAACCGCCAAATACAATACTATAGAGATGTTTTATTTTCCGAACACAGCACATTGTGGCTGTGTTCGTAGTTAATATTACTAAGTGTTGGCTTTTTCTTTTTTTATTATTAAGGCTTCTATTATTTTTAATCATTTTTACATGTGGATGAGGTTATTATGTTTTTATTTTCTACTAGTATGTTTTGGATGGAGTCTGGTAAGTTTGTGTGTGTGTTTAAATGGATTCTAATAGAGCTCTGGTCAGATAGGTGTAACGTATGGTTTCTCGTTAGGCATGTAGTTGTGTGACCGATGTAATTATGAATTCGGTTTGATCAGGAAAACAGTTCCTTTAGGGACAATTGAACTCAAATATAATGTTCGTTCGTTGTAATGGTGTGTTGTTATTTTTAAGGATACGGTTAGCTGTTTTAAATTTTTTGATGTAGATAATTAATTTGATTTTTTGTTCGGGTCAATTGGGGTGGTGTATTTCTTTATGGTATTTCTAAGAGAAGATTCATCTTTTTTGTAGATGAATCTTCACTTCTTTTTTTTCGGGGAACAGTTAACTTTTATTAAATTTGTACAATAGCTATTTTGTCAGGGCGTTCACTTTACAGTTTAGAGTGTACATTTTTATGCTAGTTGTTTTTTTTTTTTTATACGGAAGGTAGTAAATATATTATTATTAGTGTCTGATTTTATTATTATTGTTAAATTCATATGTAAAGTTAAGAACGGAGTTGTTTTTTTAAAGTTTTCTGTTTTTAACTATAATAATATCATCTACATATCTTGGCTAGATGGAGGGTTTTAAGTGGTGTAAAATATCTTATTTTCAAGGTTAACCACGTAGAAGTTACTAAACGTTGGTTTCAGAATTGAACCCATGGGAACGTCAACACGTTGTACGTAGATACTATTTTGATGGTCATAGAAGGGAAACTCAGTAATACAAAAGTAGTTTTTGTAATATATTAGGTTTAATTTTTAGCGGAGGGTGAATTGGATTGTTGTAATTATTCTTCATAATTATATCAATCGTTTCTCTAACTGAGACATTAGTAAATAAATTTTCAACATCAAGTGAGGCTATGGTTTCCTTATTAGGTTTTAGTATTTTTAAGATTTGGATTAGTTCTTGCGTTGACTTAACACTGTATTTACTAGGTACGTATGGTGTAATGAGTTGGTTGATGGTTTTGGTTAATTGGTAAACCGGAGTGGGGATTTGGGATATGATAGAACATAGAGGGAAGTTTTGCTTGTGTATTTTTATTGTTCCATACATGTATCCCGGTTTGTAGTCTTTGATTATTTTGGGAAGTTTTAAGTTGTCCTGTTCTGCGTTCTTGTCTGTGATCAGTTTATTAATTTTTAATTTCAATTGGTTAACAGGATCTTTGTGGACTTTATAAAATTTGTAATGATCGTCGGGTATTTTCTGTAATCTCGAGTTATAATCGAATATTGGTTTTCCCCGCATTTTTTAAATAGTTATATAGTCCCTTGGCAACAATTTTTAATTGTTGTGTTAGGAACTTAAAAAACATTCCCTTTGTCGTGTCTATCTTTTATTGTCTCGGCTTTTAGTAGATCACACATTTCTAGATCTGTTTTAATTAGTTACTAGTTATTAGTTCATTAAGTTTTTGTATATTTTGGCAAAAATTTTCAATTTCAGTTTTTTGGTTCTAGCTTTATTTGTAAAGATGACAGGTCCACAGTTGAACAATTCCTTTAGGTATTAATTCGTAGATGGAGATGTTAATGAATTTATCTGTATTATTTGGAAGATTAATAGATCCTTTATATAGTGTAATAAGTTTTTAATGTTCAAACGGTACTGAATTTCTGATTTATTGGTGATTTCTGTAAGTCTTTGAAGAATTTCAATAAACTGTTCAGTGGTTGTTAAAAATTGTGTATGTTGCGTATATCCTGTCCTTCTAGATTGACAGTTTTTGAGTTGCCATTTGCGATTATGATTTGCCTTTTCACAGGTGTTGCCAGTTTCCACAAGGTTAGACTTGAATTTCCAAGTGTAGTCAATTGCCAATATACTGCCAATATATTACCAATTGGCAATTAAATTTGAAATGGCCAATATATATATATATATATATATATATATATATATATATATATATATATATATATATATATATATATAGGTACCTCAAAAGAAAAGTGATACCTAGGGTTTAAAAAATAATTCAAAAATGAAAAAAATCTTTTTTGAAGCTTTTATTTTAGTTTAATTTCAAGCGAAAATGTTAGGTTTAATATTTTCAATAAGCAAAATACTTTGCTGTATTTAAAACTAATTTAAATTGATTGAACTGTTTCTTTTAATTGATTTTATTGATTTTAACTATTTTAGCTATATTTACAATTCTCTCAGCACATTGTAATAAAAAAATCTTTCAAAAATTATCTTTCTGAAACTTCATTTGAGGAAGATTAGCTGATTTAAAGTTTAATTAATTTTATTTGAAGCAAATATTAGTTACTTTTAGTTTAACATATCGCATAAAAGCATTTTTAATATGTTTTTTTTTATGAGGTTTTGACAACTATCTCGCTAGACTTATGTTTGGAAACATTTTCTACCGGGGAAATATCTGTAAAAATTACTTGACGAATATAACGTGAGGGTATTTTTTATATAAATTAACTACCCAGTAACCTTAAAAATTTAGAAAATATTCTAAGTAATCTAATGTTTTATTGAATTTTAGGCTTAAAATTTACTACCGTTTTCTGATAATGTCGTGTATGGACGCCCGTATTTACAAAATACACGTTTATACACAGACACACAAAATCCAAAATTATTTTTAAAATACTGGAGTTCGTTGAATTGTATTAAGCCTTTCTATTTAAATAAATTTTTTATTTAATGACAATATCACCTAACCGGTACAATATAGAATTTTAAAAGATTTAAAACTTCATAAATTATTCGAATTAAAATTTAAAAAAAGTGTAAACAGTTCTTGTAAAAATTCATTATTCATGGAAATTTTTTGTTCTTAAAACAATAGCGTCCATAATATATTTTATTCAAAAAAGCAATTAAAAGCTCTTCTATTTGAATAATGCCTTAGTTTTATTGGATTTTTTATTTTACGATCCATAGTAGATTTTCAGTAAAAAAAGAAAGAAAATGATGATTTAAATTCTCCAAAGACTTTTTCTTGTAATTAATATAACGATCGACCCTTAGAAAATGATGTTCTTTTTTCGAAATTTCATAAAATTAAATAAGTTTGGGGTAACAGCTGTAAAACAAAGATTTTACGAAGATTTTCTAAATCAGAAACATTTTTAAAATAATTTAATTCATTTGTGAAAATTTCATTGACGTCCGGCAATTATTTTTGATTTTTGCAGGAATTTCCAAATCAATTTGTTTTTCACCGTAAAATGACGCTAAAATTTCATATACTATTATTATACATATTATGGGCACTTGCTGACAGAAAAAAAAATGACCAAAATTTTGAAGGTTCTAAAAAGGATTGATAAATATTATTAAATAATAAAAAAAAATATCCTTTGATCTTTCTTCCTAATAATATTTAAATTATAACGGACGAAAATACTGCTTACGTTTTGCTAGTAACGTTTTTTCTGTATCAAGATTATTTTTGTTGAATTTATCTAGGTGCTTCCACAGAAAACGCGATACATAAAGTTCAAAATATTTTTTATAAATGAAAAATCTTTCTTGAAGCATTTATTTTAGTTTTAATTTCAGGTTAATAGATTAAATTTAATATTTCCAATAAGGAAAATATCTGGCTGTATTTCAAAAACTAATTTAAATTGGCTGGAATTTAAAAACTTTTTTTTGTCTTTGCTAAAATAGTTGTCTTTCATCGCAATATAATTCTCTTTATTAAAAATCTTCCAAATATATAATAACTTTTTTAAAACTTTAGTTGCGGAATATCAGCTGATTTAATGTAAAATAAATCTGATTTGAAAAAAATAATATTTATTTTAAGTTTAAATTATCTCACAAATTCATTTTTTTAACTTGACAGTAGCTGTTTATTTAAGGTCCTGGCAGGTTTGACAGTTCAATGACAAACTGATATTAATTTAATGTTGACTAGGGGGGGGGCTTTAGATATCAAAAGGGTAATTGAATTAAAGAGAGCGTCTTTTATATTTCATTTTTAAGTACTCAGTAATCTTAAAAATTTTAGAAAATATTCTCTGTAATCTAATGTTTAATTGAATTTTAAACATTTTTGGCCGTAGATTTACTATAGTTATCGCTCTTATTTTCTGACAGTGTCGTATATGGTATTTAAAAAAAATTTCAAAAATATTTTTAAAAATATAAAAAAAAAAAAAAAAATCTTTTTAAAACATTCATAATGGTGTTTGATGATTTTAGTATTAAGTTTTCCATTTATGATTAGCAAATATAGTTTTTTTTGAAAATAATATCATCTAAAAGTATAAATTAATATAGATTTTAAAAAGATTTAAAACAAAATTATTCTAATTAAAATTTTTAAAAATTAAAAAAAAAAAAAAATTCATCATTAAATTTTTTTTTTTAAGACAATAATGTCCTTAATATATCTTATTTATAATTTTGTCCCTAAAATATATTATTTAAAAGAATCCTTAATATATCTTAATTATAAAAAAATTAAAAATTTAGTTTTAAAATTCAGATCAGATCATTTTCAGTAAATGGTGTTTCTGTTTGACAAAAACAAATTGATTATTTAAATTTCTCCAAGGAGTTTTGCTTTTAACTTTTTATTGAAATATCATTAAAATTTTAATTTCTCGAAATTTTATTAAAATTAAATAAATGGGGATTAGATGTAAAAATATTTTTTTTTATAATGATTTTCTAAAAAAAAAAATTTCAAAAATAATTTCATCCGTTTTTTATAAGTCCTGAAAATTTAGTTAAAATTCAACAATTATTTGTTTTTTGCAAGAATTTAAAAAACTAATATTTTTTACGCAAATAAAAAATAGACGCTTAAAATAGACGCTAAATTTCCCGTATAATGTTTTTTTAATTACTGACGCAAGAAAAAAAAAAATTTTTTTTCTCCAAAATTTTGAATGTATTTAAAATTTGATTTCAAAAAAAAAGTTTAATAAAATAAACAAAAAAAAAAAAAATTAATTCCCTTATTTTTTTCAACATTTTGGCGATTTTTTTTTTTATTGCATTTTATGGCTTTTTTTTTTTTCCAAGCATTTCATGTCCTTTTGTTTGAACTTTTGAGGTAAAAAATTTCCCAAAAAAATACACCTTCGTTAAAGTATTTGGGGTGAAAATAAAGATGCAGATGAATCTAATTTCCTATATTCAATATCTTAAAAAAAAAAAAAAAAAAAAATATTTTTTTTTTCAATAATTTTTTAAACTGTTTTTGGTAAGAGCAATGGTGTATTTATTTTTTTTTTTTCTTTTTTGTTTTATTTTTCAAATAATGAATAACGAAGTACGCAAATAACTGAGAAATAAAAGCTTAAGTAACTTTCATACACTTCTCTTTTTATTAAACTAAATATTTACTTTTCACAGGTGAAAACAAAATTTCTTTTGCTTTTTTTTTTTCAACTTTATAATAAATTTGCACCGAAAAGAACAAAAATAAAAATTAACATCACAAATTTAAAAATGAACAAAACAAATATTTTATGCTATGTGTTTTAAATACAAAAAGATCTTTGTTTTTTCTCATAAACTTGTCATTTGTTTTTTAAAATTATTTTTTAAAAAAAAAAAATTAACATTTTTTTGACAATTGTAACTTTTTTTAACAGTGGCAAAACAAGGTGTTGAAAAAAAAAGAAATTAAATCACAATTTAACATACAGTTAGATAGGTTTATCAAGACTGTCCAAAAAAAAATTATAAAAATCTATTTAACATTTTGAGGTTTATCCTTTTGTTTCAAAATTATTTTTCCGTCTTTTTAAAGTTTTTTTTCCTTCTCTTTCATATGGCCTTTTTTTCAAAATTGGTGGCATTATCACATTACTTGGATTTGGAATTTTAATCTGTAACAAATGTCACCTCGAGTGTTTTAATCCTTGGGTATTGTTATTACTATTAAACATCATTATAAAAAAATATTTGAACATTTTCTTCTCAAAATTTTGATTTTGATTAAATGAAATTGGTTTCTAAAATATGTTGCTAACCTATAAACGATGAATTTTGTTTTTTAAAAAAATTTTTAATATATATTTCAACTTCTTTTCTAGATAAAAATTTTAATTTCCAGTGGGATTAGTTTTTCAAAAAAACAAAATTATTTTTACAATTTTTTTGAAAATTTAATGGCTGATATAATTTTGATTTTTTGTAAAAATAAACTAGCATTATTTAAAATCTTTTTTTTCGTGTTCAATTTTAAAAGTAAAAAGTGAATAAAGTCAAGATATTTAAAAAAAATGATTATAATTTATATTCATATACTGAAACAAAAAAAAATTCAAAATTCTAAATTTCGTTTTTTCTTTTTTCTTTTCTTTTTTTTTTTTCCATTAAATAAAATGAAAAAAAATAAAATTAATTAGAATTTGAATTTAATGTTATGCTACATTATATTTGTTTTTTTTTTTTTTTTTTTACTTTAGATCTAATTTATTGTTAATTGTGACGTCAAGGGAAAGCCATCAGTTAAATAAGCTAAAAATAAAATCAGGACACGGGACGATTTATATAGGAAGAAAATTAGATATTTTGTCATTGGATATAAGCATTACAGAAGTTTACATTCGGCCTATTAAAACAATAGGATGCTCTTTATTTCCGACGGAAATTTAGCTAAATGAAAATATTTTCACTAAATATACTAATTTATTTAATATATGTTTGTTAAAATTTTATTTATGTACTTAAAAAAAAATTAATATATAATGCTAAAAAATACCTAAAGATTGTTTTTAAAAAAAAAATTTTTCTTGAAGTTTTGAATTTATCTTTAATTTTGTTAATAGATAATTAAAAAAAATTTATTTCCAATAAAAAAAATTTAAAAATGAAATTTAAAATTGATTAGAATTTTTTTAAATTTTTAATTGGAAAAACATTCATTTAAATAAAATCAAAATAAAAATCTATAAATTCCTTTTTTATTGACTGATATGTCATTTTAACAAAAAATTTATCTCAATAAACAAATTTTTTCAAAATAAAATATATAATTCTGAAACGTTATTTTTTTTAAAATAAAACTTTTCATTTAGAATTTATAAATAAAAAATTTTAATTTTGATAAAAATATCACTTGACGGCTAAAAAAATTAATACAGGATTTTAGAAGATTTAAAAAATTTATAAATTATCAGAATTAAAATTTAAAAAAGAAAAATTTTTTTGTAAAAAATAAAATTATACATAGAAAAACGTTTTCCTCTTAAGACAATAGTGTCCATATTTTATTCATAAAATATTCTTAAAAGTTTATCTGATTAAAAAAAAAATGACTTAAATTTTAATTTAATTTTTATTTTTTAATTTTGTGATTTTTATTTTCTGTAACAATTTCTTATAAAACCCCCCAAAAAAAAAAAATTTTTGATTTCTTCCCCATTTCATTAGAATTTGTCCTTATAGCAAATATAAACATTAAGCGATACAAAAAATAATTTAAAATTTAAAATTTTATAAAAAAATAAATTAAGTTTATAGTTATAATTTTCAGGTAAAAAATTCAAATTTTAAAAAAATTTTCACAAATTTTTTGTAAAATAATTTAATTCATTTCTGAATAAAGTCTTGAAAATTTCATTAAAAATAAAATTTGCAAGAATTTCCAAATCAATATTCAATTTTTGTTGTAAGAAAACGGAGTATCCAAATTTCATGCACAAATTATAGGCCCTTAATAAATTTAAAACAATTAGTTTAAAGAATTATTAAAAAGTTCTAAAAAAATTAAGTGATTTTTAGAAATTTTTTTTTTTATAAAAAAATTAGATGATTAAAAAAAAATAATAAAAAAAAATTGATAAAATTTAGTTTTTGTTAAGTTTTATTTTTTTTTTTTTTTTCATTACATATCCTCATTTTTAGAGAATTTGTTCTTCATAGCGATTAAAAGCTCACATAACCGTACAGTCAACAGATATTTTAATTCTAAATTGTAACCAATGAATTTTAAATTGGATATTTTTTTTTTTTTTTAAATAAATTATATCAAAATGTTTTTTTTTTCGATTGAAAATAAAGTAAAAAAAAAAAAAAGCACAAAAAATTTAAGAAAATTGTATTCAGCTGATTGTCGAGAAATACTTTTCTGGCATTAAAACCATGATTGTATATCTATTTATATTTCACTGTAAACTTATGTAAATTTTGTGTTACTTGTCCAATTCAATAAACAAGTCATTCAATCGTTGTGTTTTTTATAATCTTACTTAATTATAAATATCTTATATCTTATTATAAAAAAAACGTGTGTGTGTGTGTGTGTGTGTGTGTGTAACGTTTATATGTTGGATCAATTTCCTACATTTTTTAGCCGATTTCAACAAAACTTCACAGGACTACATAAAATTACCTTTTGGTGGTTCTAACAGGGCCGAAAATGGGAAAAAATACAGTTGTTTTTTAATAAAATCAATTTGAAAACACGATTTAAGACACATCGTGAGAATGAAAGGGGGACAACTCACCCACGAAAATGTAAACAAAAGAGCATAGCATGATGAAAAAGACGCCGAACTTGACGAAAACAAAATTTTATCGTCTAATGTTCATATTATTATTAAAGAGGAAAGATCAAAGTATTTTGGGGGTATTTTTTTACATTTTTTAATCGTTCCTAGCACGTCTGAAATTTTCGTTAAAAATATTGTTTTTTTTTTTGTCAAAAAAAAGGACAGATAATCATTTTCAATCATTTTTTTTTCGATTTGATAAAAAAGATTAAAATCTTACTTTGATATTCTTTTAAAAATCAATTATCATTTTTTCAAAACTGATTTTAATAAAAACAGATATTATACTGTTTATTTAAAATATTTTGAACCAAGCTTAACTTAGCTTCTGCGCCGAAAAAATGTAATTTGAAAATAAAACAAAGCAGGTCATAACCTTTCGCGTCACTTGACGATTGACGAAAGGCACATTCATGACGTTTAGATAACTTACGGGAGGAGAATTCTTTCTACGGATGGATGGAAGGAAGTGAAATTATTTAAGTGAACAAATTATTTACCTTGTTACTTTTAAGGAAAAAACTTTCAGCGCTCTAATTTTTTTTTTTTTTTTTTTATTTTTTTTTGTACTTAGCTTTCATTTTTACGTTTACGATGCTTTATGGAAAATATAAAGAAATTAAAAAAATAAGACTGTTAATAGTGAGATTAAATTTCATAAGAAAAAGGTATCTAATTAATTTAGGTACCTTTCTTATGAAATTTTATCAAAAGTGTACATAAAATACTATAATTTTATGTACATTTATTACATTTTACTGTGTTATTTGTATTTCCATTCATTTTATTATTAATTTTGATATTTCATTTATGGAAAAATGTCATAACTGAGATTAATATAAAAATAAGATCATATAAATTAAAGTTTAGCAGTAGTTAAATTTCATAAGATGATACTGTTACTTGTAGGTACCCTTCTCAGTTGAAATTGAAAACTCAAATTAACTTCTCCATACGTGTTTCGAAAGTAAAGGGCTTAACAGCGGAGAACAATGCTGAACTCAAATAATGCAACTAAATTGTATTCTGGTTGGTCTTCCGTACTTGATAATTACTGTCCGACTATAAACACAAAAATTACATTTCTTAATTACCATGGCTAATCTGATTGGTCCAAATTATACAATTTTCAAAGCGCTAGACAATGACAATCTCACACGGACATTTTGAAAGGTTGATGTTGCTTTTAACTAATGTTAAAATATTTTTTAAAATTCAATTTAAACATTTTTTAAAAATCTTTTTAAAATTAAAGAAATAAGAAATAATTGTATTAAAAATTCAATTTTCATTGAAAAAAAATTTTGCTTTCAGAAAATATTGTCCATATTCATAAAAACAAATTAAAACAAATAAAAGCATTTGAAACTAAATAATATATTTGTTTTATTGAGTTTTGTATGTTACAATTCACAGCTGATTTTCAGGTACATTGGCCAAAAAAAAAAAAAAAAAAAAAAAAAATGATTTGCATTCTTCAAAGCCTTGTGCTTTTAACTATTGTAATCACTAAAACCGATGGTCTCGAATTTCTAGAGTTTTTCATAAAATTAGTTATGGGGTGTTAATAAATATAAAAAAAAAATATTTCTGCCATGACTTTAATAAAAAAAAAAAATATTTATTTATAATAATTTCGATCATCTGTGAATAGTTTCTGAAAGTTTCATTAACATCTGACAATTATTTTTATTTTTGCAAGATTTTCCAAATTAATGTGTAAATAAAAAAAAAAAAAATTTTTGTTTTCACAAACTTTAGCGCGCTAAAAATTATCTATGTTATTTACTACCCCTTGTTGCGACAAAGAGAAAAACAAGGTTTTTTAAATCAAAATTTAGAATATTCTAAAAAGATGGAAAAAATTTTTAAAAATAATTAAAAAAAATTTAGTCTATCCTCTTCATAAAAAAAAACTAATAAGCATTTTGACGATAAAATTTTGTTTTCATAAACTTTGGCGTCTTTTTCATCAGACTATGCTCTATGTTTTAGTGATTCCGTGGAGTGACTTAGGTTAAAAACCCAGGTTGGTTGTTGTGTGTGTGTGTGTGTGTGTGTGTGTGTGTTATATATGGGATCGGATTTCTTACATTTTCAGCCGATAAAACAAACATCCACTTTTTTTTTTTTTTTTGATAGGTAGTATTTCTTATTGTCTTTTTTGCACAAGTTTTTTTTTATTTACATTCAGAATGCTTTAAAAATTCCATTTACAAGACAATTGTTTATAATAAAAAGTCTATTCACCAATCGATAGACTCATAACGATTGTAAACAATGTTTTTCTCAAAGCCTACTGTCCTCATTATGTCCCAATCATATCAAGTTTCTGATTGTTATCAACAGTTTTCTTTTCAGTTCCTTTTCTTCTTAAATCTTCCTCATAGAATTCTCATATGGAGTATTCATGGTATTCTGCCCCGATTTGTTACTCTTGGGTTGTCGCTTTTCCTTACGACCATATATTCCATCTTCTTAGAATTCATAGTCTTTTCTTTTGTCTTTTATAGTCAACCCTGTTTAAGTTTTCCTTGCGAATCTGCAACCAACGCAGTCTAATTTGCATAGAGTATCTTGTTTTCATTATATCCACCGATAATAAACAATGGGGGGTCCTCTAATTATTTCGCTATATAAGTTAAATAAATTTTGGGAAAAAAAAACCCACTTTCATAGCGCTAATCTTTTTTTTTTTCATAAATAAAATAAAAATTGCTAATTATTCTTATATATTCTTATATATTATTCTTACATTCTTTTGATGTAAGTCAATCTTCCCTAACATTCAAAAAGTTACCCTGAGATGTTTTGTTGGTCGTTGTATGATGGATTAAGGGTATGTGCCACCATAGCTTTCATTTCAATTCCGGATAATATTTTCTATTTTAGAAAGGTTTATCATAAGTCCTACTTCCTGGAATAGTTGGTAAAGAATGTTGATTTCTTTTTTTTGTTGTGCAAAATCATTCTTATCCCAACTATAAATACTAATCTAATCAGAATACCCTGCCCTATATCATCAGTACACTGGCCTCGAAAGGGAAAATGTAAACGCAATTTTCTGCAATTAAATTCATTTGGGATATATTATATGCTTACATAATCTATGCCCATCTCTTCACATTTGTTATTGTACATGTGCAGGACATTGTCTCAGAAAAGATGAAATAGACTAAAGTTTTCATTTTTACGCTTTATCTATCTATCTATCTATCTATCTATCTATCTATCTATCTATCTATCTATCTATAACAGTCTGTTCATACATTGCTATCTCAGTCTGTTCACATCTATCTATCTATCTATCTATCTATCTATCTATCTATCTATCTATCTATCTATCTATAACAGTCTGTTCATACATAGCTATCTCAGTCTGTTCACATCTATCTATCTATCTATTAAATTCTATCTATCTAT
Organism: Acanthosepion pharaonis; assembly: GCA_903632075.3. Classification (NCBI taxonomy): domain Eukaryota; kingdom Metazoa; phylum Mollusca; class Cephalopoda; order Sepiida; family Sepiidae; genus Acanthosepion; species Acanthosepion pharaonis. The sequence goes on along the minus strand of CAHIKZ030001431.1, from coordinate 420,369 downwards.
CTATCTATCTATCTATCTATCTATCTATAACAGTCTGTTCATACATAGCTATCTCAGTCTGTTCACATCTATCTATCTATCTATCTATCTATCTATCTATCTATCTATCTATCTCTATAACAGTCTGTTCATACATAGCTATCTATCTCAGTCTATTCATCATCTATCTATCTATCTATCTATCTATCTATCTATCTATAACAGTCTGTTCATACATAGCTATCTCAGTCTGTTCACATCTATCTATCTATCTATCTATCTATCTATCTATCTATCTATCTATCTATAACAGTCTGTTCATACATAGCTATCTCAGTCTGTTCACATCTATCTATCTATCTATCTATCTATCTATCTATCTATCTATCTATCTATCTATCTATCTATAACAGTCTGTTCATACATAGCTATCTCAGTCTGTTCACATCTATCTATCTATCTATCTATCTATCTATCTATCTATCTATCTATCTATCTATAACAGTCTGTTCATACATAGCTATCTCAGTCTGTTCACATCTATCTATCTATCTATCTATCTATCTATCTATCTATCTATCTATCTATCTATCTATCTATAACAGTCTGTTCATACATAGCTATCTCAGTCTGTTCACATCTATCTATCTATCTATCTATCTATCTATCTATCTATCTATCTATCTATCTAAACAGTCTGTTCATACATAGCTATCTCAGTCTGTTCACATCTATCTATCTATCTATCTATCTATCTATCTATCTATCTATCTATCTATCTATCTATCTATCTATCTATAACAGTCTGTTCATACATAGCTATCTCAGTCTGTTCACATCTATCTATCTATCTATCTATCTATCTATCTATCTATCTATCTATCTATAGACAAATGTGCTTCGTGCTCGGGCCGGGAAAATTTAGGAAAGAAAACTTCTACTTAAGTTTAATTGTCTAAAGGAGTCGATTAGTTTATGCATAAGAAAAGAAAGAAAGAAAGGCAAAGAGTTCTGTAGAATCATTAAGTTTTGTCTGAACGACTTTATAAAGTATATATTTGTTTATTTCATAAAGGTAAAATGTTTTCAAAATTTGGACTTCATCCAGGTATATTCATGTACAAAGATTAAAATAAGTTTATTTGAATTCATATAATATTTGTTTCACAGGGTATAATTCCGTTAGAATATCTTGGTGTATATAGTTATACCCAAAATATTACACGGTAAATTAAGTCAAGATAGTTTTCTCATATTATAAAAACATACATGAAAATGCAGTGATTGTTTTTAAGTAAAATAATATAAAAGTCATCACCGTACAACAGCCAAAAAAAAAAAAAAAAAAAGTAAAAAGTCCAATAATATTGAACAGAAATAAATTCATATTAAATCAAAAGACAGGTGAATTATAAGACAGGTAAAATTTAGTTTGATAGTATCTGAAATGTTATCGTAGTTTATATGCTTCTTCAAGTCACAATAAAAGACCATATAATGGCTGACTGAAATTTTTCCATATTGAAATGAAAGTACATAACAATGCTGTCAGTACTGGCAGGAGAACGAAATATTTAAAAAGTCTTTCTTTTCCTAATTTTCCAAGGTATTCATGATGATTTTTTTGTGAGCACATACACAACCTGTTGGGATGTGTTTTGTTATAGGCTCATAGACAAACGACCCATCCACACAAACAGACGTACGTTGAAGAAATGTCATTTCCCTGTAGACCATTTCACAGTTGTGCATTCCATCAACTCCAATACAGTCTTGACAACGGCACACGGCTTCCGATCGAACTGGTGGGAACAGTGTAGAATCTGTGATAATCTTCGTAGACCAAGGACAAACGGACAGATCTTTAATTCCACCATTGGTTGGTAATGTCTTGGGGCATGTTATATCCTTTGGGTGAACATTCTGTTTAATCGACGGCGAGATGTATTCATTCTGCACCAAGAATATATTTCGATTTGCTTTTATGGGTAATCCCTGGTAAATTCTACTAAGATTAGACGGTGTTTCGCATATGGTAGAAAGTGGTGCTCCCGACACAAACAACAACATCCCACATAAGAGCACAGCTGAGAAAAGAGATACCTGCAATTAAAAAAAATCTAAGTGAACATCGAATACTGACGATTACAACTTAGTATATACTTGACATTGATAAGAATTTGTAGACACTATTTTAACAACGAAATAAGTTTTTTTCCGTCCTCATAATATAATTGCTTGTTTCAGAGAATCCTGAGTTTATTAAATACATAGAATTAGAACATTGGTTGTAATTGAATTAACAAGAATGCTTATTAGCTAAAATGGATAGAACAGTCGTTGAGCAACGGTGATCTCACTTGTATGATTCCCCGTTGCAATTGCCTTTTGTAACATCAACTTAATTCTGATGAAAAAAATAAGACATTAAAAGACCTATACACTACTGTCATCGAGTCTAAGTTTTAAAAAAATAACAAAAATAATTTCATCGATTATCGCTGATCTGTGAACAGGAATGGTCAGCTGAATTATGCGGAGAAAGAAACTGAGAATCTAAAAGCAAATATTTATAGAAGGGAATTAATATTCAGAGCTGACGCTACGCAGTGAAATAATGAAACAAAATATCCAGCATTATTTTCCATTATTCTAAAGGAAACATTTTGTCAAGAAATCGAAATTGTTTATTGATAATGCAGCATTTAATCTTTGACAATCAGAGTAAAACCTAATTTCTTATTCTCTGATCATGATTTGGTTTATAAGTCTTATATATATATATATATATATATATATATATATATATATATATATATATATAATTATTTTAAAAAATTTATAACATAAATATGTTATAAAATCACTACAAAAATAGCCATTTTGTTTCAACACCCCCGGTGTCTTATCAAGTGATGATGTTGAATGTAAAATTACATTGCTACAGTATATATATATATATATATATATATATATATATATATATATATAAAGAAAACTAATGTTTCTTTTTAATAGCCTTAGTTTGAAAAATTTTCACATTTCGTATATTGTAACAGAAGCGCATAATGCTACTCAAATGATTAAATAAAATACGAATTGTATGACAAGGGAAGTAACTGCATCAAATATGAAAATTACATAAATATTGACTTACGTTTGTCATGTTGAAGCTGGTAAGTAAAGTTTCAGAGACAGTCTTTTTAACGCTGTTGGCAGGAGAATTGAATACAATTGAATATGCAGCCAAATTTCGATCTATTATATATCTATAAGACTGAAGAGGATATCAAACCACGCCTACTCACTGTGAGGGGGCAGCAGTCTTCATTAATTATGTGATAAAACTAAAGGCAATGAAACAAGGAAATAGGATGAGTTTATGTTTTCGCTATGAGGGACAATAATAAACATTACTTTCCATTTATATAAGGAAACGGTTTTCTTCCGTTCTGATATTATTGAAATATACTTTCTTTTGTTAGCACACCCGTTCAAGAATGTGTTGTTCACATAGATTGCTCCTGACAAAGTTCTTAATATATTTGGGTAAACTGTTCAGTTCTTCCAAACATTGTGTAGTAATAATACCTGATATCTTTTATCTGTTTGATACTAATATCTTTTCATTTTTACTTTACGTACTTAACAGTCGTACTAATTTCCCACTCGTCCTTTAAACCAATTTACTCTCATTTAACCATAACAAATCCCATACACTCTTGTAGGAATCATGTTTTTGATAGAACTTATGAAGACGTTTATAACCACTTAGAATATTAGTGCTACTCGATTTCTTCCGTTTTTATACATATTAATAATTTCCGCAGAAATTTTCGAATTAATGCTCTTAGAAAAGGCATGTCTCTATCGATTCTTTCTGTAGCCATGAGTTGAATAGCAAGATAGAGTGAACTCTCTAACCCATATCAAAACTGTGGAAAAGGCAACGCAAATGTCATGGCAATTTACAGGTAATAAAAGAAAGGAATCCGTGTAGAGTCATTATCGACTTATTTCGTGATAGGGTATAGCATCTACAAAATATAAGTATATTCGTTAATAAACACTATAGGACAATAACGTTAACAGTAGCAGTTGTCCAACGATAGTAAAACTCATAATTTTATAAACCTGTGCTATTATTAAAAATGTCCCCACTTTTTTTACGTATTCACTTTTTAGTTTTTTTTTCATTTTCTGGCTCTGTAAACATCTTTGAAGTGTCCACCATTGTTATAACAGAGATACTGCCATCTAGCATTATTAGTTGAAAAAGGAGACAAACCTATCACTGCAAATATTTCAAGACAATTACATAGATATACACGTGAAGATTGATCGAATGTCATTTGTTGTTTTTTTGTGGTTTATTAACACTTTGCGGGTTATTTAAAGTCGAAACATATTTCAGATCGTAAGAGGTCGCTTACAGTAATCAGTGCTATTTGGAGAGATCTGTGTGTGCGAATGTTTGCGTGTGTATGTATTCGTATCTATGATTTTTTTAGATAGCTATGTGAGATATATATATTCGTCGGATTATGCGATGCTACTTAATGTATGAGAATGCACACACACACACACACACACACACACACACACACACACACACACACATATATATATATATATATATATTTGATCATTTCACCCCAAGTAGAGCAACAAAACCAGTAATACCCAAAGGGGTTACTACTAAATGTGAAAGAATATAAGAAAAACGTTATTAACGATCGAGATCAATAAAAGAATAGAATTTAAGCGGACAGAAGATAACGATTGACATTACATTTCAATTTTAGAAGATCAAACTTGATTGGAAAGCAATAAGCCGGAAGAGAGTTCCACAACTGAGAAATGCGAGAAAAGAAACTCTTAGCATAGAACTTACGGTTACATCTAGCCATTTCAATTGTAAAATGATGAGATATTGCTGCCAATCTTGTACTGCGCTTAAATTCATAGAATCTAGGTACAATAAAGGGAAGTTCATCAAGATAATTACCAAGAAAGTAATTATAGAAAAGGCACAGGGAAGTTATATTACGGCGGTGGGAAATAACTGAATCAGAGATGTCAGGTCAGGACCAATGACATTGTAGATTCTTCTTTGGATTTTATAAAGGATCTCTAAATATATAGCATGAGCACCAAACCATATGTAGCATTAATATTTTAAGCATGTTTTGTTTCAAGTAGTAATTGTTCTGCTATATGGTTGGAAGTAAAGTTCTCGTGGTTTTCTAAATAAATCAATAATCTACAAACCGCGAGAATTTTCCTCTCGACCAGTTATAAATAAATTTTAAATTATTATCTCATTATAAAAAAATTGGTATATTTGCATGTAATGTAAATATCATCTGATTAATACGTACAATGTTCTGTTTTTAAACAAAAGGCGCGTTTGAGTGTTTATTGGGTTGGTTTTAAATTTTATCTAATGTTGCGAGTCAATCTAATTATTAGCTCGGAGATTCAAATGAACAGGTCCATTCTATGTTCGATTCCAGCTACACCTATTTGTTAAATATTCAGGAAATTTCCTTCAACCTCTTAATTTAGGTTACGAACATTATAGGACAAAACGTTTCTTTAGAATATTTAATAAAAGTGGGGGTTGAAATAATGATATCACGAGCTTTTCCCCCGGTGCCCCGAATACATGAATTTAAGCGTTCTACAAGATTGGCTAAATGCAACCGCCATTTCTACTCCAATAGTTTTTTTTTCTCGCACTTCCCATCTGTGGACCTCTCTTCCGTTTCCTTGCTTTCCTGCTAACTACAATCTTCAAAAATTTAAATGCAACGCCAATCGCTGTTCATCTTTTCTCCTTTCCACAATCCTCCTTATTCTCAGTCTTCTCTTTCACTTTCTCTCCTTGTAACCCCCTGCGTACTAGTGGCATTAAACCCTTGCTTGGGGTGAAATGGTTAAAAAAAAATATCAGAGAGGTTTCGGCTCTGTATTCCACACCAACAATCCGCGAAGAACTGCATAGTAATTCAACTCAAATTCTTTTTAGATCATTTCGTTTGTTTTTGACTCAATTGTTTCAGTTGTTTAATTATTAGCTTTACGAAATATATTAAAAAAAAATGTCCATATCCATTGGTTGAATTAAGAGTACAGTTTTTTGTGGGTTTTTTTTTTTTGACAAAAATTATTTGAGTGTTTGTCACATCATCGAAGTGTTATCACTGAGCAAAAGGAGATGAGGATATTAGTCCGAGTGTAAATAAAAATAACTACTCATCTCGAAAATTCAGACAGAAAATTTGATGTGTTCGAAAGGAGCTACGGATCATGTAAGTGTGTTATTCTGTATAAACATTTGGATCTTATAAGATGAAATTAATGGTGATCGGCGAAACCACAAAATGTAATTGGAGAATGTTTCAATGATACCGTTAATTTTTGTAGATTAGGTGCTTAATTGGAATGATGTCTTCTAGGAATTTTGAACTGAATTCTTTACGCAATCCATGTGGGGCGTAGATTGTTCACGTCCCGCTCTTCATAACTAAGAATATCTTTTCATGTTCCATCCGAAATTCCCCCAAGGATACTCGGATCGATACGCATTCGAACTCCAGAGGGCACAATGACCTAAACGGAACAAGAACAATCTACTTCCATGGATTAAATAAAGAGTTCAGTTTGAAATTCTCTGAAGTTTTCGCGGATCGATAGATATCTGAAGAGGGCTCAAATGCCGAAACGTTGTGATAATAACAGCAAAAATAAAAGCTATCAAATTTTCGATTTGTAAACCGCTTGTTTAGCATAGCACCAAAAACAAATATATTTCGCCAATATTGCAAATGGCATTAACCAAATATTGTTGTAATATTTTGCATAATGTAGCAAACTTATAAAATTCTGCAGTTTTATAACCAATGTCGCTTTATATCCTTTCCTAGTTTGCCGCATGATGGCCATCCACCCATATGTTTAAATCTATGATAACCTACCATTACTTTTTTTCTTGCAAATTCACCAGCTTTATTTTCCCGTTTTGGTTCACTGATCAGTTTACCTCGATTTACTGCCATTGTAAAGCGTCTACTATATCCGGATTCCTATAGCTTCTCTTCCTTACTGTTGTGTTTTGTTATGCATTCCAATCGACACTCAATTCAGGTTCTTGTTTCAATAATCGTATAGTTAATGTTTTGGGCACTCCTTAAATTTCTGCCAACTGATGACGAATATTGTTAAGCTGATAGGTTTAAATTTGATAAAGCAAAATAAGGTTCTCGCCCAATAATCTTTTTTTCAGCATCTTAATGGTGTAAATCAGAAAATAGAATAAATTTCAAATTATCCACAATGTCCCCCCCGGAACTTCTTATATATATATATATATATATGACCATGGAATATTAGTGTTTTAAGCCTTTATATATATATATATATATATATATATATATATATATATATATATATATATATATATATATATATATATATATATATGTGTGTGTGTGTGTGTGTGTGTGTATCCTACCTAGTATTCATGCGTTTGATTCATACTGAGTGCTCCACACTATTTGGTATGGTGCCATTTCAACTAAGCTCCCTTGATCTAGTAGATTTACAATCTAGTAAATTTACTAAATGGATTACTATCTATTAGATTTTAACTAGATTGTGATTTACTAAGCTACACTTAGTAATTCACTAGCCTACCTAGTATTAGAAAGTTCCTACCCAAATAAATCAATTTAGTCAACATGTAGTGTGGAAATGTAAGGGAGGTAACTAAGTCACTCAGAACAGGTATATTTTTGAAAGTTTTCGTTTTCCCCCATTTAAAATAAATCAAGAGCTAAATGTATTTGTTACATAGTTCTTTTTAGGATTAAAATATATTCATAAGTAATTCTATCAGATTTTATTTTAAAAAAATCTGTACTTAATTCGCAAATATTGCTGAAAAAAACAAAAAAAAACAAAAACAAAACAACAAAAAAACAAAGAAAAAAACATTCGTTTGAATCAGTTCTTACAAAAAATTATCGTAATGTACAGTTCTAATAATAACTGGTCCTTTTAACCGAATTATTCTCAGGTAGCAATCTTTCATTTATACACGTATTATTAAATACAACGCATAGCGATATTTAATTAATTTGTTTTCTGTTAAATGCATTTTATTTTTGTACATGTGAATAAATGATTGGACATTGCATAAAATGGCCACAGTTCTTATGATTGTTTTTCAACTACTTCTTGTAAAACGTATAAGTGTTATTTCTCAGAAGAAGATGAGATGATGAACCCAAAATGAAGTTTTTTTTAGAGAACCTTGTAGTTTGAAAATCTTACATCAGCAGGTGTCACTGGAAAAATGAAGGTTACAGTGTCAGTGTCTTTTAAAATCCTGTAATATAAATTTAGAAAAATATCCTATTAACATTTTTTTCATTAATTATTGCAAGCATAACCTATGTAATGTTTTAGTATTAGTATTAGTAGTAGTTGAAATATTTCGAGAATTAAAACTCCCTGTTAATGTTGAATATGGTTCGTGTATTATCGAGCACTATAAATCTTATATTAGTAGGAATTAGATTTTGGTAACACTGTGATTGGATTGCACATTGATGAGATAAATGGCAAGTTAATTAACAAAACAAAGATAGAGAGGATATGTAAGAGAAAGACAAAAAAGTGAGTGAGTGTGCGTGAGAGGGAGAGAGAGAGAGACAGACAGAGAGGGAGCGAGAGATAGAGGTTTCTTATCGAAAAAATATTCCTCTTCATTCCAGTAAATATACATACTTATCCAAAGATTATGCGCCAGCATATATATATATTTAATGAAATGGACAAAGTCCGACAATTACTTTAAGACATTTTTATGTTTATACATTCTTTTTATAGATACAAATATTCAAATAAATTCTCTGTTAATAATAAACAGTATTAAACAACATTTACCAGCCTGAATGTCCGAGAAATTTTCACAGAAAATATTCGTCCTTCGACAAGATTTGAACCTGTATCCTATACGGAACCGTCATTTAGCTTGACGTGCCTTTGCCGATTTGGCCACGAAGGAACGTTCGGTTAGCAAGGTCGAATTTACTGTATTTAAACTTCAATCTTCCATGAATCTCTCACGTACATTCATATCTGCACATGCGTATCAAATGTAAACAAATGACGTCACACATTATGAAATGGGCAAAGTCCGACAATTATTTTAAGACATTTTTATGTCCATTTCATAATGTGTGACATCATTTGTTTACATTTGATATACTATGAGCAGATATGATTGCACGTGAGAGATTCATGGAAGATTGAGGTTTAAATACAGTAAATTCGACCTTGCTAATGTTCTATTTATAATAAACAACGATTCTTCGTGGCCAAATAGGTAAAGGCGTGTCAAGCTAAATGACGGTTCCGTATAGGCTACAGGTTCGAATTCCCGGAGAACGAATATTTTCTGTAAAAATTTCTCAGACATTCAGGCCGGTAAATGTTGTTTAATACTGTTTATTATAAATAGAACATTTACTTAAATATTTGTATCTATAAAAAGAATGTATAAACATAAAAAAATTTAATATAATATATATATATATATATATATATATATATATAATGTTTTCTATTCTAGGTATATCTCTGCATTATTATTTAAGCTTATTTATCAAACCGGAAGAAAACCGTTTCCTTATATAAATGGAAAGTGATGATCATTATTGTCCCTCATAGCGAAAACATAAACTCATCCTATTTCCTTGTTTCATTGCCTTTAGTTTTATCACATAATTAATGAAGTCTGCTGCCCCCTCACAGTGAGTAGGCGTGGTTTGATATCCTCTTCAGTCTTATAGATATATAATAGATCGAAATTTGGCTGCATATTCAATTGTATTCAATTCTCCGGCCAACAGCGTTAAAAAGACTGTCTCTGAAACTTTACTTACCAGCTTCAACATGACAAACGTAAGTCAATATTTATGTAATTTTCATATTCGATGCAGTTACTTCCCTTGTCATACAATTCGTATTTTATTTAATCATTTGAGTTGCATTATGCGCTTCTGTTACAATATATGAAATGTGAAAATTTTTCAAACTAAGGCTATTAAAAATAAAAATTTGTTTTCTTATATATATATATATATATATATATATATATATATACCAAAGTAAACAAACAGGGAAATATTTAAGATCGTACGCAGTGCTCACTATCAAGTAGGAAGACCAGACTTGCAGAGCTGTTTCATATTTTTAAAAAAAAATGCTGACCAGAACACTACCGCAGTTTCAACCACTATGGTCTCCTCAGGTGGTATGTTCTGCAAATCAACGACATGGAGCACAAAAACTTATGCACTTTCGTTCGAAACCGGCAGTAGTAGGGGGAGATGAAAAAATTCCCGACTCTATCAGGGTTCAACTGACTCCAAGCTGAACTTCTTAATGTGTCTACACTTGATCATGATCTCTGACCTCCCGTTCTGTAATTCGATGCCGTCCTTATACGTTGCTATAGCTAGTTTCTCTTCTTGGCATAGCTCCCACCTATTCCCAGTTATTATGTTAGTCTTTAGATTTCGTAAGATACTCCATTCAATGTTTGGGCTTTTGTTATGTCCCTCCCTAAAGCCCCAATAGTAGCTTTCTAGCTTCGTGTCGTTCCTATGTTCCGGGATTCTAAAATATGAGATGTGATTATAACACCTCCTCTTGAACAACCGATGTATCTTTTTGTGTTAGTATTTTCACCTTCCACTTCGATAAAATATACAACCCATTCCGTACAGCATAATCCATTTAAAGGACAGTTATTTTTGTTCTGTAATTACATAAGGCCATATTTTCACCTTTCACATCATTTTTGAGCTTTAAATTTTTGCTATTCATTCTTTTTATGATGTTGCCAATATTGCTTGTGTAGTTATAATATGACCGTATTACGGTTAAATAACTTATATAGTCCGGACGTATTAGGGAAGTGCTTATCTAATATATTGAAAAACATCTTCCCTATGCTTGTTTTTACCTGTCTGTTGAAAGGTGGGTTGACCCAGATTATGTTCCTCTTTCTTTTATTAATATTATCATTTCTCGGTTTCACCTGTTCTTTGAAATGCAGGTTAGCATTATGTCCTTCCTCTCTTAATGCAGATGCTTCTTTTTTTCGTAAAATATATCTTCAGTAGAAGAAATTTGCAACAGCCTACATTGCACTCCTAACGGGATTTGTTTAAATATATTCGATGGGTGGTTGGACGCCGTATTGATATATCTTAGAGCCGCATTCGGTTTCACAAAAGATGAGACGGTTCCGGTTGACAGGTTTAACTCTGTGTCCCAAAACTGGACAACTTTCTTGTTGATTTTTACTGTAATATTGAATTTTAGGTCTTTGAATAATCTATGTTGCCACCCTTAGGAGTTCACAGGTTTCCATCTCGATTTTGTGGTTTATCATGTCAAGCCCTCTTAGTCGGGTTTATCAGACGGAACGATGGGTTATTGAGGAAGTCTATTTTTGTGATCCTTAAATGTTAAAAAGGCTTGCTTTTCTGCTATTGTTCTGATTTTGTTGTTAATTCCAAACTTTGTGGAGATTTCTTTTGCTTCAGTGTTCACGTAGGAAGCGGGAGCCTTTTTATAGAATTTAGTCACCTTCTCAGCAATTGATTTTCTGTACATCTTTGAGTTCATCGTATATATTTTCTTCGTTTTGTCGCCCATAACAAAATTTTTCTTTAATTTTTTCAAATCGCCAATATCCGTTTATAAGTTCTTCTGGAACTCACTTTTTCTTTTTCTAAAACTTATTTTATTTAAAATGCATATAATGTATTTTTCGAAATCTGATAATTCTTTCACAAATGGTCGGTATTTATCCGTTTTTAACAGAGGTATATTAGTGTCACTGCTGTTTCTTGCATTGCTGTTTAGAGTAAAAAAGGCTTTCCATCTCATTCTACACAAAAGAGATTCTCTTTTGTTCAGCGTGATAATCATGTACTCATACTTGTTAGGAATCAGGATGTTCTTAAAGAATAACTGATTTGGAGTTCATTAAAATCCATGTTTGCGGGTTTTATGATTGGGGTTTTTCTTAAGCAGACAAAAGTTGTGTTACAAATACGTAGTACAATTAAAATGTTCAACTGATAAACAGAACCAAATATATGCCAGAGTAAAAAGAGAAATATTTTTAAGATCGTACGGATGAAAAGTGCTCAATATCAAGCTGGAAGAGCAGACTTGCAGAGCTGTTTAATATTTACAAAAAAAAAAAAAAATAAATAAAAAAAAAAAATAAAAAAATAATAATATGCCGAACAGAACACCGCTGTTTCGACCACTACGGTCTCCTCAGGTGGTATGTTCATCAAATCAACGACTTGGAGATCAACAAATTAAGCACTTTCGTTCGAAACCGGAAGTAGTGAGATGGATATGAAAAAAAATCCCGACTTTATCTGGTTTCAAATAACCACAAGTTGAACTTCTTAACGTGTCTACACTTGATCATTATCTCTGACCTCCCGTTCAGTAATTTGGCGCTGTCCTTATACGTTGCTATATCTAATTTCTCTTCTTGACATAGCTTACATGTATTCCCGATTATTATGTTCGTCATTAGATTTCGTAATGTACTTCATTTAATGTTTGGGCTTTTGTTATGTCTCTCACTAAAGTTCCAATAGTAACTTTCTAGCTTCGTGTCGTTCCTATGTTCCGGGATTCTAAAAGATGGGGTGTAATTATACCACCTCCTCATGAACTGATGTATTTTTTTTGTATATATATATATATATATATATATATATATATATATATATATATATATATATATATATATATATATATATATATATATATATATATATGTGTGTGTCTGTGTGTCTGTGTACGTGTGTATATTTATAAACCAAATCATGATCAGAGAATAAGAAATTAGATTTTACTCTGATTGTCAAAGATTAAATGCTGCATTATCAATAAACATATTTCGATTTCTTGGCAAAATGTTTCCTTTAGAACAATGGAAAATAATGCTGGATATTTTGTTTCATTATTTCACTGCGTAGCGTCAGCTCTGAATATTAATTCCCTTCTATAAATATTATTGACGTTACTGGAAAAAAATTATTTAGGAAAAAAGAATTTGTTTTTAGATTCTCAGTTTCTTTCTCCGCATAATTCAGCTGACCATTCCTGTTCACAGATCAGCGATAATCAATGAAAGTATTTTTGTTATTTTTTAAAACTTAGAATCGATGGCAGTAGTGTATAGATCTTTTAATGTCTTTTTTTTTCTTCATCAGAATTAAGTTGATGTTACAAAAAGCAATTGCAACGGGGAATCATACAAGTGAGATCACCGTTGCTCAACGACTGTTCTATCCATTTTAGCTAATAGGCATTCTTGTTAATTCAATTACAACCAATGTTCTAATTCTATGTATTTAACAAACTCAGGCTTCTCTGAAACAAAGCAATTATATTATGAGGACGGAAAAAAAACTTATTCCGTTGTTAAAATAGTGTCTACAAATTCTTGTCAATGTCAAGTATATACTAAGTTGTAATCGTCAGTATTCGATGTTCACTTAGATTTTTTTTAATTGCAGGTATTTCTTTTCTCAGCTGTGCTCTTATGTGGGATGTTGTTGTTTGTGTCGGGAGCACCACTTTCTACCATATGCGAAACACCGTCTAATCTTAGTAGAATTTACCAGGGATTACCCATAAAAGCAAATCGAAATATATTCTTGGTGCCGGATGAATACATCTCGCCGTCGATTAAACAGAATGTTCACCCAAAGGATATAACATGCCCCAAGACATTACCAACCAATGGTGGAATTAAAGATCTGTCCGTTTGTCCTTGGTCTACGAAGATTATCACAGATTCTACACTGTTCCCACCAGTTCGATCGGAAGCCGTGTGCCGTTGTCAAGACTGTATTGGAGTTGATGGAATGCACAACTGTGAAATGGTCTACAGGGAAATGACATTTCTTCAACGTACGTCTGTTTGTGTGGATGGGTCGTTTGTCTATGAGCCTATAACAAAACACATCCCAACAGGTTGTGTATGTGCTCACAAAAAAATCATCATGAATACCTTGGAAAATTAGGAAAAGAAAGACTTTTTAAATATTTCGTTCTCCTGCCAGTACTGACAGCATTGTTATGTACTTTCATTTCAATATGGAAAAATTTTAGTCAGCCATTATATGGTCTTTTATTGTAACTTGAAGAAGCATATAATCTACAATACTATTTCAGATACTATCAAACTAAATTTTACCTGTCTTATAATTCACCTGTTTTATAATTCACCTGTCTTATAATTCACCTGTCTTTTGATTTAATATGAATTTATTTCTGTTCAATATTGGACGTTTTGTTGGCCGTTGTACGGAGTTGATTTTTATATTATTTTACTTAAAAACAATCACTGAAATTTCATGTATATTTTTATAATATGAAAAAAAAATATCCTGACTTAATTGTACCCGAGTAATACTTTGGGTATAACTATATATACACCAACTTATTCTTACGTAATCAAATATTATATGGATTCAAATAAACTGATTTTAATCTTTGTGAATGAATATACCCGTATGAATTCCAAATTTTGAAAACACTTTGCCTTTTTGAAATAAAAAATATATGTTTTATGAAGTCAAAGAAAACTTAATGATTCTACTGAACTCTTTGCCTTTCTTTCTTTATGCATAAACTAATTGACTCCTTTAGACAAAGTTTTCTTTCTTAAACATTCACGAAGCCCATTTGTCCATAAACAGACAGACAGATAGATAGATAGATAGATAGATAATGCGTTTGTTCGGTTTATCAACTTAAATAGAAATTTTATTTCTTATATAAATATTACCATTTACGAAGGGGTATATATATATATATATATATATATATATATATATATATATATATATATATATATATATATATATATAATAGAGAGAGAGATTTTTTCTAATATGTTTGCTCAGTTTATCAAGTAATTTTTTTTAACCTTAACTTTATTGAAGAACAAATTTACTTTTTCGTTCAACTGTTTTCTACTATCTTTCAAGTGTCTTTATCGTTCAATACTTTAAAATGCCGTATCTTTTGCAGTCTTCTAGCAAATTTATTTTCTAATTAAGAGAATTTTAATTGAAAAGCTAAATCAATGCTATTCTAAACATGGACATGTGGTAAATACTACGAATGAATAAAACCTTCACATCCAAGCTGTAGCAATTTTGTCCCAATCACCAAAATCATATCATGCTTCGCCTGAGTGGATGATAAATAAATTCTGGACAATGAAGAAGCAGATCCTGCAAATAAACAGCCCATATTAGCAATGTCGGCCCTAGGGTCTCGACTGCCCTAAACTTTGATACGGGTCCCCCTCTCAACCTGGAGGCCACAAACCCTCGAAATAAAATTGGGTTGGAAGGGCAACGTTTTTTTAAATTACCAAAAATCAGGGAATTATCCAATTTAAATGAAAATTTCAGTACATATTCATTAATTATTTACTTTTTTTTAAATAGGCTTTTTTATTAAAAAAAAAACAACTGATAAATGTTTTATTCTTTTTGTAATAATCGTAAATATTTTCATGACTAAATTTTACTCGAAAAAAAAGTTTAATTCACAAATTTTTACATCTGAATAAGATTAATCGCCGGCGCATCTCCGCTGAAAGAAAAACGTTTTACAAAGATTCCAACACAGCACAAACGGAATTGTTCTAAAAATTTGTTTTAAAAACAGTATTTCAGTTTTCGTGAAAATTTTTCATGTGTTGAAATCTTTAAACATTTTTATCTTTTAAGCAACTATTTTCTCGGTTTTATTTTTCTAGAAATGTAAAAAATAATGTCTTGAAATTTTATTTTAATTACTGGCCGTGAACTTCTAGTTAGTATTACTATTATTAAAAAAAAAAAAAAAGAAAGAGATCCTTCTTAGTGGATGACCTCGGAATAAAAAGTGATTTTATGGAGATATACTTAATTGATTTAAAAGAACTATTCAGAAAGAAAATTACAATTAAAAAAAAAAAAAAGGACTAATGAAATTAGCACTTCTGTCCCTCCCCCGAGGAGGTATGCCTCTACCACCCCACGCGGTTGAGAGGTTCGGGAGAGTAAGCACAGGCCCTGCCGATTATTAGAGTTAATGATTGACAATACAACTTAGGTAAAAAAAACAAAAAAAAATAAAAAAAAACAAAAAATGTACAAAAAGCAACAAAAAAAAAGAGGCAAACAAAAAAAAAAAAAGAGGCAAACAAAAAAAAAATCGCTGCTGAAGCTAGCTCTTTTGGGGCTTCATCCTCGTCCCGGGGGGGGGGGGGTCCCTGCGTGGTACGCACCGCACCGGTCATGCAGATACACGATGTATATTATTAGTTGATGACTGACAATGTAAAGTCAGTTTAAAAATAATTAAAAAAAAAAATGTTGGATGGCTATAAAACAGTGCTGAAAAAATGTCAGAGGCCACAACAGGCCCTCCAAAACGCATCTCACCCCTATCGGGGGTTTGGAGGGTAAGACGCGCCGGCCCTGCATATTAAACAAAAGGAAATCACGTAAGATAAATCATATCTATAAGTTATAGATATGATTTATCTCATGTGATTTTCTCATAGACTATAACCATATAAGATAAATGCAAACAAGCAAAGGGAAGTAATCCTAAATGGAAATGTAGAGAGGTTAAAAACTCTGAAAAATGTAGACGCAACTAATATACTAATTTAGGAGATCTAAAAATGGAACACTCAGAAAAAGAAAACGATAGAATGAGTACATAAAAGAAATCTTTCAGGATCATAGAGGAAATAAATTTACAATAGATAAAACTATAGAAAGGCATAAAGGAAGGAGATCAATGCGCATGCGGGAGAGGAGCAGAGCAACAGATGAGATCCCTATCGATGAAAAAGAAGGATTACTGATTGATAATTTTATTGTAGTGGAAATTTCAAATAAGATAAATATTGAATAATCTACATTAAATTTCAGAATTTACTTCTTTTTATAGTATACCAAGTTTTAGAGAGTTCCTATCCAAAGATCATTTAAGTCCACATGTTATGAGAGAATGTGAGACAACTTAGTCAACTCAAACATAAGGGCATATTTTCGAGAGTTCGTTTATTTCAGTGCAGTGTTTGATGCATTGTTTAAAATAAACGAAGTAGCGATGAATGGATTGGCTAGAATCAGTTCTTATCGCCATATCATATTGCGCACTGGACTGTTTAAACGAGAGAAAAGAATTGTAATAATCTTACTTATTATAAAACGCAGATTGTGTGTGTGTGTGTGTGTGTGTGTGTGTCTGTAACGTTTATATATTGGATCGAATTTTCTACATTTTTTAGCCGATTTCAACAAAACTTCACAGGACTACATAAAATTACCATGTGGTGGTTCTAACGGGGCCGAAAATGGGAAAAACACAGTTGTTTTTTTTAACAAATTCAATTTGAAAACACGATTAAGACACATCGTGAGAATGAAAGGGGGACAACTCACCCACGAAAATGTAAACAAAAGAGCATAGCATGATGAAAAAAAGCCGAACTTGACGAAAATAAAATTTTATCGTCTAATATTCATATTATTATTAAAGAGGAAAGATCAAAGTATTTTGGGGGTATTTTTTTTTTTCATTTTTAATCGTTCCTAGCACGTCTGAAATTTTCGTTAAAAATATTGTTTTTTTTGGTCAAAAAAAGGACAGATAATCAATCATTTTCAATCATTTTTTTCGATTTGATAAAAAAAATTAAAATCTTACTTTGATATTCTTTTAAAAAAAATCAATTATCATTTTTTTCAAAACTGATTTTAATAAAAACAGAAATTATACTGTTTATTTAAAATATTTTTGAACCAAGCTTAACTTAGCTTCTGCGCTGAAAAAATGTAATTTGAAAATAAAACAAAGCAGGTCATAACCTTTCGCGTCGCTTGACGATTGACGAAAGGCACATTCATGACGTTTAGATAACTTACGGGAGGATAATTCTTTCTACGGATGGAAGGAAGTGAAATTATTTAAGTGAAAAAATTATTTACCTCGTTACTTTTTAGGAAAACTTTCAGCGCTCTAATTTTTTTTTTTTTATTTATTTTTTTTTTACTTAGCTTTCATTTTACGTTTACGATGCTTTATGGAAAATATAAAGAAATTAAAAAATAAGACTGTTAATAGTGAGATTAAATTTCATAAGAAAAAAGTATCTAATTAATCTAGGTACCTTTCTTATGAAATTTTATCAGAAGTGTACATAAAATACTATAATTTTATGTACATTTATTACATTTTACTGTGTTATTTGTATTTCCATTCATTTTATTATTAATTTTGATATTTCATTTATGGAAAAATGTCATAACTGAGATTAATATAAAAATAAGATCATATAAATTAAAGTTTAGCAGTAGTTAAATTTCATAAGATGATACTGTTACTTGTAGGTACCCTTCTCAGTTGAAATTGAAAACTCAAATTAACTTCTCCATACGTGTTTCGCAAAAAAGTAAAGGGCTTAACAGCGGAGAACAATGCTGAACTCAAATAATGCAACTAAATTGTATTCTGGTTGGTCTTCCGTACTTGATAATTACTGTCCGACTATAAACACAAAAATTACATTTCTTAATTACCATGGCTAATCTGATTGGTCCAAATTATACAATTTTCAAAGCGCTAGACAATGACAATCTCACACGGACATTTTGAAAGGTTGATGTTGCTTTTAACTAATGTTAAAATATTTTTTTAAAATTCAATTTAAAATTTTTTTAAAAATCTTTTTAAAATTAAAGAAATAAGAAATAATTGTATTAAAAATTCAATTTTCATTGAAAAAAAAAATTTTTTTTTTTAGAAAATATTGTCCATATTCATAAAAAACAAATTAAAACAAATAAAAGCATTTGAAACTAAATAATATATTTGTTTTATTGAGTTTTGTATGTTACAATTCACAGCTGATTTTCAGGTACATTGGCCAAAAAAAAAAAAAACATGATTTGCATTCTTCAAAGCCTTGTGCTTTTAATTATTGTAATCACTAAAACCGATGGTCTCGATTTCTAGAGTTTTTCATAAAATTAGTTATGGGGGTGTTAATAAATATAAAAAAAATATTTCTGCCATGACTTTAATAAAAAAAAAATATATTTATAATAATTTCGATCCTCTGTGAATAGTTTCTGAAAGTTTCATTAACATCTGACAATTATTTTTATTTTTGCAAGATTTTCCAAATTAATGTTTGTAAATACAAAAAAACGTGTGCTAAAAATTATCTATGTTATTTACTACCCCTTGTTGCGACAAAGAGAAAACAAGGTTTTTAAATCAAAATTTAGAATATTCTAAAAGATGGAAAAATTTTAAAAATAATTAAAAAAAAAATTTAGTCTATCCTCTTCATAAAAACATAAGCATTTTGACGATAAAATTTTGTTTTCATAAACTTTGGCGTCTTTTTCATCAGACTATGCTCTATGTTTTAGCGATTCCGTGGAGTGACTTAGGTTAAAAAACCCAGGTTGTGTGTGTGTGTGTTGTGTGTGTGTGTGTGTGTGTGTGTGTTCCTTTATATATATGGGATCGGATTTCTTACATTTTTCAGCCGATAAAACAAACATCCACTTTTTTTTTTTTTGGTAGTATTTCTTATTGTCTTGCACACTTTTTTTTTATTTACATTCAGAATGCTTTAAAAATTCCATTTACAAGACAATTGTTTATAATAAAATTCTATTCACTAATCGATAGATTCATAACGATTGTAAACAATGTTTTTGTTTGAATTTGGGTTTGACCAATTCGTAAAAAAAAAAAACTAATTAAGACATGCGTGTCCGGCAAACTTAAACAATAATCTTTGTCAATTTTATTTTTCAGTCTTTATGATGGTCGATACTTGATCTAACTCTTACTGTTATATCCACGGGCAACGCCGGGCTCTACTGCTAGTTAAATATAAAAATACGAGCTAGCTATTAAACCAAAGGAAGGAGATGATATTTAAATGTCACCATAAAAATAGATTTGAATTATCTTATAATTAGAATTTTATTCTATCTTACCTTATTTTATTATTGTTTTTATTTGTAGCCATACATTAATTTGCAATATTTATGAAAGTGATATGACTTGATTTATGTTTTCATATTTATGTATTTGGGTATATATATGCAGGTGTATGTATGTATATATACATACATACATACACGCAAATACACACACACACATATATATGTGTGTGTGTGAGTGTATATGTGTATATAAATGTATATGTGCGTATGTATGTATACGTATATATGTATATATATGTTTGCTTATATATATATATATATGTATGTGTGCATGTGCATATGCGTATATACGTGTGTATGTTGTATATGCGTATGTATGTTCATGTGTATGCCTATGTGTTTATATGTAAGTGCATGTTTGTGTATATGTACGTAGTTTATTGTGTGGTATACGTTATATATGCTTATAATGAGGCGTGTATGTTGTGTATGTGTCGTGATATATATGCGTGTGTGTGTATTATATGTATGTATGTGTATATGTACACATATGTATGTGTTTGTATATATGTATGTATGTGTGCATCTATCTATGCGTGAATGTACATGTGTATATATGTATATTTATATGCGTGTATGTTATGTATATGTGGCTATATATTGTGTATGTATATGTATGTATGTGTTTTTATATATGTTGTGTGGGTATTTTAATTTATTTTTATATGTATGGGTGTTTTTATGTTAGGTTTTATTTATATATTTATGTATGTATATATTTATATATGTGTGTGTGTATGTGTGTGTATATATTGTATATATATGAGTGTATATTTGTGTGAATGTATATGTGTTTGTGGGGATGTATGTATATTTATGTATATGCATATATGTATTTATGCCTTGCATATATATATTTGCGTATGTGTTTGTATGAATGTGAGGATTCGCATGTTTATGTGTGTATGTAATTATATGTGTATTTATGTGTTGGATTCTATAATTACGATGATGAATTAGATATTGAATTTAAATATATTATTTTCACTTCCTCCCCCACTCATGTCTTCAATAATATAAATTCTCCGAAAATAGATTTTCTAAGTCAAGCGTCTGGGTTCTCTGTTACCTGGTCTTTAAAAATGTTGAACCGTTTAAAAATGTTGAAATAAACAATTATACCTTTTTCAAACGTTATTTGGGGAAAATTTAAAAATGTAAAGTTTACTTGGAGTAATTGGAAACAAACATTATTTAATGTTTTAGCAGAAAAAAATTCATTTGAAAATAAGAGAAGCGTGTCTAACCATGGTGACTTGTTTTGGATGTGTGAATTGACGTTTTACGTCAATGTATCGACAGCTTACGTGAGACGAAGTTATCGGACGGAAGGACAGAAGTGACAATATATTCGAATTTTAAGTGAGATCCAGCTTATTTAACTATACAGTAATCTAAAAAAATTAAATACTTTCAAAAGTCTAATATATAACATATATATATATGCGTGTGTATGTTATTTTTCTATCCTAGACCTATCTCTGTATTATTATTTTAACTTATTTTTCAAATCGTAAGAAAGCAGTTTCCACATATACACACATATATATCAATGTTTATTCTCATCGATGTCCCCTTCAATACATTGCGGGTTCTTTATGGCCCCCTTATGCCAACTTGAGTTCTTATCCATCCTCCTTCCTCCCATCCCATCCCTCAACTTAATACATCTAGGGAAGTAGCAATATTAAAGGTCGTAGTTTGGGTTGTACTATGGCATCAAAGCACTAACTCTAGTTGTAAATCAAAGAATAATATTATTTATATACATATTTTATTTGAATAAACTCATTTATTTACAAAACAAAAAATACATGTACCATCAGCTCTATCTTGTATGATTTCAATGTGATCCCCGTGACATGTGAAGGACTACCAAATTGTCAATGTTTGGCTTGGAAGCCATCGGAGAGAGACGTAAATCGCCTCTTTTTTTCTACAAGGTGATTTCGAGTCTTTGACAGCAGATACATCATCCAACTGAAACTAGACTCGACCAAGTAAGATGTGAGAAAAGCGAGTAGGAGCATCTTCACATCTTTCCAGAGTTGTGGGTAATTCTTATGCATGTCTTCATTCATCCACAGCTTCTGTTATCTTCAACGCTTGAACCTCACTTGAGCTGCTGTGTTATTTTGAAGTTCAATGAGTCTTTCTTGTAGGATGATACCAACTTTAGATGCATCAGCAATTAAGTGATCCACAAATCAGTGTGACACTGTCATTTAGAGTAGATCAGAAAAATTAGAATTCTACTCTCTGATTTACATTTCCGAATCTTTATCTATTACACTACCCACACATCAAAGCTTACAGCACATGGTATTCCCAAGCGGTCACCTATATACATCTAATTCCAGTCGGGTTCGTTATATTCAGTTGCACGCAAATATCCTTGGTAAAGGTATGAAAGCACCCCGCCACCCCCAGCTATGCGATTATTAGTAACATGAGTAAAAGTAAATCATTATGATCTCCAAAACTTCTTACAATCTAAAAATATTTTATAGGCTTTAAATAATCTACAAAAGGTTGGTAAACTGTAAAAGAAAATCAATCAATGTCTACTAATGTCAGAATCATCGGATTATTGGGTTATGAAATATATGCTGGACGACCTTGATAATATCTAACCGTAGAATGCAGATAATTACACAAACTTTTATAATAAAAAAAGACAAAGAAGTGTAGTGAAAAGTTGAAATATTTAAAATT
The DNA here is from genome assembly GCA_903632075.3 of Acanthosepion pharaonis. Classification (NCBI taxonomy): domain Eukaryota; kingdom Metazoa; phylum Mollusca; class Cephalopoda; order Sepiida; family Sepiidae; genus Acanthosepion; species Acanthosepion pharaonis. Next base: position 397,516 of record CAHIKZ030001431.1, on the reverse strand, counting down.
GTATGTATATCCCAAATAAGTTAAAAGCAGAAAAATCCATTTGTTGAAAAATATTTTAATATAAATTATTATTTTGTATTAAACACTGTTTCAGACGATGAATTCTTATCACTGAATAAAAATAAACCTTAAAATGTGAAACAAATCACTTTCATAAAATTGCTTTGTCGTTATTTAAAGCTGAAACATATTTGGCATAATTATTTTCCCCAGTGAATATTGCATTAACAATCTTTTGAGAATAACGATTATTTTTTCCAAATACAAATTCGTACTATTTAACCCTAAAGCCGAAAAGAGGAGAGGGAGTCATTGTCTGGTTCAATCTTCTCCCCGGTCTTTTGAACAGCAGTAGAAACTTATCCCTTTTCCCTGTTTGGGATTGGGTTTCTGGTCCCTTCTAAAGTCTTTTCATTATCTTTCACTCCCAGCAGCCCCATTGCGCCTTAGTGGCATTATCACCTTGTTTGATTAAAAATAACGAACCTGACTGAAATTCGAATTCGGTCATCCGATTTCTCATCGATGGGATTGAAATTCCGTTGAACTTGGAATGTTTTGGCATAAACCTCATGCATTTAAACGTTTAAATGTTAAATAATACTTTCAGATTATTATTTTTTAGTGGCAGTGTATTTTGGCTCAAACTTTTTGAGGTTGACCTTTAAAGTCAGATGGTAGACAAAGTAGGATTGTCAGTTTTGATTGCCTAAGCTGAGCGTGGGATTGTTAGAGAGAGAAAAAGGGTTTTCAGGGAGTTAAATTTTACAGGTCGAAGAATGCAGACGTGTTATTTTCGTGTATGGAACTTGTTCCCCACTGGCTAGTTAAAAATGTACAGGTCGCCGTGTTTAATAAAATAGATAAGTTTTCAAATTTCCTTTGTTGATGTCTCACTCATCTCCGCACCCCCAAAATATTCCGACACCCGACCGGGAGAAGACGGCCGAGAGAGAAGAATGCAGCTTTGCTGTGGAATCAATCCCGTCAACCAAGAGACCCCCCACCCCAGAACAAGGGGCTATGCAAAATTTTGCTTATTTAGCGTAGTGGCCAAGACCTCCCTAGTATGCAACATAAACACATTACTCTTGCTTCTTAAAATGGACAAATGTTTAAAAAAGATTTCTCTCAACACTGATATCAAAACAAAGACTATTTAAAAATGATTTAAATTTATATTAGTTTATTACAGAGATTTCGTTAATGATAAGCATTAGTCGTACACATACCTATGACTGGAAATTTCTGGTGAATATTGCATTTAATGGTAATACTGACATTTTAAGAATTTGTTCTTTACCTGGTTCAGTTTAGTGTGGAATTCTATCTCGTTGACTAAAAATAGTAACGTTCTCCAAATACGATTTTGAGTTTTCTTTTATTAGATTACCTTGTAAAATCTCGCGGCCCAGAGTAACCATCAGCCCAGAGTATACCCCCGACCCACAGTACGCCAGGGGTATTCTAGACTAGACTGTTTTATACCCGGACTATAAGTTAATTTACGCCAGTATATACCCCAGGTTATAAAATGGGCAAGGAGAGAATATACCCCAATCCTAGGCCAAAATACACCCCTTCCTTTTCACAAGGACATAAGTATAGGGTACCCAGTGCTGATAGAAATTATCAGTGCGGATCGAATTTACTAGACTAGCTCGTTAATGTAGGTCAGTAATTTTATTCTGTTTACTCGAAATTCTTATAAATCAACAAATAAAATATACTGAAACGGCAACGAGATTTGTACAAATAATTTTGTCCCAGTTGAACGGTTTTTTGTGCAATATAGCGAGAAAGTATAAATAAGGCAGTAGTTTGACACAGTTTTCGAGGGGATTTTTGATTGACGTATACATTTATTTAAAAAATGTTCCATTTTGATATGTTTTCAAATATATTTAAAGCCAATATAAATGATTTGCGCAATTACAGATTTACATATCAAAATAAATACTCGATTGCGTTTTTTTTTTAGATAATTACAACTTTACATGAAAACAAAAGATAACTACTAAAACTCAGTCTGTAGATGCTGTCACTCATTCTTATAATTTAAAAAAAAATTTTTTACTAAGAACCATCGAAAAAAGTTTTGAGACGAAACACTATATTTTTCCAACTAAAGTCTACAAAATCATCTACTGTTGTTTTTCTAATGACATATCTATCTAGCTGTAAAGCAAATATATGGATATAGATCCGACAGTATGAAGAAAAATATACGGAAAAACAAACAAAAATCCTAATATGCAATTATGCTGTTTTAATGTTATATTATTATATTAACATTAAAATTATTATATTATTATATTAACATTAAACCAGCATAAAAAATCCTTGTTAATGGCAAATAAATTTGCTTGAAGCGCTCGGATTCACATATCATTTCGACAGTTTTTACACACTCTATATGCAGAAAATCACTTATTACAATGCAAGAGAAATTCAAAAAAATGTATATTCATAGTGGCCTATTAGTCGTCCGCAATAAAACTTGTATAAAAGAGGAATTACTGCCAAATACACAATATATATATATATATATATATATATATATATATATATGTATGTATGTATGTATGTATGTATGTATGTATATGAAGGCACACACACACATAGCAACCCTCGATATTTTAGCAACAAAGTTAATATATGTATATATATATATATATATATATATATATATATATATAAAATGTTAAATTATATATATATATATATATAATTTAGCTTTTGTTGCTAAAATGTCGAGGTTTATATACATATATATATATATATATATATATATATATATATATATATATATAATTTAACTTGCGAAAATGTCTAGTTTTGTTATGTGTGTGTGCGTCTTCACAGTTCAGTGAGGTCCTTCTTTGCTACTGAATGGGATTGTCTTGTGTGTACAGTAGTACTTTTAGCACTCAATGTGAATTGGCTGATGGGACGTCGGGTTCAGTCCACAAACAGTCGACGAAGAGACACGTGACCCTGAAATTAGTCAAACTGCTTTTCTAATCATGCATCCGTGTTTTCTTTTCTTTATCATACGACTTTTTTTTCCCCCAGTTATGTCAGGTCTTGGGAAGACATAAACACTGGTGTTAAAACTAATGCTTATACTGTTGTAGTCAGATTCTGTCTTTTTTACTTTTTTCAATCCAGCCATGATTTATTTGATCTCAGTTTCATATAAAAGAAGATGGCCTTCAAGGCAGAGAATTACTCAAGCCTGGTGATATCGTGATGTACTTGTGGAGCACACTGGATTATTTTGATGGTGTTGTGGCTCCGACAACAGGTAAGCCTTGGATTCTCATCTTTTGAGGGCTTTGTTGGAAAAACTGTAAATCAACAACATTTACAATAACTTATAATTCGAGGGTTATTTAGAGTATTAATAAATATTAGATTAAGTCATAAGTAATTTCTTTTTTGGAGAACCAAATGAAATTACGAATGTATCATCCTAACCAACTTTTGAAAAATCGTTTACTTACGACAATATTCAAGACAGTGAATTGACCCAGTTAAATCTCCACAGTCATTCTCAAAAACTGAGCTCTATGGAAAAAAAAAAGTTGTACGTATGGTGGGATCTCGGCTATTATTCATTTATAGTTCTTAAAACACAGTGAAACAATAAATGCACATTTATACGTTCAGCATCTGTAACACGTCCATCAAAGTCTGACTGAAAAGTGCCTTGCGCTTGTCAATTAAAAAAAATGATTTTCTCCTCCACAACATCACAAGGCAGTAAAAATAACAAAGGGAAACATTTCGGGACTAAGTTAGTCTGTTCTGCCCTAACCACCATATTCTCTTGACCTTGCACCAACCGACTATTAAATTTTTCGATTACTGTAGAAAGCTTCGACGAGGAAATATTCGTCTAGGGAAAACCAGATCAATAGTTCGTCGAAAATGTTTTCAGATCAAAACCTGCGGAATTTTGCTGAAAAAGAATTGAAGATCTACCTAATAATTGACAAGTCATTGTAAATAATGGTGAATATAGAATTGAAAAAATGAATTTGTACTGTTTTTTTTTAAAGAATAAAGTTTGTAAGGAAAAATGGAAATTATTTAAGACAGTTTAATATATAAATAATGTAGTTAATGATATTTATTTTAAATTTAGAAATATGGTGATTGAGATGAGTCAGATATTGTGAAGTTATTTGAATTTTGTAAAAACAACTCTGCAAATTGTGAAAAGGGTAAACAAAGATCACAGAACAATAACAATAATCAACCCCCCCCAAAAAAAAACTGAAAAAATATTTGTTGTGAAAAATAAACGGTAATCATAATGATAATATTAACCATTTCCTTATAAGGAAACAGTCGGCATTCATTAACCGAGCAGCCAGTACTGCTGTCGATTGAAATTTATAAAAAATTTCTCTTAAAACAATTTTTCAGGAAAATAAATTTAAGTCTAGTAGCTGTTATCGCCCTTTACAGTCTTGATTGAGGTTTCCTTTAAGCTATTATTAATGTGCATATGCGTGCGCGCGCGTGTGTGCGTGCGTGAGTATGTTTGCACGTGTGTCAGTTTGTGTGCGCATGTATGTGTGTGTGTGTGTTTGTGTGTGTGTGTGTGCATACAGAGTGCTAAGCAAATATAAAAACAAAATATTAAGAAAAAACGACAATCTTTCGTAAAGGAGAGAAAAATTTTATTTGTCTGTTGTTAAAATTTTGATAATTCTACCCAGGAATAAAGAACAATAAATTATATGAAATAATGACCATATAGCGGCCAACAAATCGTGATACATTGAACAGAAATAAGTCTACATCAGATCAAGAGACGGGTGAGCTACACATTAATAAAAAATTGAATATTATCGGAGGTTACATGACATAACAAAAACCATATAATGGTTAACTGACATTTTTCCATATTGAAATGAAATTATATAACATTGCTGTCAATACTGACAGGTGAACGAATGATCATTTTTAGATATCATATTCATTGTTGGAGGGATTCTTGATGATCTTATGAGCACACACACAACCTGTTTGGATGCGTTTTGTTATCGGTTCATAGACAAACAGTCCATCCACACAAACAGACGTACGTTGAAGGAACAACATTTCACTGTAAACACGTTCACAGTTGTGCATTTTGTCAGATCCAATACAGTCTGAACAACGACACACGGCTTCTGATCGAACTGATGGGAATAATGTAGAATCTGTGATTATCTTTGTATACCAAGGGCAAGCGGATCGATCCTTGGTCTCGCCGCTGGTCGGTAATGTCTTGGGACATGTTGTTTCTCCGCGATGCAATGTTTGGTTAGAAGATGAGGGAATATATTCAGCCGGCAAGAGAAATTTATTTCCAATTGTTGCTTCAGCCAATCTTTCATAATGGATATTCAGATCAGACGGAATTTTACAGGTGCTGGACAGTGGTGCTCCTGAGGCAAACAACATCATTATCCCACATGAGCAGAGCAGAGCAGACGTGAAAAATGCTACCTGCAGTAAAGTAAATAAATGTGAACTTAGATTAGTGACAAATATCATCCAAATATACAGTTTAATTTTGTTTTAGATAATGCTTTCGTTTTGGAATAAGTTTTTTTCCTTCTTGACAGTTTAATTTAGTGTTCTTGTACTCTGTTAGTTTATGTTTTAATGTAATACATTGGCCACGCGAATAAAATAAAATAAATTTTATAAACAGTCATTTCAGATATTGTTGAAGTTAATCAATTCATAAAATATGATGCCATAAAAAAAAAAAAAAAATTCGGAGCAAACGATTTGTAAAGCTAATATATATTAGTCTAATTTTGCCGCTTCAAATCCTAATTATTTCCAGGTCCGACATTTCAAACAAATAAGGCCAAATTTACATTTGAAACAAAAACCTATCTTAAGAATTTTTAAATTTAAAATTAACAAGCTATGCCTTGCTTCAGTTAACAACAGAATGAAAGTTACTCTTGAGATCAGATGACAATTTAACTTTGTTGAACCAGACACACTGTTGACAGAAGTAAATAGTTGTGTCATCAATATAGATACCGGGTTTAGGACTGATGACATGGAGAAGGTAATTTGACGCTAAAAGTACATCGGTGTGGGTAATGTTAAGTGCATTAATTTAATTGACCATTACTATTATATAGTAATTTCGATCCTCAATGGACGCCCCAAACTTGTGACCTTGTGCCAACCTAACCTAATTTTGTATATATAAATGTATTAAGATTAGTACTGAATAAATGAATAACATTACAGAATTTGATAGATTACAAAGTGAAACAGTCCGTAAAAGCAGCGATATAAATATAAACTTACAATTGCCATGTTGAAGTAGATGGGATTGGTTAAATTTGAATGAAGTTCCCGATGTGACAGCAACAAGTAAACAACGCTGTTGACAGTACTGAATGAGTATTAATGGTCAGACAATGATGTCGTGTAATATATATGAGAATCAGTCCGTCCTATGAGAATGACTGGGTAACAATGACACGCCCCTGACGTTGGTGGGAAATACGCCAGATTAAAAAAAATAAACGAGTAATTATATTTATAGAGAAATAAATTTACAGATTTTATGAATGGATATGACAACCGTCACTAAAATTTACATTCGAATTCGTCACCTCCCATAAAAATAACGATAAAAGCAAGACGGATAAGGAATCTTTTACTTCCGATGAGGAAAATTAACTTTAAAATATTTTTAGCTAAATATATTATTCTACAATATGTACTGCAAACAGGCATGAATATAAATAATTATAGACTTGTACTTTTTTTCTTCTTAATGACACACCTTTAAGACGCTCTCTCCACTTACTTCGTTTCCTTTATTATCTGTGAATTGCTATGACATCATAGGGAATATTGTTGAATGACTTTCCGTTGCTTTTTTCACAGTTTTGAATCCAGGGTCGTCATCATATAATGAGTGCCATTCGAGGTTAGTGAACTCATTCGACCCTTCAATTGAATCCATAACGCGAGGGCACGAGTAAAACTTATTACCGATGAAAGAAGAACGACAATATTAAAATAAAATCGGGTACGTATATATATTGCCATCTATAACTTTATGAATGCATTTTAATTCTCAAAAAGCATCCCTTAATTAATAAATCTGCATATTAACAACGAGGAATGTAATATATATATATATATATATATATATATATATATATATATATATATATATATATATATATATAATATTAGTGGTAAATATGCACATACATATGCAAAATATATAGATATATATACAGAGGTGCATACACATACATGTATATTTTTTGAATAAAAAATTCCGAGAGGATAGAATCCAGGTAAAACTCAATGTCCAGGACAGAGTAAGGATATAATAAAAAGGCTTAAACACTAATATTCCATGGTCATAATTTATTCCATTGGAATCATAAATATGATCCAATTCATCAGACCTACAAATTCAAAAAGAAAACAGAAAAGAACAACTCCGGAAATAAAAATAGAATTTGGAGAGAGTGTAAGTATGAGAGTGTGGGACGAATGTTAGTGTTAAAGAGAGGGGTGTCTGAACAAGGCTAACACACTCAAAACATCAGTCAAACTGATTTTTAACTTCGTGCTAGCACAGAGCCACCGACGTGTTCCGTCTACGAAATTTCACTCACAAGGATTGGGTCAATACTTGGTATGGTTTTCAGGCACTTTCCAAAGGTGCAACGCGCTGGAATCGTCTCCTCCAGAGTGATAGCATCAAGAAATCACCTTCCTTGACAAGTCGACCACGGTTATAAAGCTAACGTTCTAACGACTCGGTCACGCGCTCTCTCCCATGCTCTCAGAGTAGTTGTAGCATAAATCACAGGTAGGCTCCGTGGGTGTTGAACAAACATAAATGAACATAAATGTGCCTGTGCAATGGGGATTAGCTAGCCGCCCGAGTAGACTGGCATCCTCGGATTCGAGTGGCCGCACCATTTACTTTTTTATTTAATATATATATATATATTTATATATATATGCTTATCCAGACGTCTTACGTTGCACCTATCTGATCACAGCTCCATTTAAACACACACACAGATTTAACCGATTCCATGAGGAACATGCTAATAGAAAACACAAATATATTAACTGCATCCACCTGTTAAAAAAAGACTAAAAATAATGGAAGCTTTAATAATAAAAAATAAAAATTCAACTCTTAACAATATTAACTACGAACAAAGCCACAATGTGATAACCATATTCGGAAATTAAAAACATCCCTACCACACACTGATACATACACAGAACGCACACACTCAATTAAGCTGAAAAATTGAATCATCCTTGATAATAGCTAAAGGTATAGCCGAAAGCACTCGGAAATATAAAACATTTGGACAGTTCTTAAACACCCTTTGTCCAGAAAAGAAAGCTCTTGTCAGAACACAAGAAAAATTAAATAAAAAGCTTAACCGTAGTACCTTGTCTGTCATTTTTAATGAAACATGCATAAAGGAAGGATTGCTGCCAAAATACAACTATATATATATATATATATATATATATATATATATATATATATATATATATATATATATATATAAAATTCCCTATTCTATATTTAGTTTACGTTTTTTTTTATAAAAAGTGAACGTTGGTAAATTTGAACGCACTTAAAAACAAACAAACAAACAAACACAATACAATTGCCTTTAAGTAGTCGCGTGCACATTCATTTATACATACATGATGGTTGACGACTCATTCCACGAGCATGACCATCACTGACAAGTTTTCCATTTACCTAGGTTTGAGAATTCAGAGATTTCTTTCCTCTAAACCAGTTTCTAACAAAGGCTAAAGAGCTCAAACTGCCCGAATATTTAACCCGTTGCTGGGTGGGGGGAGAACACGAAATGGATTCTTACCTTTCCAACGTGTATTTGCGTGAAAGTGGATGAAACGAACGACCGGAATTCGAACGGCTCATCGATTTCTCGTTCCGAACCGCTAACTGTTACACACATACATATATACATACATATACACACAGACATTTTTTAAGCATCTCACCCCAACCATGGCAGGAGTGCCACTAGTACGCAAGAGTCTACAGGGCGTGTAAGTGAGGCAAAAGACTGGGTATGGGTGTTGAAGAAAGTATAAGAAGGACCGAGGAGAATAAAAAGAAGAACGGGGATCAAAGCAGCAGAAGATGTCGATTGACATTACAATTAAATTTTTGAAAATTATAGTTATCAGAGGAGAAAATGGAGTAGAAAATGCGGTTACATTTAACTATTTCGACAGTAAAGGGGTGGGACAGAGATGCCAATCTAGTAGCACGCTTAAATTCATGCAGTCAGGGCACCAGTGAAAATAGCTCGTTAGAACAGAGCTATGAAAATATTTATAGAAAAGACAGAGGGAAGCCACATTACATCGGTGAGACAGTGACTGGAGTTGAGACCCCAAGTCAGGACTGATCACATTGCATATTCGTCTTTGGATTTTGTCGAGAACCTCGAGAGGAACAGACCATATATAGCAACAGTATTCCATGCATAGACGAATGGTAGATTTGTAGATGTAAAGGATGGATTCAGACGAGAAAAACCTTTTGGTGTGAAACAGAGAACCAACTTTCCTTGCGGTAGATGCACCTATTGATTCAATGTAGTTGTTCTACCCCAGGCCAATGGAAAACGTGAAACCAAGAAAGCGCAGTGGGGCGCTCTCGTAGAGTTGAGCATCATCCATGATGATAGGAGGCGGGGGCGTTTCTCTATGGTGAGTAAATAACAGCAGTTTCATTTTGTATGCATTAAAATTCACAAGCCATTTCACAGATTGGAGGTCGTTTTCGAGACCAACGGTCAGGTTAACTTTGTCAGTAATGCCGGATTTACTATTGAGACATGAGTCGTCTACGTAGATGCCGACTTGAGAACTGATGACTTCAGGAATATCATTGATGAAGATCAGAAACAGTGTAAGACCAAGGATAGATCCTTGAGGAACACCAGCGTTCGCATGGAAGGAACTAGAAGAGAACCCGTTCGGGACAACCTTTCATTTCACCGTTAGACAGGAATGATTGGATTATATCAAATAATCGCCCTGCAATACCGTATCACTGAAGCTTACGTAGAAGGCCAGCATGCCAAACCCTGTCAAACGCCTTCGATATATCTAGAGCAATAGCTCGAGCTTCGCCGTTAATATCAAGAGCTTGGTATACATATTAAGTTATGGCCGTAAGAACATCAGCGGCACACCGTGTAAAGCGGAAACCATATTGTTTGTCAGAGAGCAGATCGTGGGAGGTGAAATGCTTAACTACTTTGGTGTTGATTAAAGCCTCGAAGACACTGCCGAAGAGTGGTAAGAGACTGATGGGACAGTAGTTAGATGGACCAGAAGAGTCTCCAGAGTTCTTAAAGACCGGAACGACAGAGGAGGATTTCCAACAGGCTAGGAAGCAAAAATCGTCGAACAATATAGTTTAGTTGGACTGAACTGGAATAAGCTCAGGAGAACGTTTCTTTAGGACTACGAAAGGATCCCGTCACCACCACTTGTTTTATGAGATTGTGGAATTTGGAGATGATGTCTAATTCATCGACGGGGTTATTTCTCTTCTTAGTATAGCCCCAAAGTTCTGGGTATCCTGGATGAGTTGTGTGTTGAGTTGGATGAACTGATTTTCGAACTAAGCATCCAGTCTTATCAGCTGAGAATTGGTTGAATAAAGGAGGGATTGAGGATTTGCTGTAGTTCAGCACACTCTTGCAGAGCCGCCAATAATCTTTAGAACCAAACTTTAAAACATTTCAAACTTTATATAAAGGTATATAGTAACTTAAAAATAAAATATATATATATATACATATACAGTATTGTACTCTATATTTTAGGCTACGAAAAAAAGTGTTTCAAATTAACGGACAAACGGCTTTAATGGACGACCCACTCCCCTATTAGTTCGTTAAATTGAGGTTTCTCTGTGTATATATACATATATAATTTATATTTAAAATTCCATTGTCAATTAGCTTATTAATTTTATTACATCCTTATCGCGATTCCAGACTTTCGGAAACGGACCCTCCGTGAATTAATCCGACCACTCGTCAAAGGTACTAGCGACTGACTGTTTATACTACACGATTTTCTTTTTTACAAACATTTTTCATTGGTTCAGGTCTTTTCATAGTGTATGCGTGTGTGCGTTTGCGCGCGTGTGTCCGTCTGCACGTATTTGCGTACGTGTAAAATAACGTGGTTATTTATCTTTTTTGTCGTCTTTTTTACTTTAAACTCATTTCCATTAATAAAAATCATAAAATCATATATATATATATATATATATATATATATATATATATATATATATATTATAATAATAAGTTGAGATCTCATTGGTATACAACCAGCTGAATTAATTTTTTTTTTTTTTCACATGGAGATGGAAAAATTGAGATGGAATACTCCTTTCAAAAATCCTTCTTTAACAATTATTCGTTGCAACATTTCACTATCCTCCTTACGGATAAAATAATAGCCTTGATAATGCGATGGAAAACATTCTTCTTCCTAAATCCGTATAAATAAACGTATAATCTGAAATCACAGAACACTCCACCTAATAACAAGTTACTAGAACCTTTTGAGGTAGATATGCTCAATTTAATTACAAATATCTCCTTTAAGAATTCATCCAACTACTTCCAATCTAAAATTAAAAGAGACATTAAACACATAAAAAATCCAAAAAATTATGGATTAAGGCTGATAAATCAAAAACTACTTATAAAATTGAAGCTTCTGACTATAACCAACTCATCACAAACAAAATTACTAGCTCTTATAAAAAGACATGTACAATAACACATAATCCTCTATAAATTGAGATATCACCAAATTTGCAAATAAATGTTTATATATGATAGAATGGGTATATATTAAAAAAAAAATATATCTATTATTTAAAAAAATAAATCCAACACACATCAATTTTTACAATCCCATTTAATTAATCCTTCCAAATCTTAATTGGGATTAATTTCTAAGAGCATACTTAAAAAATAACACTATCTGTGCTAGAAAAAACATTTTCTCAATCCTTCAAAGGATTTTTCTGACACGATTAAATGGTTCCTGAACATTCCAAATAAAAAAATAAAAAATTTCATCCAATTTGAAACGAATCATTTAACTGTCCTTACGTATGGATATTAAAATGACTTTTTTAATTATAATATACTCTGCCCAAATTGCAGACTTCGTGGGTATATATGTATTAGACACCTTAATAATTAACCCCAATAAGGTTGGCCTTTATAGAGATGATGGTCTACTCGTTGTCCCTGATAATAATGGTTCCCTAACCTCTGGTTCTTTTGTTAAAAAAAAAATAAAAAATTCAAATTCCTAGGCTTTAAATAGATATATCGTCTAACCTTAAAATAGTCAGATTTCTAGAAATTAATAATTAAAAAAGTATCAAATGATAATATTTAAATTTCCAAAAAAAAATCATCGACCCCCATCTAGGTTAATGTTCATTTCTAACCTATTTTTTCTTAAATCGATTATTGGCAATATTCCCAAAAAAAAAAAACACTAAGATAAATAAAATATCTTCTAAAAAAATTTCAATAAAAATAAGTTAAATAAAATTTTTTTTCAAAAATATATTAAATTTAAACAAGAATTAGATTATCAGGAATTTGAAGTTTTAAATCTAAAAAACAGAAAAAAGGAAAGTGATATGGTTCAAATCCCTACTTATATTAATTCCAATGTTAATATAGGCAATTTCCTTTAAAAAATTTCTTTAATATTTTGATAGTATACATCCAAAAATAAAAAACATTCAATAATAAGACACTAAAAATTAACGGATTCTTGCGTCAAATTTAAAATTATTTCTTCCCAACAGTTGTAAACATGAAAAAACTTTTATAGAAGTGAAGTACTGGCTATTAACCCCACATGCAATTTTAGAAGAAAAAAAGAATGTCCCGTTTAAAATTTTGGATGTACGTCAAAAAATGTAGTGTGTAGGTAAAAATTTAAATTATTTTAAAATGTCAGCAAAAGAAGAGCTACATTATATATATCCGAGGTAATTGGGAGTTTTGTTCCTGTAGCATCACAGACATTCTTTCAACAATAGATCCTTAAATCAAACAGCATTATCCAAACACTATTGGGATCTGGTTGACAAATTCTCTCAACACACATTTTCTCTGGAAATTCATATCAAAAGCTCTAACTCCTGAGAACTTCCGAGATCGTTTGTGACCTATGTATAAAAAAAAAATATTCATAATTAAATATAAAACTCCGGAAGAGTTACTGGACCTCCGCTAGATTTTATATCCAAATGCAGAATAATTTTAACCGTTTTAAAATAAACACACAGTTTAAAACAAATCTTCCTATAAGAAATCATTCTCGGAATCTTAACATCAGATTTGGCAATTACATGGATTAATTCATAAAATCAAAGTTTTGTAAACAAAAATATGAATTGATGTTGTGGTCTAGAAATATAATTATATATAATTATATTTTAAAAATTTTTGTAAAAATATTTTGTATAGCTTATAGGGGTATATGTATGTATGTGACGTCACCCCGGCTCTCTCTCTGCCCCGCCGCCGTCTATCCTGTGACGACCAATGTGACTTGGTATTGGTCGCGGCACCAAATGTGACGTTCTAACCATTTGCTGATTCGGATGGGAATCTGGTTAGATTCGGTATCAGCTTTGTCGTTCCCTGCTCGCCTCCAACGTCTGGTTACCGAAGTAACTGCTTTGATTTCTAGTCTAACCTACCCATGTTGTGATTTGATCTTAGGTAGACCAAATCAATCAGTCGCCGGGCCGCAATGCAAGCCGAGTCCGAGCAAAGGTAACACCACACAAGTATATATAAAAGAAAATAAAGTAACAACTCGAAAAGTTCAAATGTGTTAAAAAAAGAATAACAAATATTTTTATATCTGGTTGCTGAATACAGGACTGCATCTTTCTCCCAAACCGCTTATATGGATTCGTGACACTTTGTGTTTGTTAGGCGAGTCTTAAACATCTTAAGTTGTTTTTTTTTAAGAAACTGGTTTTTTTGTATCTTCAGGCGATATTCGTAAAACTTGTTTTGGTGGTGTGAGTCTAAGTCGTTCTTCAAAAAAATAAATTGTTTTTGGTTAGAAGTTGAAGTCGGATGCGTGGATCTTTCAGTCAGCTTTCTGCGAGGCTGGTCTCAGAGCTCACAGCTCAACTGCAACTGCGTCTGCGTCTCTCTGACTAACTGAACTCTCCAACTGCTTTCTGCTGTCTACTCGCGACTCTGCTTATATGGACGCCGACCAAAACCGGGTGTGGGCTTGTCGTGGTTTGAGGTTCCTCGATAATTCTAAATCCACAACAAGGATTTTCTTTGTTTTCGGACAGGAAAATTTATCACTTTCCATTTTTGGAAGTCCATTACTTTTTGCTTTAGAGGGGTTCTTAAAGGAATCGTCCTCCCAAATTCTTCCTTTCTCATATTGGTATCTCACACCAATCCCCTCAGAGGGCGTCAACAGGTTTCCCTTCTCTCTCACAGTGGTATCTCACACCAATCCCCCCAGAGGCGTCAACAGGCCTCCCCTCCTTTTCTCATAGTTTACCTTCGCCTACCGCTCACGCCACCATTCAGCCAATGAACGCCCAGCAGCGTGGGTGTTTGACTGGCCTCAGTTTAAAAATTTCGCTCAAAGGAAAAAAAATTATCTTCCTTTTTTTTTTTTTTTTTTTTTTTTTTTTTTCACCAGACCCCCCACGACTCGTAATGTGGTCCTTAATCTCTATCTTAACCGAATTCATCTGGAATTCGTCAACGAGATTTTCGTCAAATAATCATTGGGGGGTGGTCAACTGAATGTCTTTGTCTCCTGTCGCTAATTTCTGTCGTAAAAATCTGTCCAGGCAACAAACTTTTATCATGGCCAGCTCTGACATAAAACAGGTGTTTTTCCCAAAAAACAAATGATATCTCCGAAGGATAGTTAATGGTTTAATCTTTCCTTTTCTCTTTTCTTGGGTGGCCTTCAGCTGATGTTTTTCTCGGTCAGTGCGCGACCTGATTAACATTATCTCTTAGCATTCTGTTTTGTAGGCCACTTGACCAATTTGAAATTTTCATTATTGTCATGGGCAGATGGCTATCTTTTATTCGCCGCCTCGTAATATAAATTAATTCGCCAGATCCGAGATCTTACGAATTTCCTATCTTCTGCGAAAAAAAAATATACTTTTCTTTCGCAAACGAAAATAAAATCTTTACCACTTTTCTTTTGTTAAAAAAAAATAACATCGCTCAGTATGTCTTTTCGTGATAGCTTCTTATCGCCTTAATTATTTCAGCTTCTCGCCTTAATTATTTTTCGCTTTTAATTTTCACGTGACCACTAAATAGTGTCACAGTATGTGGTTATTGTTGTATGCGTGGATTTGTGTATGGTACAAGTATGGTCATATATAGATATATATGGAAATGTGTGTGTTTGTATATGTACGGATTGTATTATGTATATTTGTATATGTGTGTAGATATATTTGTATGAATGTATGTATGTATATATATATATATATATGTATATGGGTGTGGCATATGAGTGTTGGATATGTGTATATATACATATATATATATATATATATATATATATATACATACACATACACATGTCTTATATATATATATATATATATATATATATATATATATATATATATCAATTCACACATAAGCCCACGCCACATATATAAAAATACACATATATATACACATGCATATACATATACACATACCAACATACACACACATGAATACATGCATATATATATATATATATATATATATATGTTTCATTAAATAATATAGACAAGTGTTGTCTATTTATTTTATGTAAATTCTTTTCATAACGTCTGATAAGCTTAATAACATTATCATTAAACGAAGAAAGAAAATCACAATATTGATACATATTTTTAATCCAATCTAAGCTTTCGGCTTACATAAGCCATTATCAAAGATGACAATTACAGTACAATATATTAAGCAATACACGGACAAGACAGTGATGATAGTCTGTTTGTGTTTACATGGAAGATTTCCAAGCAACGACAAACTCGTGCATATAAGACGCTGGAAGCGAAAATCGCACCGCAGCTCATGACGTCACACATGACCACGCGAGAGTGAATTCGAGAAGTATTAAGTATGGGAAGCCGTTGGTATAAACCAATGGCTTCTGTTACCAATTATAGACATTTAAGAGTATTTGTGGAGATTTCGTATTTTATTTGTTCAGGTTAGGTTTCAACATGTTTTATGTATATATGTTATTAGAAATTTTAGTTTTTATTTATTGTTTTTATGTTAAATAAATAGATAACATTTATTCATAATATTTAAAAACATACTTATATATAAATATAAAATATATATTAAAATATCATGACTTAATCCATTTATTATATTATGACGTCTTTTTAATAATATATATGATATATTATGGTTTATTTTCCATATCTTTTGCATGATTAGTATAAATATATATATATATTTTTATATATTTATATATTTCCTTTAAGAAACTATTGATCCTGATCTTTGATCAATTTATTTTGTAATTATATTGAAATACATTATATACTATATAAAAATTTGGTTACATCAATTTAGACGATAGTTCTTTAAAACCTCATTATTGAATTGTGTTGGTACCAAAAAGAGTTTATCATATATGCACAATGTTAAGGGCTTATTTTTTTTTTGAAGCATGAATCGTTTTATAAATTTAAAAAAAAAAGATATAAAAACATCTTGTCGAACAAGTGGTGAACACCTAGAGTTTTGATAGAACTGCGAAATCAATCACTCCCCAAAATTTGATGAATGTAAACCTAAAGGGAAACTGTTATTGCACCATGGAGGTCTACCAGAAAATATTCCAAACCTTCACTATATATATATATCATTTCACTCCTAAGCAAGACAATCAAGCCACTAAGGTGCAAGAGTGTTAAAGAATATGAGAAAAAAGAAGATGAGGTGAGAAAATTGATTTGAAGAAAAAGAAAAACTGAGAGAGTACATTCTGATTGATATTGCATTTAACTTTTGGACATCTAAATTGACTGTGATTCAAGAATCCAGAAGAGACCCTCCAGAATCAAAAGTTGATAAATCAAAACTTTTTTATATATATTGGACTTAACAGATTACGCCATTTTACATTTCAAACTATAAAATGATGAGGATTTGCATAAAGCCCTTACTGCGTTTAAATTTAAAATATGCTTCACACACACACCACCACACACACACACACACACATACACACACACACATATATATATATATATATATATATATATATATATATTTTATTGGTCCTGACCTGTCAACAGTAAAATTATTATGTCAAAAGCTAAAATTGTTCATTTGTTATATTAACTTCTATTGTATCTAGAAAATTTTAAAGATGAACTACTAAATTGACTGTTTAGAGGAACGCTAACACTATTTTTCTACTTTGAGGCACATTAACAATATATAATTGTTCCGTATAGGAAACAGTTCGAATCGTCATTCGGACCATGATACCTTCTTCGAAAATTTCTCGGATTTTATATTTCATCATTAATGTTGACCTTATATTAGCATTTAAGCTATAAACGTATTTATAAAAAGACATTCTAAATAAAATGGTTATCATAAAGAGAATATAAAAAATTACCGTCTAGTAGGTTAAAAAAAAAAAAATATATTTATAAATTTAAATGATGAGGAATTATACATATCTGAAATTGGAATGCATTTTAAAAAATTTTGAAAAAACAAGTCAAATTAAGGTTAGCTTCAAAGTGACCAAAATTAAAGAGAAAATGTATATTAATGAAAGTTTTGAATAAAAACAGGCCCATTTAATTAATGAAGAGTAAATAAAAACGAAGAAAAATATCATAAATAGGGATTGAGCCAGAAATAGTATATCCTCAAAACACATCATCCGTATTCTGAATAAACTAATGGTAAGTAATTGAAATTGTTCCAGAATAGGATAACTGAACATGACATTACTCAACTTTAAAGTTTAAAAGGGAAAAAAAAGCGATATTCATGCTCAGAGTGTTATCCGAAAAATAATAAAAATGGTCAAAGGACGTAAACCTTGTTTTAAAATAAATAAATGCGTTCGATCCAAAAGTTTTTTAATTCATTTCGACTGCTCAAGAACCTTGATATATTTGGGAAAGATTTTAGAATAAAAAAGATCTAAATATAACGGCCATCTATGTGGATAAAAAATGAGTTAAGTAGATATACAAATGATAAAAAAGAGGCATGGAGGCAACCAATGTGTTTCTCATCGGACTTAATCAATTTATACAGGAGGCAATTCAGATATTAATTGGGAATCAAAATTCCTCAAAAAAAGCAGCCAAGATCTTAACAACATAAATAAAAGCAACACAGTTTATTTAGCAGACACGGAAAAAAAATTGCAAAACCTCCTACATGAAGTAAGGCTGAAGGATGACTAGAAGAAGGACTAAGCATAAATTAATATGAAAAAGAATAAAAGACTTTAATAATTTGATTTATTCTTCCTATAAAATCAAGCAAGTCGAATTTAAATGGTTCGATTGTTGTTCGACAAGGATGGTTTTTTATACATATAAATAATCCGAAAAGTATATTTTTGAAATTCGCAATCCAAAAATAATTAGCATAGAACTTATTTAACAGAAGGATTTGCCTTTTGGTAAAATTTTCTAGAGAACTGAACTGCTAGTAGTATGCGAGAATTCCATTAATTGTACCAGGAGGTTAAAGAGAACAAAAGCTCGAGAAAAAAAAAGTATGGTTGGAAATGAAGGAAAATTTGGATTGGCGTTTGACGTTGCGTGTGAGCAACGATTATTTTTTCCGATAAATTTTAAAGGAAAGCTTATAATAGAATATGTAGGAAGAAAAGAATTTTTTGACAATATTTTTTTTTGGAGGGCTTCAACTATCAAATATTCAAAAGGGCGACTAGAGGGAATTCACAACATTTTTAGATACAAAGTGAAAAAAAATAGAAGCATGTATTCTTTTGCTTTAACGATGGAACAGGGTATTTTGGGATATTACCACAACCTACAAAACTTATTTAAAGCCACAAAGGATATTTTAGGATTGATTGTATGAATCATTTTCGAATTTTATTGAAGGGACACGGATTGAAAAGAAGAAATTTAAAATCATATAACCACAATGGGCAATTCAAACGGAAGCCGATGGTAATTTTTAAGATAAATTGAAAGATGAAATTTAAACTTGGTTTACAAAACAATTAATGTTGTTTAGATTAATATTCAATATAAAATTTAATGCCGATTAAATTTTCATTGTTGGTGGATATTTTTTGCGAAACAATAGTTAAATTTTGTCCTTCAAAACAAATAAACTGCAATAAATTTTTTTTGACAATTAAATGAGAAAAATGGCGCCATTTTTTTTTTTTTTTTTAATGATGAAAAGGTTGAAACAGTTTTTTTTAAAAAATTTTAAAAATAATCCCAGATTAAACTTTTTTCTAAAATAGTAATTTTCTGTTAAATATTAAAAATATATTGCTGTTAATAATTTCTTTTTTGAATTTTTTTTTTATTAAAAATGATATTTTTAAACTTTCATTGTGTTTTTGGCCCCAACAGCGTCAACTATTTATAGAGCAAAAAGACCCAAAGGGTAGCAAGCCAAAAGATCTGGAAGAGGACTTGGGAAATACCAAACAATTAAGAAAGGTTCCTGTTCGGAGGATTTTGCTGGAGGACTGAAGTTTATCGTCAATACCCATTTACGTTAATTGGGCATTGAAAATTGGCTGAAAATTCGACATCTCAATTCGATCGTTCAAACATCTTTGATCTTGTCTAGAATAACAAACTAAAACCAGTTATTATCAATATGGCTTATATTCAGCAACTCATTCAGTTTATAAATGATATGCACATCATCAAATGTAGAATTAAAGGCAAAACTGTCTAGTTACCATAAATTAAATTCGATAGGTTTTGTAAATATTTTGCATTCTTAAGTAAAAGTCAACATGATTTAAATAAACAAATCTTTCTTCGAAAAAAAAATTGGAGACCAAATTTGAGGAGGGATAATGATTTCAAAATTCTTTTTTTTACCTGTCTCAAGACTTCCCAAAGATGATGTCTCTATTATCAAAATATTTCATTGTCCAAGAGAACTTCCAGTTTAAAAATCTACCAGAATAATTTTGAAGAACGAAAATTTCTGAATCGTAGTCGAAAAGTTTTATTTAAAAGGTGAAAACCACAGCTAATGGCGTAGAAATTTTATCCGATTCTTTGGTCAATTTGTGAAAATATCTTTAGCAGCTAACAGCGATTAATATCACTTGATGGTTGATGTTCTTCCGATTCAGAAGATCATTTGGGAGTGCCAACTAAATGTACCATGAGTTGGTCCAACTGTTCATCCTTTTTAGCTTTTTCTGATAACAACTTATGTATATGTAAACAGGAATATGAAGAGAATAGAATAGTTAGTACATCCAATCGGTTTAATTATTCTCATAAACCCAATAGCATTCGATATTCCATATGTACTCCCTCCCTTGTTGATTGATGGACCTTAGGTTAACAACTACTCGAACCTTCATATCTGAATATAACCAACCCCAATTTCATTGGATAGGAGACCGGTTTAACGTTATTCTCCGAGCCCGAGTTTAGCCAAAACTTGCCCTTTGAACCCGTAACCCTTGGGACAGTTAAAATAAAATGAAAATTCTTAAAAAAAACACAATCATACAAGCCCGTTATTTAGAGAAACAAATGTTATGGTCAGGATTCCTCCTGTCACCACGGTGATAGTCAAAGGTTGAACCAATGAAAGGGTAAGAACCCTCGAAGAATGGATATGGAAAAACTGTCACTATATTACAAACAGGAATACTATACAGAGAGAGTAGAAAGTGTTACCAAACAATCAGGTTTTAAGTTGATTGTCAGAACGCGAACAGGAGAGGACTGCCTCTTGACAAAGACTAAATTGAAAACAGAAATTGTTGTGTAAAATTCAGACTTTTTTCAGAATTTAGGCTACGAACATATTAACGAGGGCATGTGCATGTGTGTGTATGTCCTGACATATTTAGTCACCGTTGACGAGGGCATGATTATGTGAACCCACGTGACTGTGTGGGTGTCTGACCCGTGGAACGCTCGGCCACTATATATAAAAAAAAAACAATATTGAAAAAAATATTCTTTCAGTTCAACCGAAATTTTATTTGTGCGACGAAAGACTTAAAATTTCAGCCACCCTAACATGGATCCATCCTCCGATACATCTAAATAGGAAAATGGAAGAATAATAACCGGGATTTGAAACAAAATGAACCCGTATAAATATGCGGGTTCATATATATATATTTATATATCCCTTAATATACTATAAATATATAAATTTATATATTAAATGTATATATAAAAAGGCGTAAATCGTTCGGGTTTAAAGAATCAATCTTAAAGGCAGATATTTCAACCGAAAAGCCATCACATAACGCCCGACTTTCAAATTTATTACAGGGGTAATCGCATTAGTATGTCTTCTTCTTTCTCTCTGTCTCTGTCTCTGTCTCTGTCTCTGTCTCTCTCTCTCTCTCTCTATATATATATATATATATATATATATATATATATATATAGATAGATAGATAGATAGATAGATAGATGAAGAAATATAGTTTTAAGGTATGCTATATTTATGGGATAAAGTGCTCTACCTCAGAAATAGAGCGTATGTGAATATAAAAGTGGACATTGAGGTCAATACTCAGAGGCGACAGACTGTTTCATCCTAAAAAGCAATCATCAGGCCACCTATATATATATATATATATATATATATATATATATATATATATATATATATATATTACTAACAATGCCGAAAATAAGGATGCTTCTTCTAAAATGAAATGATACAAACAAAAATACTGACCGTGTAACGGCCAACAAACCGTTCTACATTGAACAGAAATAAATGTACGTTATTCAAGTGACGGATAGGATTAAAACAAAATTGAATATTATCGGAGTTTAAAAGACATAATAAAAACCATATAATGGTTAACTGACATTTTCCATATTGAAATGAAATTATATAACATTGCTGTCAATACTGACAGGTGAACGAATGATTTTGGAGAGTCTATCATTTTTAGATATCATATTCATTGTTGGAGGGATTCTTGATGATCTTATGAGCACACACACAACCTGTTTGGATGGATTTTGTTATCGGTTTATAGACAAACAGTCCATCCACACAGACAGACGTACGTTGAAGGAAGAACATTTCACTGTAAACACGTTCACAGTTGTGCATTCCGTCAGATCCAATACAGTCTGAACAACGACACACGGCTTCTGATCGAACTGATGGGAACAGTGTAGAATCTGTGATGATCTTTGTATACCAAGGGCAAGAGGATCGATCCTGGGTCTCGCCGCTGGTCGGTAATGTCTTGGGACATGTTGTTTCTCCGCGATGCAATGTTTGGTTAGAAGACGAGGAAATATATTCAGCCGGCAACATAAATTTATTTCCAATTAATGCTTCGGCCAATCTTTCATAGTGGATATTCAGATCAGACGGACTTTTACAGGTGCTGGACAGTGATGCTCCTGAGGCAAACATCATCACCCCACATAAGAAAGCAGCCGTGAAAATAGAGACCTGCAATGAAGCCAAAAAAACAAAAAACAAAACAGAATTTAGAATAAATTAGACGAGTAAACTTTCAAACTTATGCAGATATATTTAAC
This sequence comes from Acanthosepion pharaonis, assembly GCA_903632075.3. Classification (NCBI taxonomy): domain Eukaryota; kingdom Metazoa; phylum Mollusca; class Cephalopoda; order Sepiida; family Sepiidae; genus Acanthosepion; species Acanthosepion pharaonis. Next base: position 374,610 of record CAHIKZ030001431.1, on the reverse strand, counting down.
ATTTACTTGAAGATTTCACCAATAATCAATAAAATGTTTATATTATAAAAAAGTTTTTTTCTGTATGCGTCATTATTTCTGGCCCTAACAAGGCTACAACATTCTTCAGTGTTAGTTTTGAATTTAAAATACACTGAACACGAGAAAAATAGAAACATTAGAGATTTAACGCTTGTAATGGGTACGTCGATGTGGGATCGAACTCACTATACCACAGTAATGGTCAAAGGATTAATGCGCTAACCATTACCCACTTTTATATACCACACTACACTGAATGTTCCAAACTTATGGACTTCCGCCAAACTAACATTAATTTATTATATAAAGGTATTAATATTAGCTATGTGCAGATGATATTGTGTTGATAGCAAAAATAGAAATAAACTACAGGATGTCCTACAGGAGGTAGGGAAGGAAAGCGAGAAGAAAGGATTAAACATCACTTGTAAAAAGACAGAATGTGTGTTTTTGTTAGCGAAAGAAACAACCCAACATGCGAATTAAAAATTAACACCAAAATCAAACAAGTAAAAATTTAAATATCTAGGAAGTGTTTTTAAGATGAAAAATACGATATCGAAATTCAAAGACGCATTGGAATAGTGAAATGTGCCATGCAAAATCTAAGCAAAGTATTAAGAAACAGGAAAATTTCCTTAGAATATTTCGATGAATTTTTAAGGCTATAAATTGACACATAGGCGTAGGTAACGGTTAGCGTACTAATCGAGTTAACCATTACTAATGCATAGTGAGTTCGATAGTCACTGGGAGCTCAAAACTTGTGACCTTGAGCCAAACTAACCTAATTTTGTATATATAAATGTATTAAGATTAGTACTGAATAAATGGATAACATTACAGAATTTGATAGATTACAAAGTGAAACTGTAATATAAACTTACAATTGCCATGTTGAAGTAGATGGGATTGGTTAAATTTGATGTGACAGCAACAAGTAAACAACGCTGTTGACAGTACTGAATGAGTATTAATGGTCAGACAATGCTTGGTGTAATATATATGAGAATCAGTCCGTCCTATGAGAATGACTGGGTAACAATGACACGCCCCTGACGTTGGTGGGAAATACGCCAGATTAAAAAAAATAAACGAGTAACTATATTTATAGAGGAATAAATTTACAGATTTTATGAATGGATATGACAACCGTCACTAAAATTTACATTCGAATTCGTCACCTCCCATAAAAATAACGATAAAAGACGGATAAGGAATCTTTTTACTTCCGACAGGAAAAAAATTGTTTAAAAATTTTGGGGTTATATATATATATATATATATATATATATATGTATGTATATTTACATTTAGCAGGAATAACTTAAGGACACACGAATGAAACAATTTTTTGAAAACACTCTTGTTTCATTGGTAGAATTCTTATCGCTTATGAGCCACCTTCATGCCGAAAAAAGAATTTTCCAGTATTTTACAATATTCCGCATTTTGGAAACACGCAGCCCTTAAACTGATTGTCGAAACTGATTGCCGAAAAAATTTTGCAGCCGTTTATTCGCAACATTATTCGCACCTGTACTAATCACTTTTTCGAACACTTGTGCAAACCTTTGGAACTAGCCCATTTAAAATATTTCATATAATATGAAAGATATATGAGTGAGATATGTAAACAAAGTGAATTGTAGTAGACGTAATAATACAGAATTAAAGTTAAAAAACAAACATTCTTACAGGAAAGCAATTGTATATTCTTCGAAAGCAAATGAGATTAAATACTGGCTGTAAAAGGCCAAACATGACGTCCCAGATTGAATGGAAATAAACAAATATTACATCAAAAGATGTGAATAAGAAGATAGGTAGGATGTAGATGTAGATCTAAAATAATGCCAGAGGTTATAGGATTTTTTTCAAAACGTTGCAGAATATAATGTTCAACTCACATTTTTCATGTGAAAAATGAAAGTTGAAGTTTCTACTGGAAGGTGAACAAAAGCTGTTGCAAAGTTTTCTTTTTTTTCTAGATATCATAGGAAGGATTCTTTTTTTTCTAGATATCATGGGAAGGGTTCTTTTTTTCTAGACATCTTAGGAAGCATTCTTTTTTCTAGATATCATAGGAAGGATTCTTTTTTTTTTCTAGATATCATAGGAAGGATTTTTTTTTCTAGATATCATAGGAAGGATTATTCTTTTTCTAGATATCATAGGAAGGATTCTTTTTTTTAGATATCCTAGGAAGTATTCTTTTTTTTCTAGATATCCTATCATAGGAAGGATTCTTTTTTTCTAGATATCATAGGGAGGATTCTTTTTTTCTAGATATCATAGGAAGGATTCTTTTTTTCTAGATATCATAGGAAGTATTCTTTTTTTTCTAGGTATCCTCTTATCTTTTTTCTAGATAAGGGATTCTTTTTTTTTTTCTAGATATCATAGGAAGGATTCTTTTTTCTAGATATCCCATATAGAAAGGATTCTTTTTTTTTTTAGATATCATAGGAAGGATTCTTTTTTTTTTTTTCTAGATATCCTATCATAGGAAGGATTCTTTTTTTCTAGATATCATAGGAAGCATTCTTTTTCTTTTCATAGGAAGGATTCTTTTTTTTTAGATATCATAGGAGGATTCTTTTTTCTAGATATCATAGGAAGTATTCTTTTTTCTATGTATCCTATCATAGGAAGGGTTCTTTTTTTCTAGATATCATAGGATTCTTTTTTCTAGATATCATAGAAAGGATTCTTTTTCTATCATTTTTTTTTTAGATATCCTATCATAGGAAGGATTCTTTTTTTTCTAGATATCATAGGAGGATTCTTTTTTCTAGATTCTTTTTTTTTCTATGTATCCCATCATAGGAAGGGTTCTTTTTTCTAGATATCATAGGAAGCATTCTTTTTTTCTAGATATCATAGAAAGGATTCTTTTTTCTAGATATCATAGGAAGGATTTTTTTTTCAGGTATCCTATCATAGAAGGAATTTTTTTTCTTTTTTTTTTTTTCTAGATATCATAGGAAGTATTCTTTTTTTTTCCCTATCATAGGAAGGGTTCTTTTTTTCTAGATATCATAGGAAGCATTCTTTTTTTCTAGATATCATAGGGAGGATTCTTTTTTTCTAGATATCATAGGAAGGATTCTTTTTTTCTAGATATCATAGGAAGTATTCTTTTTTTTCTAGGTATCCTATCTTAGGAAGGGTTCTTTTTTTCTAGATATCATAGGAAGCATTCTTTTTTTCTAGATATCATAGAAAGGATTCTTTTTTTCTAGATATCATAGGAAGGATTCTTTTTTTTCTAGATATCCTATCATAGGAAGGATTCTTTTTTTCTAGATATCATAGGGAGGATTCTTTTTTTCTAGATATCATAGGAAGTATTCTTTTTTTTCTAGGTATCCTATCATAGTAAGGGTTCTTTTTTTCTAGATATCATAGGAAGCATTCTTTTTTTCTAGATATCATAGGGAGGATTCTTTTTTTCTAGATATCATAGGAAGTATTCTTTTTTTTCTAGGTATCCTATCATAGGAAGGGTTCTTTTTTTCTAGATATCATAGGAAGCATTCTTTTTTTCTAGATATCATAGAAAGGATTCTTTTTTTCTAGATATCATAGGAAGTATTCTTTTTTTTCTATGTATCCTATCATAGGAAGGGTTCTTTTTTTCTAGATATCATAGGAAGCATTCTTTTTTTCTAGATATCATTGAAAGGATTCTTTTTTTCTAGATATCATAGGAAGGATTCTTTTTTTTCTAGGTATCCTATCATAGGAAGGAATCTTTTTTTCTTGATATCATAGGGAGGATTCTTTTTTTCTAGTTATCATAGGAAGGATTCTTTTTTTCTAGATATCATAGAAAGTACTCTTTTTTTTCTAGGTATCCTATCATATGAAGGGTTCTTCTTTTCTAGATATCTTAGGAAGCATTCTTTTTTTTTTAGATATCATATGAAGGATTCTTTTTTTTCTAGATATCATAGGAAGGATTCTTTTTTTTTCTAGATATCATGGGAAGGGTTCTTTTTTTCTAGACATCTTAGGAAGCATTCTTTTTTCTAGATATCATAGGAAGGATTCTTTTTTTCTAGATATCATAGGAAGGATTCTTTTTTTTTTAGATATCCTAGGAAGTATTCTTTTTTTTTCTAGATATCATATCATAGGAAGGGTTCTTTTTTTCTAGATATCTTAGGAAGTATTCTTTTTCTAGATTCTTTTTTCTATCTAGGAAGGATTTTTTTTTCTAGATATCATAGGAAGGATTCTTTTTTTCTAGGTATCCTATCATAGGAAGGGTTCTTTTTTTCTAGATATCTTAGGAAGCATTCTTTTTTCTAGATATCATAGGAAGGATTCTTTTTTTTTCTAGATATAATAGGAAGGATTCTTTTTTTTCTAGATATAATAGGAAGGATTCTTTTTTTCTAGATATCATAGGAAGGTTTCTTTTTTTTAGATATCCTAGGAAGTATTCTTTTTTTTTTAGATATCCTATCATAGGAAGGGTTCTTTTTTTCTAGATATCTTAGGAAGCATTCATTTTTCTAGATATCATAGGAAGGATTCTTTTTTTCTAGATATCATAGGGAGGATTCTTTTTTTCTAGATATCATAGGAAGGTTTCATGATTTTCTTTTGGGCATACACGCAACCTGCCTGAGTGTGTTTTGTTATTGGTTTATAGGTAAACAATCTATCCACACAGAGAGACTTACGTAGAAAGAACATTTGTTTCTAAACAGCTCCATAGCAAGGAGCCTATTCGATGTCGCGACGAGTAGGAAGACGATACGGCGAGCACAGAAGCCTAGGGCGCGAGCTGGGGTGGAGACTTTTCAGCTTACAGAAAAAGTAAGGCTGGAAAGCATGACGTTTTTGCATTCAAACTTTAATTAGACGGTCTAAAATATTTGTATATCTCGAAAATTAGTTTTTACGAGTATTGTTTCATTTTTTTAAATCTAATTATAATAATTTATAAACATTACATCTTTAAAAATTATCTATTAATTAACTAATTTTAGCTGTCAAGTGATGTTATTATTAAATTAAAACTGTATTTGTTATAATCATAAATGGAAAAGACCTCCAATATTTTAAAAAGAATTTTGATTTTTTTATGTGTGTAGGAACTTGTTTTGCAAATACGGACGTCCACACTAGACATTATCAGAAAATAAGAGCAATAACTATAGTAAATTCAAAATTTATTGATAATTTTCCAACATTTCCTTAACAAGCATCTTCGTAAGTATAAATTCAATAAAATATTAGAATGCTTAAATTATTTTACATTTTAAAGATTACTGGCTAGTTTAAAAATTTATATAAAGAAGGCGTTTGAGTTGTATTCGTCATCTAATTTTATTTCCATTGTATCCTCCTTACTTAATTTTTCCAAACATCAGGCTGTCAATGCATCAACACTCACCCCCATTTTAAAAAAGCTGTTCTGCGATATTTTAAACTTAAATTAAGTAATATCTGTTTGAATTCGGAACGAATAGAATTAAATCAGAAATTTTTTCTAAGATAACATTTTTAGAAAATTATATTTTATTTTTGAAAGATTTTTTTAACAAAGAGAATTATGTTGTATTGACAGATTTGTCCTTATGGATGATTTTAGTGATTTTGCTGATAATCAGAAAAAATATAATTGCAATCAATTTAAATTCGGTTTGAAATACAACAAAGTATTTGCTTATTTGAAATATCAAATTTAATCTATTGGCTTGGAATTAAAATTAAAATAAAAGTTTCAAGAAAGATTTTTTATTTTTAAAAATTAATTTTAAACTTTATGCATCGCTTTTTTTCTTCTTTCTTTTTTTTTTTTGGTGGTATCTATCACGGTCAGTGCGTGCAACCCCTGAAGCTCCGGACTGGGTGGAACCTGATTGGAGATCCAGAGCAGTACTTGGTGACTTTCACTATCAACATTTGCTTTTTTCTACCTACATTTATATACGTTACAAACTAAACTGAATATTAAAGGATGAAAAATTTTCGCGGATTTACGTCAAAAATTTTAAGTTAGCTGCAATTTTGGATACAAAGGGAAAATAAGAGGTACTCCCCTTGAACCATGAAAGCAACGATAATGGCGAGTATAATATATTAATACATATTTTTAACCTCGCATAATCTGGCAACCCTGAATCTGAGCTCAACAAAAATCGTTCCCTGCGCCTAAATTTTCTTGGGCTTTTGAATGAGCTATGAATCATTGAAGTCGGGGCAGTGAGAGCGGAGGAATTGTTTGGACGCACAAACACACATAGTGATAGGATTGGTTTAATAAATAAATGATCAAAATACGTTAACAACGAATTGACGATTGAAGAAACGGCGTTGACAGGGCTGTAGTACTGGTATGAATGTTGACTTGAAATATAGATCAATATATAGATCACGAAGGTATATGTAGCCACGCCTTCTTACGCTGAAGGGAAACCCAGCGGACTCAAAATCAACGATAAGATTTTTTAGGATGTTTTTTTTTTATGCCGGAAGAAGTTCACGGACTTAATGAAAAATACTGGATTTTTCATTAGGTTTTTAAATAGCAGGAAGCGGTTGTCTTCCGATGCAAAAATAACTTTACCCAAATCATTTAATTATTTCTTTACAAGTTACAATATATATATTTAAAATATCTTGATGTCACAAGGAAACGTTTAGATCGACCAGACAATAAATGAAAAAAAAAAAAAAAAAAACATGGTCATGACAAATTCGTGAAACACAAACGGTATTATTTCGCTGGAGAATTTTGATTTGAGTAAAACATTTGTTGGAAAAAAATATGTTATTTCAATATTCCTAGCTGCAAACACGCGCGTGTGACACCCACGTATACATGTTTCGTACGCTGATAGAACATTTTAGTCAACCAATGTGAAAACACACACACACACACACATACACACACTATACTTTATATATAAGATGGTCCATTATTGTACATAATTATGTTACAATAATATTTGTATTTTATATGTAGACTTTTTATGAAAATTGAGATGTAGCAGTGTGTGGTCCCGTATCATATATTCGAGGAGGGGGCTGTATCATAGATATTCACGAGAAAACAATGCATGACATACCATGCGGTTGCACCGGCCCGGATAATATAGTATTAGTGAATATCTTTTTCCAGTTGTGGTTGAAAAGCTAAGGAAATAGGCAACGCCTTCTAAATTATATTGTTGGTTTTCTACGGCTTATCAACCCTTTTGCAGGTTATTTAAAGACATGAAATATCTTTAGATTGTAAGAATCTTTTTTTGGAGATAATAATGATTTAGCCTTACTAATTAACCCATAGTAGGGACGAGAAGCGGTAGATTCATACATTTCTCAAGAGTATTTGCGCTTAATCTCCGATTAACAATTCTGAGTTATTATCCCTTCCTTCTTTCTATGTGCCGTGTCCTGAATATTTTTTACAGTTACTGTGCAGCGGTGTTTCCACACATACAGCATTAACCCCACAAGCAACTGAGACCTTTAATGAAGTCAATAAAAATAAACGTATAAACCTTCAAAATATTGCAAAGATAATTACAAAACTTTTCATGTATATAAAATATGGAAAATCTAGTTTTATATTCGATAGCCTAATATAAACAAATATAACGAACGTTTTCATTTCGCATGACACTTATACTTAACATCAGAAAGAGACAGCTGAAATTTCTTGGATGCATAAGAAGAGAGGGCTTGGAAAATTTGATACATACAGGACAGATTGAAGGCAAGAAGAACAGAGGAAAATAATCCATCACCTAACTAACGATCGTGTGAAAATGGATAGCAGAACAGGGTTTGTTGAAGAACAGTTTTTTTTTAAACTTTTTGTTATCTTTGCTAAAGTTTAGAAGAGATAGCAAAAGGACAAAAATTATTAATAGCTACAAAGGACAGGAAATTGTGGAGAGCCACGATCACCAGCATCCTGAAGGGCAGCACATAGAAGAAGAAGGTTTTTATAATATATTTTAGTATAATTTGCCGAGTATAAACATAATCGTCACTGGGATAGACATTTGAAACAAATAAGGTAAAATTGCATTTGCAAAAATAATATAAAATTTGCATTTGAGTGAATATTGACGCTAGTACTGAATGAACAAATATAGTAGAAGGGAGATAACTAAGTCAAGCTATCGGATAAAGAAGCAAGATAAATATAAACTTACAAATGTCATGTATATGTTGACTAGATTGGTAAAATTATTGATGAAATTCTCAAGTCAACAACGCTGCAGAGAGGAGAGTTGAATGAGGATAAATTGTATAACTAAGTTTGGTGCAATAATATATATATATATATATATATATATATATATATATTAGCCCATATTAACTTAACTAAAATTTAAGTAAAAGAGATTACCTATCTAGAAACAGTTACGAGTTAAATTCATGAACAAAATTCAAATGGATAGAGATGTCAACTTAATAATCAATAATAAATTTTTTTAAAGAGATTAAAAAAAAAAAAGATTACTAGAAGAAAACTTATATTTTAAAATAAAATTTTATTCTTTTAATGTACTTTCTATGATTATTTTTCTAATCGACTATTTCATAGAAAATCCCCAAAATTTTAAAAAGAATTTAAATCACTAACAAACAACAAATTAAACTATTTGTAGACAGTCTAGAGACATTCAAATTTATATCAAACATTATAATCTTTATGAACCCCCAAAATAACACTTTCAAAGTAAAGCAAAATAACAGCGTCTGTTTCTAACCTTTTTTTTACAAAGAAAATTAGTGACATCTTCTCTCTTAACTTCCTTCTCTCTTTTACTCTCTATGGGTTTTTCTCCTCTACCCCTTCGATATCAATATATAACTTCCGTTAAGTTAACCGTTTAAATGTGTCAATATCTGCTAACTCACTCATGTCTTCTCTCTCCCCACTCACTTCCTCACTTCGTTAATTTACATATGTTTAATACTGCCCATCAAAAATGTGTAAATTTTCTTTTCATTTTTTGTTTGGAAGTAAAGTCTGATGATCCGCAGTCCTTTTAAAAGGGCTGTGGTGAAATAATTTATTACATGGAACTTTAAAGTGGTCTGTTGTTATTTAAATTATTTGGTCTGGATTTACATTGAGCTCTCTGGATTTTATCCTCCTTAGGTTTACCCATACGGATTACCTAGTTTTTCATAAACTATATATATATATATATATATATATATATATATATATATATATATATATATATATATGTATGTATGTATTAATGTGGTTAAATCAAATAACTAGATATTAGCAACCGTATATACGTGCGTTAGCATGCATACACAGAAAGCGAATAAATATTTACAGTTTAATATAAGGTGTAAACAAAACAGCACTCAAAGGCGTTAGACAATAAATATACATATAACTACGTTGGAAGTGCAATTTAAAGTTTCATTGTTCTACCAACTCATCAGGCACTAATTATTACTTTTGATTTAAAAAAAAAAATTAGGGTCTCATGGGAGGAACGCTAAAATAAAGGCAGATTCAAAGCTCAAATTTGATATAAACTTAATATAATATTAGGGTATAAATACAGAATGTAGAGTGTAGGTAGTGGGGGTGGGGGGTCATTGTAAAAAACAAAAAGGAACAAAAAAGAAAAGACAAGCTTCAATTTTTAAAAAGGAACGTCGGATAACCCGTTAAGTAATAATAGGCCTTAAAATGGTTAAAGGGAGGTAATAAATATGTACTCTTATTGATATTTTTATTTTTGCAAAACAGTGCTCAATGTAAATTTACAGAACATAAATATTATAAATTAACTGATTTAAAATATAGTTTCTTCGCATATTTTAAATCAGTTAATTTATAATATTATACATATATATATATATATATATATATATATATATATATTTGGTTGGATAGATGTCACAAACTCACATCTATCCAACCAAATATGTTAGCTCTATCTCTGATATTGAGCGCTTTCTAATAAGTACCATATATAATATATAAATAATTATACATATATATATTTATTTATATACACTTTTCACATATATATATATATATATATATATATATATATATATATATATATATATATATATATATATATATATATCCGGCTTTTAGTAATTAAAAGTATATAAAAGTGCTGACGTTAGAGAGAAAAGTTAAAGGAAATAAAATATAGAAACAAGGATAGTTTTAGCGGAAGAATATAAGTATTTTATAGTTGAATCTGATAAACACTGCATAGAACTACAGTCATTTTATTAAAACAACAGGAAACTATTCTTTTCTGACAGAAAAATATCGCAAAAGAATTTATTCTTTAATATCAATATATTTATCTCGTTATTATGTGTGGGTGTGAGAGTGTATGTATAAATATATAGTAACTAAACACACACACACACACACACACACACACACACGCACGTCGGGTGATTTTCGATGGGTTTTAACCAGGAAATGACTTCATTTTTTTTAATAATTTCTTCCTTTGTTTTTAAATTTTCGTGTCTCTTATGACCTTGTGTTCATTTTTAAAAAAAAATAAACAAACACAAAAACATAAACAAAATTACATTCAAACTTCAAAGACGATTAGCGGTAACAAAGTCCCCCCCCAAAAGAAGAAATTACAATTCCCCCCCCCCCCTTACAAGATGATTTTTCCATAAAAATCTTTATTTCACCCGTATGTGGTTTGTACTAAACTAAAAAAAATTCCATATCTCTTCCATTGGTTTCGTTTTTCAATTAACAAACACAACGCACAATCATTTCATCATTTATTGAATTCTGTCTTGTTCCTAAGAGACTTTTTCTTTGCTGGATTAACCTATTAAATATTAAAGACTTTCAAGATATTTTTTAACACCTGCACACTTTTCCTTGTGTTTGCCAGAAAATATCATCTTGCTACATTATTTAAAAGATATCTACGTCGCTTTCTTTTACACAATGAGCAATGTACCTAACACTTTTTAAATCTTTTCCACTAAAGACAAATTATTACGATGAAATTTCACGTTTTTAATGACACGTAGCTTTTTCAACAAAACACTTAGACAGTTAATGAAATAAACGTAAATTTACTCATAATGAAGAAAAATATGGAGATGACTCTAAAAGAAAGTTTTTTTTAGGGGGGGGCAGAGGAATACTGTTGGAATGAGAGAAATCAGGACAAACAACTGAAAATGAAACTAGGCGTTCATTTCAAACTAAATGGCATTAACAGCTTGGTTGTGTGCAGGTACCCCAGAAGAAAAACTATATTGTTGGCTATGTTCCATTTTGAACCCAAATCCGATCAATCGTGGTTTGAAGGCAGTTATAATAATCATAAATATATTCTGTGTGATTGTAATCATCATTATAAATGTATAAGTCATTTAAATAATTAACAATGTTTAAAGCCATTGGTGCGTATTATACAGCATCTGCTATTGGTGAGTCTGCAATGTCTGAAACGAAATGGCATAAGAAATTGAAGAAAATAGAAATTATTTTAAACAATTATTAAATGCTTAAAAACAAGAATTGCCATTCTGTGAACATAATTAAGGAAAGGATGGTTCTAACAAAGGCAAATATCGTGTGTTATTGGATTACTTTAATGAAATAAATAGCGTCTTTGAATGAATAATACTAAAGAAGGATTTTTAAAGAAGCATTTTTCAGGAGTTTTAAGCACGAATAAAATGACATTCTATCTTCAAAGAATTCTGATTGAAGCTCTATTTCGTATTTTTTTTTATTTGAAGCAAATAAGCTTAACGACTGTGCAATACAAGCTCAATTCTCTAAGGTAGCTGGAGGCAAAGTAAATGAAATAATTTTTTTATGATTTTATGATGTAAATAATGATAAAAGTGTATCGAATTTGGCTGATGTGATAGAAAATGTCTTAAACTCCTTTGGTGATGGTAAAACGAAATAGGAGCATACAATGGAGCAGCAGCATGACCCTTCAACTCGGTGTAATGATTAGTAAGCTTGTCTCACTAAATCAACTACAATTAAACAGTGAGTTCAATCCTCACTGGGTGCTCCATACTGTCGGCCTTGTGCCATATGTAAGCTACGCTTAGAAAACAACCATATAATAAAGCAGCTTCAATAGCGGGTGAATAAAGTAGAACACGAACAAAAAAAATGTAAGAGAAAGTCCTTTACAAAGCTGCATAAATGTGAAACTTTTATAAAACTCGTACAAAGCAGAAAAGGGACTTTGAAGATTTTAATATCAGTATTTCTATCACTGTGCGACAGATCCAGAACTGTGTCATCTAGAGTTGCATGAAAACTTGAAAACTGTGTCATCAAGAGTTGCATGAAAACTTGAAAAGCGAATTTAAAAACATTTTAGAAAATAATGAAAGATGGGTAAAAGATTCGGTAAAACTGATAATCTATTGGCAATACTGAATGGTTTCACTTTCATGATTTTCATGAACTGTTTTTATACATTACCGTTACAAAATAAGAAACTATTTAATATTATACACTGCAAGCACTTTGAATTGAAACATGCTTAAGATAAAATAAGGGATTTTATTCAATATGCTGAACATTATGAAAATATTATCCAAGAAACGATGGCAGATATTGAACATTTTTGTGGGACCGTCCTCAAACAAAAATGACCCAGGATCAGCAAATGAACGAAAAAGTAACATATTTCGAAATAGATCAGAACACTTTACTGTCACTGAAGAAGAGATTTGTTCACATTAAGTTTTATATTTGGAATTATTTGATATGAAGAAGATAGAAGTGTTAACATATACACTCCTTATGCAATATATAGACACTTTGCAGCACAAACACTAATATTTTTGTTTACAAATCATTAGTAAATTATTTTAGGTAATTTTATAAGGACAGTGATTTAAAAGTGCGTTTCTAATGTTGTCAAGCTCTACGAAACCGTTCTTCACCTGATGTTACTTATATGATATACGTATTTTTATTTTTGCAATAAACATATATACACACGTGCACACACACACACACATATATATATAACTGCCATAAATAGACAAAAATTATTTTTATTATTACCACTCATGATGATAATAAAAAGTAAAAAGGAAAAACGAGCTAGCTAACCGGTTTCGAACCCCGCTCAACAGAGCTAAATCGGGGTTAATAAACTGAATTATCACTAAAAAAATGACAAAGTGTATTGGAGAAAAGAAAAAAAATAATATGTTTAGATGGAAATTAGTTAGAGGCCTAATACAAAATCCTTCTGTTTACACAGAGAGGGGTTCAACGATAGAATATAGATGAACTCCAATACTTTTAAATGGTAATTCGAGTGGGACTTGTTAAGAATTTGTGCTTGACTAATAAAGTCTGTCCCCCTTTTATTTCTTTTAGAATTAAAAGGGTCAATTTACATTCAGGACAGAAAATTGAGGAAGCGTTTTTACTAATTTTATAACTAAGCTTTCTTATAGTCTTGCCAAATTGTACAAGAAATATTATCAATTATGGAGTATTACAATGGGCATACTCTCCTATTTTGATAGGATTCGTTTTGTCTGTTATGCAGCACTTATTCACGAACGCAGTCGTTTTCGTCTTGCGACTAAACATCAGAATAAGTTGCAACATTTAATTTATAAAAATTTGGGTTTTCTGCTAATCCTGGCATTGATCAGAATGTTTTAAATCTGTCTTCATACCAGTTGTCCGAGCTTGAATTATCGATTCTCTCGCACGGACTGGATTTTTGTTTTCCTCCCTCGCTTATTAAGCGGGAGGAATTGTATTCAGAGTTTGAGGTTTTGTTCGCGTAGCTAGCTAAGCTTCAACCTGAATCCGCTAGCAAGATTAGCGACCTTAAGGCAAAGTTAAACAATATACCACATTGTTACGTAGGTACACCTGTTTCACATAATGAATCAAAGTGGAACAATGAACAATTTCGGATAATATTTTCTGATTTTTACAAAATATTTCTATATATTTTACATATTTCTGTTTACTTGTGTTTGTGCGTGCGCAAGTATGCGCCCGTCCATGTATGTCTGTGTATACTGTGTGTGTATCTACACGTGAGCGCATAACACTTACATATAGGTATCACCAAGCAAAATCTTGTCTTGTTGAAAAATACTAATTAAACATTTATAAAATGAATTCTTATGATTTTTTTCTTATTTTCACGACAAATATAAAAACCCAAGTTTGCGTCTTACAGAGTAAAAAAGAAATACATTTTAAAAACCCATTTAATTTTATTGCAAGGCAATAAAGCCACTAAAATGCAAGTAGTTGCTAAGAGCGAAAGAAAATGAGAAAATGTTAGTGATGAGAGGGCAATAAAAGTACAGGTATTAAGAAGAAACAAGATAACGATTGCATTTAAATTTTTGAAGATTAATGTTGACTGATAAGTAAGAAGACGGATGAAAATTTCACAAATGAGAATTGCGATAAAATAAATTCTAAGCATAGAACTTACGGTTACATCTAGCCAATGTTTCTATTTTTCTTAATCTTTCACAGTAGCCCTTTGTGTCTTAGGGGCTTTGCTGCCTTGCTTGGGGTGAAATGATTTTAAAAAATAGAAAAAATAACCCATACACAAGTGAAATATATTCAGAATATTTACAATGGAGAAAAAGACTTTTGCAAATTTGCATGATATGATAAATTAATGTACAGCTGTTCAGCACTGTGCCATTTGTTCCTTTCGTCGATGTGTCGTCACTAGCACTACTAAAAACGGAGTGTTTTGGCGTCATTACTTAATGGTGTTTGTAATCTTCACGGCTATTGCATATCAACATCAGCAAGCTTGAAGATAACCAGATTCTACGGCTAATTCAGGTGTGAAATTTACGCAGTCGTGGTAACTTATTGGTCGATGTTGAGAAGCAATTTTACAGTACAAGTTAACAAACTCATTTGATATCGAACCGCAGGTTTAATGAAAACAAACTGAAGGCGGAAAGAATTATTGCACGTAGCCTGTTTAACGAGCTTCCATCAGGAAAATTATTCTAACAGTAATTCGTAATAGTTTGGGAGAGCTATGTCTTGTCACTGTCAATATTGACTATTGAGCTTATGTCTGGGAATAGTAGCAGTAGTATTAAACGGAATTGTAATAGAGATGCTGGCAGTCTGAGATGATTTCGACATTGACAAGATTACAGACATAATAAAGTAAATTTACAAAAGTGGTGATATACTAAAAGACCTAAGTAGATCTATTTTTACAGCACTGCCTAAGAAGCCGAGTCCAAACGAATCGGACAATCAGTCTAGAGAGCCATATAACAAAACTTATTATCCGAAATTTGATTAATAGGTTGCGCAGCAAAATCAAATTGGAAATAAGACAAGAACAGTGCGGGTTCATTAAAGACACTGAAACAAGGAACGTGATATTTATGCAGAAAGAGCAATACAAATATAGAAAGATGTGTACCTGTGTTTTATAGATTATGCAAAAGCTTTTGATAAAGTACGCCACAAAGAGCTATTGAAACTGTTTTGTAACCTTGAAATATTTGGGAAGGATATTGGAATAATCCAGAATCTATACTGGCAGCAAACCGCCTGAATACGGATAGACAATGAATTCAGTAGATTTATAAAAATAGAAAGGGGTGTAAGACAAGGCTATGTCTTTTCAGTGGATTTATTCAACCTATACATTGAGGCGATTCTAAGAATTAGAAGTCCTCCCATGATTCATTATTGGTGGACACAATCTTAACAATATAGAATATGCGGATGACACAATGTTCGTAGCAGATACGGAAAGAAAACTACAAGAACTTCTACAGATGGCAGTGGAGTAAATCGAGGAGAAAGAACTGGACATCAATTGCAGAAGACGGAACGAATGGTTGTTAGCAAAAGGAAGAACCTAACAAATTACAAATTGAAGATAGCAAAATCAAACAAGTACAAAAATGTAAATATCTGGGAAGTGTTTTAACAGAGGACGGAAAATGTGACGCTGAAAACTGAAAATGCTTTGGGATAGCTAAAGATGCATTTCGAAAGTTAAGCAAAGTATTAAGAAAGAGAAAAATTTCGTTAGAAATAAAGAAAAAGTACTCTACTGTGTCCCGCTTTTTCTGTCACCAAAAGGGCTCTCCTTGATTTGACGGAAAGTTTAGTGCCAAGCCTGAAGAGATGAGTCGTAAGTCTCTGCATCAGTGTAGGAATTTTAAATAGTTCGACATTCGTGCCAGCATCTGGTGGGACTTTTCTAATTCTTTCAATATTTTTGGTATATCAGGTCCGTACCGATCCTTCAACATCCGTTTATATTTCTGAGATGATGTATTGTAATTATTTACACTATTTAAAATGTTCCACTTACCTGAAGAAAGCTGGAATGTACAACGGCCGAAACGTCGTGAATATGGGTAACAAAGATGAAGAGAACAGTTCGAACAATATAAATGGTTTAAATAATTACAATACCTCATTTCAGAAATATAGATAAATACTTACTTTTAGCTTAAAATATCGCAGAAAAGCCTTTTATGACATGGTGTGGATGTTTTTATGATATTTTGACAGATATATCGACAATCTGATGTTTCGGAAATTGAAGTAAGGGGCAAATGACTAAAAACTACTTGATGAATACAACAGGATTGTCTTTTTTTTTTTTTTTTTTATATATTTGACTGCCCAGTAGTTTAAAAATTAAGAAAATATTCTAAATATATTTAAATTATAAAAGATTTAAAAGTGTATAAATTATTCTAATTTTTCAAAAAAAAAATTGTAAAAATTCATTATTCATTGAATTTTTTTTTCTGAAAAACTTTTCTAATTTAATAATGTCTTAATTTTATTGGATTTTTCATCTTACAATTTAGGGCAGATTTTTTCTGAGTGTCCTGTTTTGAGTAAAAATTTGATGATTTAAATTCTCCGAAAACTTGTCCTTTTAATTAATATAAACATTGAGCGATACCAAAAAGAATTTCTTGGAATTTCATAAATTTAAATAAGTGTGTGCGGCGTGGGGGTGTTGGTAACAGAAAATAATTTTTCGAAGATTTTCTAAAAAAGAAACGTTTCAAAAATAATTTCATTCACTTGTGAATAAGTCCTGACGTTTCATTAAAATCCAACAGCTATCTGATTTTTGTAAGAATTTCCAAATCAATGTGTTTTTCACCGCAAAAAGACGCTCCGATTTCACGTATAAATTTATGGTCCTGCGTTTTAACCAAAATTTCCAAGATTCTAAAAAGGATAAAAAATCATTGCCAGGGAAAATGCATTGATCTTTTATCTTAATAACAGTATACAGATTTTGACGATAAAATTTTGTTTTTATTATTTTGTGTATTTCTTTACCATAGATCCTGTGTTTTAGCGAATTTTTAAAGATATTCAGAAACTTGCTTTTTCAACTAATATATGTCTCTCTTCGGAATTTGGTCATGCTAAAATCCTCAGTTAAACATTTAATAAGAATTTAAAGTTTTGGGTAGCCAATACTGCTTTAAATAAACATAGCAAGAAATATTCTTTGGAATGTGGGAAATTTTATAAATAAATTTTTACTATGTTATATTACCCTGCGGGCAAATGCGTAGGTTGAGGAAGATCTAGTCTTACTATATCTTAATGAATTTTATTTGTTTAACTTCAGGTTCATTTCTTCCTGGGGCTTTTACCAAACTCATTTCATGGCTTCTGCTTATTATTTTTCATCCGTTTATTCTTATTTCTTTATTCTCTCTTCGACGCTTAATTAGTCTCCCTGAGTTTTTCCCACAGATTAATCTTAATCATTCCTTGACTCAAATTGTCATTAAGCATTCTCATGCATTAAAATGTTGAACCAGAGTTGCCACTCTGTTCTATTTCTCTAATTTTTTTTTAAAGCAGTAAGCCCTGAGCAAGGCGCGAAGCCACTAGGATGCAGGGGGTTGCAGAAGATTTGGAGAGAGAGCAGATAGGAGTGATAGAAGAAAGGATGAGGAGAAGGATAGTGGGTAGATCAAGGTAACTGGGGGTGTCGATTGACCTTGCATTTGAATAGTTGGAGATTATAGCTTTCAGGGAAACAGTAATTGGGAAGGGTGTTCCACAGGCGAGAGGTGCGAGGTATGAAGCTATTGGAGTAGAAGAGGCGGCTACATTTAAAAGTTTCTATAGTGTAAGGGTGGGAGTGGGATGCCAGCGTCGTAGGGCGCTTGAATTCATGGAGTCTGGGAGCCAGTGAAAGCAGCTCATCTGAGCAATTGTCCATGAAAGTATTTGTAGAAAAGACAGAGAGAGGCGACTGCAAGAGAGTGACTGCAGACGAGACGCCAGATCAGGGCCAATAACATTAGATATCCGTCTCTGGATCTTGTCAAGAACTCCGAGGTAAACAGAAGGTGCCCCAGACCATATATGGCAGCAATACTCCATGCAAGGGCGAATGGTTGTTTTGTATATTTGAAGTATCGATTTCATGGTGAAAATTTTCCTGACGCGGCACAGAGAGCCAACTTTCCTCGCGGTGGACAAAGCAATTGACTCAATGTATTGGTTCCATCTCAGGTCAGCAGTCAACGTGAGACCGAGCAGACACAGGGAGTTGCTCTCAGGAAGTTGGCTATCAGACATTTTAATGGGGGTGGGCAGGGAAGGATCTCTATGGTGGTTAATGGAGAGTAGTTTAGTTTTTGCGGCGTTAAAGTTGACCAGCCAATTCTTGCCCCAGTTAACAACCGATTGGAGGTTTATTTCAAGACGCACGGCTAGGTTAGTTTTGTCGCCGACACTAGATTTGTTTTTGAGGCATGAGTAATTTGTAGTGTCGTCCGCGTAGATGCCAACTTGGGAATCTATGGCGTCAGGAAGGTCGTTGATGAAAATAAGGAAAAGAGTGGGGCCAAGGATGGAGCCTTGGGGAACACCTGCGTTCGTGGGATAGGAACTGGAGGAGAATCCGTTGAGAACGACCTTCAATTCTCGGTTTGACAGGAATGATTGTATTAGATCAAACAGCCGACCAGTAATACCATAACCCTGGAGCTTACGAAGAAGGCCGGCATGCCAAACTCTATCAAACGCTTTGGAGATGTCTAGGGCCACGGCACGAGCCTCACCGTTATTTTGAAGGGCTTGGTAGACGGTTTCAGTGATGGCCGTAAGCACATCAGCTGTAGATCGGGCGTAGCGGAAACCATATTGCTTGTCTGAGAGCAGATCATGGGATGTAAGGTGGTTAATCACTTCGGCATTAATTAGGGCTTCGAAGACTTTACCGAAGAGGGGTAGGAGACTAATAGGACGGTAATTAGAGGGGTCAGAGGGGTCTCCAGAATTCTTAAAGACAGGAACAATGGATGAGGACTTCTAGCAGTCAGGAAAACAGGATTCCTTGAGGCAGTAATTATACAGTTTAGAGAGGGCGGGTGCTAGCTCAGGCGCGCATTTCTTCAAGACAATGGCTGGTATGCCATCTCCACCACTGGCCTTGTGGGGGTCTAAATTGGAGATAATGCCCAGTACTAATGACGGGGTTATGTGTAAGCCGCTCAATAGGGCCTCAGTTCTTAGAGGGAAGTCTGGTATGGGTACACCGGTGGAGTCGAGCGTTGAATCAAATGAGAATTTACGTTGAACCAGGGTTACCGATATATACTATATTAGTTTAAACTAAAAATATAAATCCTTATTTAAATAATTTACTCCTGGGACATATTCTGGAATTGTGTAATCCTCATCATATTCAAATTCATCTTCTGTAAAATGAAGTATTCTATTATTATTAGCAAAATTTAAGATTTGTCTCTTAAATTGCATATTACAATTACATAAATTCCCGACCTTCAATATTTATATTGGTTAAGTTTTTTTTACAAATTCTGTAGAAAAGTCTTTTGAAAGTTATGTAGAAGTATAGATTGTTTTTTTTCCTTTCAATCAATGCATCTTAGCTAAGACATAGCTATTGCAAGAATGATGAAAACTGAAAAGTAAAAATGATTACGAGTCTGAACACCCGTAGTTACTAATAATATCCCGTCAAGAGCCATGTAATATATTTTAAAATTATTTTAAAAAATAGTTCAAGACAATATTATCTTTGTACATTTAATTATTAAAGGACCTCTTTTTTTTAAATTAAAATATCAAAGTGATACAACTTTTGAAAAAAATAGATAATTTTGAAGTATATCAAATTAAATCTATATAATGGAAAAACTACCGAACAATCTCCATAAAAATTATAAAAAAAATGTTACAGAGTAACAAATAAAAAATAAATTAAAAAGCCTTCAAAAAGAGTTATATTTTACTTTATATACATTTTTTTTTAAAATTCAACACTAAAGCATCCGTATCAACATCTTTTCTGTTTTCTGAATTTTCTTTTTTTTCAGTATTTTTGAGGTACAAGTCTCAGTACACAATTGAAAATTATCAATAAGGTCAGCTGATAAGACCCTGTTTTCTTTCTCCGGTTGTTCATATCCTTATTGTTAAATATCATTCGGCGAAGGACGAGTTCTTTCATTTTATTTTATTTGTATTTAAAATGAATGAATTAGTCCGGGTTATAACCGCCTTACTAATTTGTTTTAAGAGGATAATAAAAGAGAGAATGTCCGGCGTATACTACCTAAGATCCATCCACTCCCAACCGGAGGGGAGAAGCCTAACTGGGGGCCCTGTTTATAGTACGATCCCTTATTTTTTTGCGTAAAAAACAAAAACAAAAAAACAAAAACAAAAAACAAACAAAAAAAAAACATTCATAAAAACTCTCACTATAGTGGAGTACATATGGCCAGAGTCGGGGCGTACTACCCTCGTCGAAGCAAGACTGATTGGGAGCCCCGAACAGTACTTTGTGACCCTTTAACAAAATTGTTTTTTTCTACCTACATTTATATACGTTACAAATGAAACAAAGCACAACTGGCTATTAATGGACGAATAATTTTCGCCAATTTTGACGTCATTTTGTGGTCTTTTATCCGTGAATTTGTATTGCACATATTAAGTTTCGAAAAAAAAACAAAACAAACTATATAAATTTCACTATATTATTTTTATCCATGATATTAAATATGTTAAATTATTCAACTTTTAACAAAAAAAAATCTCAAGTTGTTAACAATTGCCGTAAAACATCGTTGATTTATTTAAGATGGCTGATCTATTATGACATGTCTCTAAATTTATATTTAGGTACATTGTATTTATTTTCAATTTTTCTAGTTTAATTGTTCACCTATATTGCATATGATCCATTATTGTACATAATTAGGTCATAATAAAATTTGTATTTTATATGAACATTGCATTATGAAAATTGAAATGTAGAAGAGTGGGGTGCCCCGTATCATAGATTCGGGGTGGGGTACGAGACCCTTGCTTTGGCTCTGAAATAGTCACATAAAGACACGTGCATACACACCCGCGGACATATACGTACACTCACACATATATATATATCCACAAAAGTAACACACACATACACAACATTTACTCAGAATCTGCCTATATTTCTGACAGATGGCACAGTGGATAATGGCGTTGGTTAGATCCAGTGACAGGACCCAAAGAGAGTGAGTTCAATACCCGGTTAAGGCAGTAGAGAACTTTCAGAGGGAAATTAACAGGAGATAACTGATAACTGACATCCATCAAACATGGCACGTGGAACTAGAACAGTCTACCTCAGTGAGCGAAATAAAGGGTTCAGTTCGACATTCCAACCACCTGAAGAAAGCCGGAACGTACAACGGCCGAAACGTTGTAATAAATATGGCGACAAAGATGAGGACAATAGTCCAAATAATGTACAACATTTACTTTTTCATCTTGAAAGCTAATGTGAATAAAATCAGTAAAAAATAATTTCATCATATCGACTTTTAGATTTCTTTCTTTTAGATCTCCCCACATGATTCCATATTTTCGGATGCAAATATCTTTTAATATTTTGCCCAGCGTATGTCTTTGACAAATCGTTGAATTGTAATTGCACAAATTACATATGATAATTCGGAACATGTCAAGGAAAACTAAACCTGTAAAGTGGATAAAATATTGAAAGGAAATGCTCTTTCCGTTTTTCTACCTTCTGACGTCACCATTACATCACTAGCAAATGTCCAATTGGAGCGTCATGTGAATGAATTTTGTGAATTTCCCGATTAATACCGTCAAAATACTGAACATAATATTTCTGTTTCGACATTATTCCAGTTAAATTTGGGAATATGAAATAAGATCTTGAAATTTTTTAAATAAATAAGTGGTTCAGGGATAACTTTCCATATAAAGATACACGCACACTCATATAAAAAAAAAAAAAAAAAAAAAGAAAAGACAAATGTATATAAGTGTGTATATATTCAAAGTTTGCGCGTTCATGTACACAGTATATCAGATATGATACAAATAGATTGTTTCCCACTATATTTTTTTTATAAACTTTGGTAATTATTGATGTTATTATAGGTTAAAAATCTAACAGAAGGTTTTCAACTTATAATTTTGAAAATTTTTATTTACAAAAAAAATGTTGACATATATAGAGAGTAAGAAGACATCTTTTCAATAACTTCAGTAATAAAATATGATGTATTGATATTTTGGATGATACGCGTCTGATGGCAAAACAGACGATAATTTTTTGTTGCCGCTCTTTTTTATGGAATTTGAAGCTGCAGACGACGACTCCTTTTAATCAGAGGATATTATCTTCTGTCAGAAATTTTTTCTTGGTCGATTAAGACGCTTTATTTTCTGGCTCCGTGGTATTAGTTTGCCACGTAAAATAGCATGTTACTTTGAATGTTCATTATTTTCCTTAGACAGATTTAAATTATAACTTTATAATTAGTAATATCTGATTTTATTTAGGGATTGGAAAAAGGGATGGTGAGTTTTTCGTTTCGGGCGACTCAGTAGAAAAGATTTTTTATTAGCTTCGGTAGAATTCCTAAGAAAAAATTTGTTTACCATAACTTGATAAAAGTTATAAATTTGTTTAAATATAACTTGAGAAAAGTTATATTTTATTTTGATTTGACTTATAAGGCCTATTGAGGTATTGATGCAAATGTAGATGTTTGTTAACAAAGGTACTTGGCGGTTTTTTGAGATTTGTTTCAACATTGTCTAAGACTAAGAGACATTTATTTGGAAGAGGTAATTTTATTCCCAAGAAGAGGAATTATTGCCTTTGATTTGTTTGTACTGTTAACTCGGAGAGTCAACTTTTTTTTTTTTTTTTTTGCAGAATCATTCGGGGAATTCTGTCCCATTCTCGTTCTCTATTTGAAATAAGATTTTAAAATATTTTAAATAGTTATTTATTTTAAAATTTGATCTTAGCCTAGGTTAGGCGTTGTGTTTTCTGTTTTTCCCTTTCAGCTCCAAAGTAAGAGGAAAAGAATTTCCGAAGAAGAAAAAGAAATGTATCTGAATAAAATTATCTATCTTGTAGAAGAAAAGAATTTATTAACAAGTTTTTTTTTGTCTGTAAAAAGAAGTGAAAGAAAAAAAGAAAGGTCAAAGAAAAAAAAAAAAGATGTTTAAGTTGTCAGTTTAAAGAATAATACTTTCTTTAGACTGACAAAATAAGTAGCAAATCTTTTTTTTTGTTTATTATTGTTTGTTGCAGTGTTTTTAGCATATGGAACAATATTTATGAAATTATTTTTGTATTAAAATAAAGATTTTATCTGTGAACTTTAGATTTTGTTCTTATATTTTCCATAGTTTAAGATCGTCTGATTCATTCAGTTATTTTTTAACTTTCCTGTGAAGAGGCCGAGAACAAAATCGGCAGTTTTGAAAAAAGTATGTATAAAACTTAAATTTAATTGAATTAAATTTTAATTAGATTTTATTATTTTTATATATATTTAATATTATATATATATGTATTGTATATATTTTTTGTATATATAAAATTATATATGATATAATATTTTTTTTCTACTTCACATTGTAAATTCTGATTTTATAAGAAATTCTTCAGATATAATTTTAAAACTTTCCTTGCAAAAAAGAAAAAAATATTGATGCTTGTTCTCTGATGTACACGCGCATTTTAAACTTTTCATATGATGCTACGGCTACTCTTAATGAAGAATTCTGAGATAAAATATTGTTATTGTCAATAAAAAATGTGATTTCGATCCACGAAGATTACTCCATATCTGTAGTCATATTTTAAATTCAACTGTTCCAGTATGTTCATTACCTACATTTTCTTTCTCCATAAATGTATTTAATTTGAAAAATTTGGTATAATGTCTACCCGGACTTCAGTCACTTTCCTACCGCCGTGATCTGGCTTCTTTCCGTCTTTTCTATAAATATTTCGATGGTAGTGGTTCTGATGAGATCTCCTCCTTGCTAACTCGACAGCGTGAATTTAATCGTACTTCTAGATTGGCAATTAGGTCTCATTGTTTCACTGTTGAATTAACCAGATACAACCGGAAGTTCTATAGAATACAGTAAGAGATAGATCAAGTATCGACCATCATAAAGACTGAAAAATAAAATTGACAAAGATTATTGTTTAAGGTTGACGGACACGCATGTCTTAATTAGTTTTTTTTTTTTTTTTT
Organism: Acanthosepion pharaonis; assembly: GCA_903632075.3. Taxonomy (NCBI): domain Eukaryota; kingdom Metazoa; phylum Mollusca; class Cephalopoda; order Sepiida; family Sepiidae; genus Acanthosepion; species Acanthosepion pharaonis. The sequence goes on along the minus strand of CAHIKZ030001431.1, from coordinate 350,007 downwards.
TTTACGAATTGGTCAAACCCAAATTCAAACAAAAACATTGTTTACAATCGTTATGAGTCTATCGATTGGTGAATAGAATTTTATTATAAACAATTGTCTTGTAAATGGAATTTTTAAAGCATTCTGAATGTAAATAAAGAAAAAAGTGTGCAAGACAATAAGAACTACTACCTGCCAAAAAAAAAAAGTGGATGTTTGTTTTATCGGCTGAAAAATGTAAGAAATCCGATCCCATATATAAAGGAAGACACACACACACACACACACACACACACACACACACACACACACATATAAACAACCTGGGTTTTTTAACCTGTCACTCCACGGAATCGCTAAAACATAGAGCATAGTCTGATGAAAAAGACGCCAAAGTTTATGAAAACAATATTTTATCGTCAAAATGCTTATGTTTTTATGAAGAGGATAGACTAAATTTTTTTTAATTATTTTTTAAATTTTTTCCATCTTTTAGAATATTCTAAATTTTGATTTAAAAAACCTTGTTTCTCTTTGTCGCAACAAGGGGTAGTAAATAACATAGATAATTTTTAGCGCATTTTTTTGTATTTACACACATTAATTTGGAAAATCTTGCAAAAATAAAAATAATTGTCAGATGTTAATGAAACTTTCAGAAACAATTCACAGATGATCGAAATTATTATAAATATTTTTTTTTTTTATTATAATCATGGCAAAAATATTTTTTTTATATTTATTAACACCCCCATAACTAATTTTATGAAAAAAAAACTCTAGAAATTCGAGACCATCGGTTTTAGTGATTACAATAGTTAAAAGCACAAGGCTTTGAAGAATGCAAATCATGTTTTTTTTTTTTTTTTTTTTTTTTTGGCCAACGTACCTGAAAATCAGCTGTGAATTGTAACATACAAAACTCAATAAAACAAATATATTATTTAGTTTCAAATGCTTTTATTTGTTTTAATTTGTTTTTATGAATATGGACAATATTTTCTGAAAGCAAAAAATTTTTTCAATGAAAATTGAATTTTTAATACAATTATTTCTTATTTCTTTAATTTTAAAAAGATTTAAAAAAATTTTTTAAATTGAATTTTTAAAAATATTTTAACATTAGTTAAAAGCAACATCAACCTTTCAAAATGTCCGTGTGAGATTTTCATTGTCTAGCGCATTGAAAATTGTATAATTTTGACCAATCAGATTAGCCATGGTAATTAAGAAATGTAATTTTTGTGTTTATAGTCGGACAGTAATTATCAAGTACGGATGACCAACCAGAATACAATTTAGTTGCATTATTTGAGTTCAGCATTGTTCTCCGCTGTTAAGCCCTTTACTTTTGCGAAACACGTATGGAGAAGTTAATTTGAGTTTTCAATTTCAACTGAGAAGGGTACCTACAAGTAACAGTATCATCTTATGAAATTTAACTACTGCTAAACTTTAATTTATATGATCTTATTTTTATATTAATCTCAGTTATGACATTTTTCCATAAATGAAATATCAAAATTAATAATAAAATGAATGGAAATACAAATAACACAGTAAAATGTAATAAATGTACATAAAATTATAGTATTTTATGTACACTTCTGATAAAATTTCATAAGAAAGGTACCTAAATTAATTAGATACCTTTTTCTTATAAAATTTAATCTCACTATTAACAGTCTTATTTTTTAATTTCTTTATATTTTCCATAAAGCATCGTAAACGTAAAAATGAAAGCTAAGTACAAAAAAAAAAAAAAAAAAAAAAATTTAGAGCGCTGAAAGTTTTCCTTAAAAAAGTAACGAGGTAAATAATTTTTCACTTAAATAATTTCACTTCCTTCCATCAGTAGAAAGAATTCTCCTCCCGTAAGTTATCTAAACGTCATGAATGTGCCTTTCGTCAATCATCAAGCGACGCGAAAGGTTATGACCTGCTTTGTTTTATTTTCAAATTACATTTTTTCGGCGCAGAAGCTAAGTTAAGCTTGGTTCAAAATATTTTAAATAAACAGTATAATTTCTGTTTTTATTAAAATCAGTTTTGAAAAAATGATAATTGATTTTTAAAAGAATATCAAAGTAAGATTTTAATCTTTTTATCAAATCGAAAAAAAATGATTGAAAATGATTGATTATCTGCCCTTTTTTTTGACCAAAAAAAAAAAATATTTTTAACGAAAATTTCAGACGTGCTAGGAACGATTAAAAAAATGTAAAAAAATCCCCAAAAATACTTTGATCTTTCCTCTTTAATAATAATATGAACATTAGACGATAAAATTTTGTTTTCGTCAAGTTCGGCTTTTTTTTCATCATGCTATGTACTTTTGTTTGCATTTTCGTGGGTGAGTTCTCCCCCTTTCATTCTCACGATGTGTCTTAATCGTGTTTTCAAATTGATTTTATTAAAAAAACAACTGTATTTTTCCCATTTTCGGCCCCGTTAGAACCACCACAAGGTAATTTTATATAGTCCTGTGAAGTTTTGTTGAAATCGGCTAAAAAATGTAGGAAATTCGATCCAACATATAAACGTTACAGACACACACACACACACACACACACACACACACACACACACACACACACACACAACCTGCGTTTTATAATAAGTAAGATGAAAAGAATCTTCCAAGTATCCTTGGAGTAATGGCTATTGGACTATTCATGTCGTAATTCCTTTAACCAACACGTCGTGCTCACAACTGTGTTAGTTTTGACAACGTCTTTTGTATTTTCTGGCACTATTTAAATAGACAGTACCTCTCCTCCTGGAGGGAAGTGGCGAGGGAACTTGAGCAATTTTGAACGACTTCCCGCATTAAACATTGATCTGGGCGCGCGGATTTAAATGGATTAGTCTCCACGTAAAAAATAAGGAATTTAAAAAAAAATGTTTTATAATTTTAGAAGGTTCTCCTGTTCATAATATCGACGTAGTGTAAAATCGATCCACGAATTTTACAGGATAGACTGATCCATTCGTAAAAGGAGGGTATTTTTTTTTTTCGGGAAATAATTTTTGTAGATTCCTTACATTAGGACCACGACATCTGTCATCTTAAATGAAGAATAAACCGCTATATACTTTGACTAATTTGCGCATTTTTTGTTCTTTAATTAAAAATGTATACATCCATGTGTTCTTTATTTAAAAGAAATCTTTTTCTCACAACAAAAGAAATTCTATTTCCGTATACAGAATAGCTACATTAAGATAACTCTATAAAAAGTAAAGTAACGATTTTACACTATCAACATTATGAACATGACTCTCTTCTAAAATGGTAAAAAAAATTGTGATAGGTTAACTGTTTAAAAAACTGTTTAAAACTGACTAATGAATGCTAATCTATAAAAGGTATTTAGAAAAAAAAAAAAACATCACTACATTTACAGGTGGACCAGTCTATTTAAGTAGTGATTATTTTCTAATATATTCGGCCGTTTTTGGACTTTTTAAAATTTTATACTTTGATTTTTGGCTTTAAAATCCAAACAGTTTCCATTTATATTATGGCTCTGTTTGAAAATTTAAGAAGCTGTCAAGAACTCTGTTTTTAAATTTTTTATGTGGATGTTTGTCTTTTATATCTATAACGTGTGTCTAGTCTCTGTGTGTGTGTGTGTGTGGGGGGAGTTTGTGTATTTTGAAGCCTAAGGACTCTCCAGCCTTTAATGTTAAGCAGTCTAGGAGAAGTAAATCTCTCAATTCAAAACCTTGGAGGAGTAGCGGGAAGCCCCTCCATTACATTTCCAAAGAAGCCATGGCAATTCACAGATAATAAGAAAAAGGATTTTTTTCCATTCACACATGCACACACAACTATACATTAATTATAGATTTAAAAAGACGCACATCCACACATACAAGCATACATAAAAATTCTAAAAAAACACGCGCGTGCGCGCGCGCACACACACACACACACACACACACACACACACACATGAGTCATATATTACAAACCTAAAAAGGCTCATGACGAGACACATTTTATTAAATGCCATGTAATTTCTGGACTCTGTGTGTATGTATGTATGTATGTATGTATGTATACATGTCATTTTAGACCAGTTATGTATATCTGGATGTGTAGCTTTTTATATCTATAATGCATACTTGTGTGTGTGTGTGTGTCATTTTAGGTCTGTGATGTGTGTCTGAGTGCGTTGGTATGCATCTTTTTACATTTATAATGTATGCAGGGATCGAACTTAGTCTGTCTATACAGTGAGGCGATTTTGAGAGAATTAGCAGTCCTCCCAATATTCATTATTGGCGACCACAATCTTAACAACATAAGATATGAAGTTGACATCGGGTTGATAGCAAACACAAAAAGGAAACTACAAGAACCTCTACAGAAGGTAGTGAAGGAAAGCGAGAAGAGAGAACTAAACATCGATTGCAAGAAGACAGAATGCATTGTTGTTAGCAAAATGTATGTCCAACATGCAAATTACAAATTGGAGATACTAAACCCAAGCATATACAACAGTTTAAATATCTGGGAAGTGTTTTAACAGAGAATGAAAAGTGTATCACTGAAATACTAAGGCGCATTGGAATAGCCAAAATGTATTCCAAAAGCTAAGCAAAATATCAAGAAACGGAAAAACTTCGTTAGAAACTATGAAAAGAGTATCGAACTGTTATGTAATATCAGTCCTCCTGGGCAATATCTTCACAGACGAAGAATAAACTTGAAGCAACAAAAATGTGGTTCTACAGAAGGATGCTGAGAATATATAGACCAAACATGTAAGCAACGACGGAGATTTAGAGAAACTGGAAACAAAAAGGATACTTATACTTAAAATAAGAAAGAGACAGTTGAAATTTCTATGGAGCATATAATGAGGAAAGTGGGTTTATTTGATGCTCACCGAACAGATAAAAGACAAGAGAAACAGAGGAAAGCATACTTAGTGAGCTTTAGTAAATGGATGACAGAATAAGGTTTAGGAGAGATAACAAAAATACATTTATTAAGTACTACAAAGGATAGGAAGTTGTGGAGAGCCATGATCACCAAAGTCTTAAAGAAGAATGTACGCCTGGATGTGTGGATGTGCGTCTTTTTATATCTGCAATAAATGTCTTTGTACATCTATCATAAAAAGATGTTTTCACATTTTTCATCGAAAGTAAAAACTTTCCAAATATTTTGATAGACTAATTGACCCGTTCAGCGGAGGAGGGGCGTATTCAACATTTGATAATTTTGCGGTAATACGCGCTTAAACGATTTAGGCAGTTTTGATTAACATATTCTTTTCATGGTTAGCCGTAACAGATTGTAAATGTAGGTCCACCTTACACTTAAGTAAAATAATAACAAGAATAATATTTATTAAGAATTTATTACAGGAAACATAAAGTTTTACGGAAATATTGTTGACAATTATGTATTTAGTTACATAATCTTATTATAAAACGCAGATTGTATGTATGTGTGTGTGTGTCTGTACGTTTATATATTGGATCGGATTTCCTACATTTTTTAACCGATTTCAACAAAACTTCACAGGACTACGTAAAATTATCTTGCGGTGGTTCTGACAGCGCCAAAAATGGGGAAAACACAATTGTTTTTGCACGAAATCAATTTGAAAATACGATAAGAGGCATCGCTGTCGCGAAAATGAAAGGGGGACAACTCATATCGAGTTATACTTATTATAATACCCATGTTGTTTGTTTGTGTGTGTGTGTGTGTGTGTATGTGTGTGTGTGCGTGCGTGTGTGTGTGTTCGTTTATATATGGGATCGGATTTCCTACATTTTTCAACCAAATTTCAACAAAACTCCACTTTTTTTGGCAGGTAGTGTTTCTTATTGTCTTGCACACTTTTTTCTTTATTTTTACATTCAGAATGCTTTAAAAATTCCATTTACAAGACAATTGTTTATAATAAAATTCTATTCAATCGGTAGACTCATAACGATTGAAAACAATGTTTTTGTTTGAGTTGGGGTTTGACCAAAAAAAAAACTAATTAAGACATGCGTGTCCGTCAACCTTAAACAATAATCTTTGTCAATTTTATTTTTCAGTCTTTATGATGGTCGATACTTGATCTATCTCTTACTGTTACGTCCCCGGGCAAGGCCGGGCTCTACTGCTAGTAAATAAATAAAAATAATAGAAATTTTGATGCTATATTCGATTTGCTGTTAAGTAATTTCATTTTCTCCTTTGTTATTGGTAGCATTTTAGAAAACTTTGGCAGCAATGCTAAGTTTCCCAAGTTGAACAAACTGGAGCTATTTCGTTTACGCTTTGTTACCTCTCTTTTCCATTGTTTTAGATCGCTTTCTTCCAATCATTTTGATGGGAAATAGCGAAATTCTGAAATTTAGAATGATCCTATTCCATTTTAAAAATAAAGTCTGTAAAAATTGATATACAAACAAAATAAAACACTTTTGACAAAAAAACTTAATAATTTCACTGTAATTATGTGACAATAATGTAATGATATTCCGCAGATAAATCTACGGTTGATGTTGCCTCATCTCATTACACTGTTACAAACTATAAACCTAAATTGGGCTTGAAATATTGTGTAATCGGCTCTAATTTTTTGTAAAATACTTGGATATGATATAATGAATAATTTGCAGTGAAAAAAGCAATTTTCGATTTTTTGTTGAATGCGCCCCTTCTTCGCCGAACGTGTCAAATGTAAGTGTGCGCAATTATCATCAAATCCGCTCATAAAACACATATTTTCTTTCATAATCATTTCTATTTATAATCCGGCAGTTTTCATTTTGGCTTCATCCGGCTTCGCTTACTTTCTTTACTATATAATGGATGACAATTTATCGGATCATTCATTCATATTCAACTCTTGATAACATTGTTCCTTACTTGTTGCTATCGCGTTCATAACTTAATTCAAATTCAACCAATCCGATCAACTTCGACATGATAATCGTAAGTTTGAATTTAAATATGCTTTTTTTTTATCCGCTAGCTTGTTCTACTATGTTTATTCAATACAAGTGTCAATATTCACATAAAATACATGAGAACAAGACATTGATAAAAAAAGACACCTTTGACAAAACGCACATTTTATTTTTTTGCAAATGCCGATTCTAGTGAAGGTTAGGGTTTGAACTGGGAAAATTAGGCTAAAATATATAAGCATAAAAATAGTTTACTCTCAAAACCTCTATCATTTGTTACAGCATATTTTTTCAATTGCTTACATTCAAACATGTCTTATGTAACTCCTGAAAGAAAATTTTCAGTATTTTGCGTGAGGCGTAGAGTAAGTTGAAGAAAATTCGTCAAATATCGCTCAGCTTAAATTAGAATCTAATAAACAGTTATTTTAGTAGGCCGAAAAGTAAAGCGTCTTTCGAACTAAAAGCTTCTTATTTGAACTTGAAAGAAAGGATTCACCCATGCTAATAAGGAACGATGTCCACCAGTTTAATCAGAGTCAAGTTCGTTCAGCCCTCTTATGCCGTTATACACACACTTGCGCGCGCACGCACGCACGCACACACACACACACACACACACACACACAGAGAGAGAGAGAGAGAGAGAGAAACTCCCTATCTCTCGATATACGGGTTGTCCAGCCAGAGAGTCAACTTTATCACCCACTCCCACACACATGTACACTCACAGCGGCCTTTGTAAGACCTCCTTTTATCAGTGACTGGCTAATTTCTTATCATTCTTTTTCCCTTGAAAGTATGCATTTCAGTATCTGTCTATATTTCTGAGATGATGTATTATGCACGCTATTTACATATATGAACTAGATGTAACTAATATATATACTAGTTATATATTGTTATATTAGTTATATATATTATAACTAATATATATATTATGTACACTATTTACATATATGAACTAGAACAGTCTACCTCAGCGAACGAAATAAAGAGTTCAGTTCGACAGTCCAACCACCTGAAGAAGGCCGGAGCGTACAACGGCCGAAACGCTGTGATAAATAAGGCAACAAAGATGAGGACGATAGTCCGAACAATGTAAATAGTATCCATTTCACTTCACACCAGTGAAGACAAAAATTCTGTATTATTTGTTAAAAATAATTATTGATATTTTATTTTAAACCATAATTTTATCTTCTCTTTCGTTTTGTTCACGCATATTATACTTGACTGAATTTAATTCCAACCTTTTATTTAAGTCACTTTTGATAAAGCTGTAATTTTGTTGTAAGATAATTTATTTAGAATTCGATATAAATAATTTTATACTCCTCCACAAATTTATGAGCGCAACAAAATGGCTTACAACATTAACTTTACAACCACAGATAACAACTCACCCTTTCGTAATGTATTAATAAATATATGCAAATGATTCGTCTATTATATTCTAGTATACGCTATAGGTGTGTCAGAAAAGAAACAAGACTAAGGTCACAAAAATGTCAAAAACAAGCTATAAACTACAAGAAATGATCCGCTTCGAGTCTAACGTGCTTTCTCATCCTTTTCCGCTAGCCTACATGCACTCCTGGTAGGATTATCTGCAGCTCCATCGTAATGGCCTTCTTGATGGCTTGCACGTCCGAGAAACGAGTTCCTTTGATGACACTCTTGAATTTGGGGAAAAGGAAAAAACTTACACAGAACAAGAAACAGCCGGGTGCTCAGGGCGTTATGAGTCGGTGCGTTGTCATGGTGAAACAGCCAACTGCTGTTCTACCTCTACACTTGCCTATTCTCGAGCACTAAACGAAGCAAACGCCGCAGAATCTCTTTATAGACATCGTCTGTCATTGTGACGCAACCCTCTTGTCTCGGCTCCATTCATAACTCACACAGCACTCTAAGTTCTTTCTATTTCCTGACACACCTCGTACATTTATCTATCCAAACGACGACTGTATATAAGATCCGACAAGCAAGATTGAAAACACTTATTTCAAGACAAAATCATTTTTAACTAAAATCTAAATAGTAAAGTACATATTTGCATAATTTCGGAAATTTAATTGTCAGTATTCTAAATTTACTTTTATTGATTTCGTTGCAGTTATCTCATTTTTCGGCTGCTCTGTTATGTGGGGTAATGATGATGTCTGTATCAGTAGCGCTACTGACCACCTCCTGTAAAATTCCGCCTGATCTGAATATCCGCTATAAAAGTGTGGCTGCAGCAACAATTGGAAATAAATTTATGTTACCGGCTGAATATATTTCGTCATTTCCTAACCAGACATTGCACCATGGGGAAAGAACATGTCCAAAGACATTGCAGACCAGCGGCGACACCCAGGATCGATCCACTTGCCCTTGGTATACGAAGATCATCACAGATTCTACACTGTTCCCACCAGTTCGATCAGAGGCCGTGTGTCGTTGTCCAGACTGTATCGGATCTCGCGGAATACACTACTGCGAACTTGTATACAGTAAAACGTTGTTTTTTCAACGTACGTCTGTCTGCGTGGATGGATTGTTGGTCTATGAACCGATAATAAAACACATCTCAACAGGTTGCGTATGCGCTCATAAATTCATCAAACGCAATATTGAGTATGATACCTAAATACAGAAAAACTTAAAATCCTTCGTTCACCGGCCAGTACAGACAACAATGCTATGTAATATCAGTATGGAAAATGTCAGTTAACTATCAAATGGTCTTTTACTCTGTCTCGTATCCCTGACTTTCTATTTTCTATTCACCGGTCTCTTCATGTAATGTATGTTTGTTCCATCCATTTTGGGACGTTCTGTTGATCGGATAACGATATATAATTTTCTTTTATATATCAAAAACAATTTTAGTGGAAAGAACTATGACAAAGTAGGAAAAAGTTTCGTGTGACGTGTTTCGTCCTTTCGGAATAATTTTATGTTTAAGTTGAAGCGACTACACATGCGCAAGAACGAGAGATGCCGAGATCTGAGAATTTTAAACTATTTTTTTTTCTAGATTATGCACTCAAAATACATATCTTAAAAATATTTTTAAATTTTAAATTATCAGCGTCTCTCGTTCGTGCGCATGTGTAGTCGCCTCAACTTAAACATAAAATTCTTTTGATAACGCTTTAAAGGACGAAACGAGACGCACGAAGCCTTTTTCCACTCTGCCATATATATATATATATATATATATATATATATATATATATATATTACATATCTGTCTATATGAACAAACATCAAACATATTCTAATGCAATTATCTCTATAAAAACATGAATTTTCTTAAAAGAAAAGATATAAACGTTTTAGCATTTGTGCATTAAATATTCAGAGCTTGATAAATGAATCCGTAACGTGAAACAGTGATGTCTAATCTGATTAATGGAGAAGCTTTAGCTAGGGTGTATTGACAATGAGATTATATTGGAAATTTTATATTTGTTGAGCAAAATAAAGATTTTTTCATCATGAGGCTACGGATTTATTGATGTAACTACGTATACTGTACAATACAAATGTTTGTATCATTTCTGCCTTTACGAAATAAATAAATTTTTAGAAAGAAAACAACATTATGTTTCAAATCTCGTTGTCTTTTCCGCAATTTGTTTTTCTGATGTATCAGAATTTGAGGCAAACGGGATAATACGTTTGATCAAATTTAACAATTAAGTGTTGAAAATTGCCCTATTTGTAGATGATATTTAAAATAAAACAAAATTAATAAATAAGGGATTAGTTATTTCCCTTGGACCTTGGACATTTATTTTTCAAATTGTAGAGGGCGCATGGACCTTTTTTGTTAGTCTTTTCTTCTTTTTCTTCAGTTGTTGTAAGAAAGCCATGCTGAATAAATAGATTAATTACCGTGTTCTAAAACCATAACGATGTCTCGTTTGTTATTGCTACTTGTATGAATGTCTGTTCTGTCACCACCAAAAGTTAAGGTATGGCGTTTTTCATTCATTCATTCATCCATCCATTCATTAATTCTATTATAATGTGGCGTTCCCATTGACTATTTCTTCAACAATAAGAGTATTTTCTGAAATCTATCAGCACGATGTTTTTTCTTAAAATCAGTATTTCAATAACAAAATAATGAAATGGAGATGTGTATCTAGTCTAGAACTTTTCAGTTTGGTTTGCGTTGGTTTGGTTTACGGCATATCAACCATAATGGGTTATTTAATGCCGACAAAATTTTTATTTCTGGTAATATGTTTTCTTCAAAAACGTATAGCTGGTAATAGCTTTTTTCAAAAATGTATTTCTGGTAAGAATTTTTTAAAAGTATTTCTGGTATTAAAACCTATTTTTACACTTACATAGTGTTTTAACCCCAGCTTAGGGGTTAACTATTTATCCATAGTTGGAACCCTAAAAGGTGCTACCACCCCGGGTCAGGGTAGACCTGGGAACACCAGCAATTAAGATGTGGTTCCGAGCTCCTCAAAACCTCCTGATCAGAGGCCTTGCTGTTGGACATAGTTTAACGTCATACTCAGAAACGCGGATGTAGTTTATCGTCATACCCAGGACGGAGAACTTTTCAGTATACCCTCATATATATATATATATATATGTATATTTTGGCTGATTCATGATGCCTGATGTGTGTGTGTGTGTGTGTGTGTGTGATAGATAGATAGATAGATAGATAGAGAGAGAGAGAGAGAGAGAGAGAGAGAGAGAGAGAGAGGAGAGAGAGAGAGAGAGTTCAAACATTTAGGAAGTATCATTTAAAATGATTGTGACAAAGAGAGAGTCTGGGAAACACGCACAAACACCCACGTATATTTTTTTTTTTAGTGAAATTGGAGTAGATTTGAATAGCGAAATTAAATCAGAGCATTTATATATAGTTGTGGTACGATCCACCTAATTTACATAGTGGAGTACCGACCATATAAATATGGGTTGGTACCGGGAAGACGATGGAGGAAGAAGAAGATCCAATCCAGAGACTCTGCCCGACTGCGATTAAGTCAACCCATTCTACAGGAACAGTCTTCCCAAGAATATACCAAAACTAACTGTAAATATTGTGTACCTTTTCCTTGTTTCAATACATTTTGTTTACGTACATTTTGTGTTGTATTATTATTATTCCATGCTTATCCAAGCTTCAACATATATATATATATATATATATATATATATATATATATATATATATATATATATGAAGAACAACTGCATATGTCACTTTTCGGCGATGCACTTCTGGCATGGTTCAATAAGTTTCTTCATCCCTTTCCGAAAAGAAGCTTTTCGATTGCTCACGTCAGCTCCCAAACTTTACGGTATCCCAAGTCATCATACACTAGGGTTTGTGAAGATTCATAGTTGCTGCCCACGATTGCCGTCACTTCTTCTAACGTGATTCGTCGGTCTTCCCTGGTCAAGGTAACCACCATCTGATGAATGATGGAATGTTGGTCACGGTTAGTTACCTGTCATTCCATGTGGGCAAATAGACTTAATATGTGTGGGAAGCACCGTGTAAGGTGGTGGCATAAAGAATACAGAAGAAAGAACGCTAAATAATAAATGGTTGAGAAAAAATCTTTTCATTTTCTCAGAATCTTTAACGCGCCAAATAGGTTAACTCAGTAGATAAAGACCTGTAAACAAACACTCGCACACACAGATACTCACACTCTTGCACAATCACCTATATACGAGAATAAATAAAAAAAAAGTAAATGTAATTTTCATACAACATCTTTATTTCTAAAATGAAAAAGAAATGCATATGTCATTTTTTGACAGAGAACCCTCAAGCGTTGATATACTTCTTGTATCGTTCAATAAGTTCTTCATCCCTTTCCGAAAAGAAGCTGTTTAATTGGCCGTGAAACCACGTCAGCACCGTTTTCTTATTTGGACACCCGACGCTCCCAAACTTAACGGTATCCCAAGTCATCATACACTAGGGTTCACTATTGCCGCCACTTGTGCTAACGTGATTCGTCGGTCTTCCATGATCAAGGTATCCACCTTCTGTATATGTTTTTCCGTGCGCAATGTTGATGGACGACTGGATCGTCTTTCGTCCGTTGCACTTATTCTTCCAGCTTCCCGTACAGCTTTCATTGATTCATGATGCTTGCTTCATAATATGCCAACATCCATCGATGGATTCCTGTAGAAAGCACATTACAGCGCATTGTTCCTCGATAGTGCAATCGCTGAGTAGATTGTCCATACGTCTGACCTCGTTGTTCCCTGCAACTCTACTGAATGACGGCATGCTGCGAACGGTTAGCTACTTGTTATTACATGCGCACGCGTAGGGTTGCGCGACATTGACTCCATGTTGTTTTTACCCCGTAATTTCAAAATGGCCTTTAGTTTCTGACTTACCCTCATACAATAAAGGCCAAAGGTCTGGGCTCACCCTCTGCATTTATATATTAGTAAGCTTCATACCTTCTTTGGTTTAATTAACTCCTATTAAGGTAGATTGCTGAAGCTATTTAACCCTTTAGTCCATGGCATACAATTTTTTAGAGAAAGGGTTTAAAATCAACCAGCCCTAAGATTACCATTAGAAAACAAGGTAGATTAAGCAAAAAGAGATACAATTTTAAGGAATATTTATGTTGGAACTGGTTAATTTCATTATTGTTAATAATAATAATAATAATGATGAATATATCATAAAACAGTTCAGGAACAGAAAGTTTCTCCGGTTCGTAGCGAATTTTGGAAAAAGCACGAAACTTTCAATTTTTAGCGGATTCTTCGAATTTCAGAGTGTGACCCCAAACTTTTCCCCTATAGTGTGTGTGTGTGTGCGTGTGAGATAGATAGATAGATAGATAGATAGATAGAGAGAGAGAGAGAGAGAGAGAGAGAGAGAGTTCAAACATTTAGGAAGTATCATTTAAAATGATTATGACAGAGAGAGAATTTGGGAAACACACACAAACACACATGTATTTTTTTTTTTTAGTGAAATTGGAGTAGGTTTGAATAGCGAAATTAAATTAGAGCATTTTGTTTACTGATGGGGAAATCTGATCTAGGGCAGAAGTTGTACCCATTGAATCAGGTTCATCAGTAGATAATGGAAATGGTCAAAATAATTTTTATCGATTAAAAATTGAAATAGGGCTGAGAAACTTTGGAGTTCACATGATTTTGGTTGAAGCAGCCAGAACCCCGTGATAATCGCATGCGAAGTAGTAGGGCCGAGGATCAGTTATAACCAGCCGGGTTTATCTGTATAAACGCGTAGTTATGCTGAAAAAGGAGACTGGAGAAAATTCTTGAAGAGAGAAGAGAGAATTGACCTGGGCGAGCGTTGGGAGGAGGAACGTCACTATAACTTTAAGCCCCTCACAGAAATCTTTATCCCTCCATCGCAAGAGTCATATATCGTTCTGAGACGATTTAACAACAAGATAATCACATACACTCTCTCTCTGTCTAGAATCCAGTGTATGAGTTTTCTTACTTTTCTTTTCTGTGACCTGTTTCTCTTCTCTACTATTCTTTTCTGCTATATAAAAAACATTAACAATTCAACCATTGAATCGATGTTTGTCCTGCTTTCTGCAGATATTATTTTTTTTTGATGCATTCTAAATTTCTTAGCGCAGACTCCCCAGCCGTGTCTACATCTTCAGTCGACCATGAATGGACGGACATCACTTCTGCTTTCTGGATCAAACAAATCACAACGTGGGGAGGAAGCAGGATTAAACCAGCGGACCAGTCGAATAATCTACAGATGCTCAGGGGACCTATGGCCACTCCCTTAAGTTCGGTTAGGACCAAGTAGACACCTCACCCCTGAGAATAAGACGCCGGAGGTTGAGGGGCCGGGGCGAAAGTGTTAGATGATTACTGAGCAATTACTGTCATTTTATTCTTGAATCTGAATTCATCCGAACAGTAATGTTGTAAATCAAATAGTACATATTTTGTTGGGTATAATCGTAATGATGCCAATTCTTTCAATTGATTTTGCAGATTTCAAAATAATTGCCACCATACAATAATAAAACACGTTTCAAAAACATCACATATGGCTAGAATATAAACACTCGTAATACTTTTGCATTTCCTAATCAGAAATGTATAATTATGTAAGCCAACCTCGAGTACTTTATTTGAATGTTTTGAATACCACGGTTATAGGTAAGATAGAAAACCTGAGTGACTTTGATCAAAGTCGCATTGTTAAGCCTAGAATCAATGTAGTCACGTTTAGTTCTTATGACTTATGACCTTTTTCTCATATCCTACCCTGAAAAATGCTTAATAAAAATTTTATCCCCATACCCGAGTACATCATTGTCCAGATTGATGCCAAGCCAAAGGAATATTTCGGTTATTGGAAATAAATGGCGGAAGAAGCTTAAGGATAGGATTAGTTCATTCACCATAGAATTTAGCCAACGACTTGCCCTAGATAAAGCAAACAAGGTGAAGGCAGTTAATGATCGTCTGTCCCAGGCAGAGGCTAGGGGTGATCTCTTAAAGATAGGCTTAGCTGTACAGGCCCTGGAGCAATCGGATAGCGAGCGCTACCGGGGACAGGTAGATAGACATAGGTTAAACAAAATGTCTAATGAAGCCTTGAATGTGAGTACAGAATTGCGCAAGGAGGAAATACGTCGTGGTTCCGATCAGTACATTCTGCAGGTCGACACCTCGGATGAGCGCAGCCTGTGGTCGACCAACGACAGGTTCGAGGCGTTTTGGAAGCATTTCCAGAACCGTTTTACCATGGAACTTGCTGTCTGTTTAGCAAATTTTCCTCGGTTTTCTTTGACTGGCGCGGTTTGTTTACGGAGGTGTGATCATAGAGAGCGAAGCCCACGAGGCATTGAAGAGGGTCGGTACTGACAAGTCTCTAGGACTTAATGGTCTTCCCTACGAATTATACTTGAGGACGTTACCCATTTTGTTCCGAGTTTGAAAGTGGTGTTCAATAACTGGTTCCGGCAGGAGTCCGTTCCCGATCGGATCTCCAGCGTGTGATCACGCTGTTCAGAAAGGACAAGCATGTTTGGCGAGATTTAGACGATTATAGGTCCATAATTCTGTTAAACATAGTTAAAGATTTTGGTCAAAACCCTGATAACGTTTGCAGACGGTTGCCGAGATTCTGTTGGGTCCGGAACAGACTTTGTGCTGTGAAGGGTCGAACAATTCAGAGCAATCTACATCTGATCCGCACGATCCTATGTGGAGTAGAAGATGACGATGAATCAGACAAGTTCAATTTGAATCAGTCCAAGGCATCCGACAAGATTGACAATCAGTACCTGCTGGCTGACCTATGGGCCGCCGGATTGAAACCCAAATTCTGCAAGTGCATCAGCCTGCTATATCGCTCTCCCGACATGGTGATGCAAGTGAACAGGGAGCGGTCGAGCGCTTTTGCAATGTCACGGTCGTTTCGTCAGGGTTGTCCGCTGTCGCTTCTACTTTACGTTTTGGCGTTGGAGCCTCTCCTGTGCCGTCCAGTCCGTTTCTACACAGAATCGGTTTCCCTGGTGGAGCTCAAGCCAGGGTTTCCGTGTACGCCGATCACGTGTCCATTTTAGTGTTCTGCAGCAGTGAGTGTGAAAATCCTATTTGAAAAAAAAAAAAAATATTGAAAATCAATTTACATTAATAGCCATTTTTTCAAAAACATTACTAAAGAAAAATAAATTTTGTAAATCTCTTAATTTTTTAAATATTAGACGCTTCTTTGAAATTTGCAACCTGCGTTGTTTTAACGTCCTTTTTTGGTTTTTTTAGTAAAGTCTTGGGGAAGCGTTCCTTCTAGATTATACGTCAGAATATTTCTCTTGGCCAAGTGAGATATAAGATTTGTGGCTCCGTGGTAAATCTTTCAAGTTTACTACGTAAAATATTTATTTAGCCTTAGTATATATAAGTTAGATTAATTCTTCAGCCAGCAAATTATTCTCGTTTAAGACAGATGTTAAGATTTCTGTCTCCGTGGTAATTCTTCCGGGTTTACCATGTTAAATAGGTATTTAGTGAAGAATTTTCGACTCATTGTGTCGAATTATTCAAATCGTATTTTATATATTAGATAAAAAAGAAATCTATATTTTAAAGTAATTTTTGGACAAATGGTCTATCTTTTTATTTGAGGATGGATTGTTTGTATCGGGTGACTTTTGTTATATTTTAAAGGTTTTGGAAAAATTCCGAAACTAAATGTAATATAACTTGAGAAAAGTTATTTGTATTAACTTATAAGATTTGTTGATGGAAATGTAACACATTTGTGAAGGATATCGAATTGTGCATTTGCGGCTTATAAGTAAAGAGATTTATGTGTAATATAATTTGAGAAAAGCTATTTGTATTAACTTATGAGATTTGTTGACGGAAATGAAATATATTTGTAAAGGACATCAAATGGTTCCATTTACGTCTTATAAGTAAAGTTATTCATTTCCAAATTAGTCTAAAGGACATGACTACTGGAAGTAAAAAAGTTGACATTATAAAATACTAAAATCATTCGATATAAGTAACTGTATTTTTTTGTTAATCTTTTTAAAAGATAGTAAACTCAGTAATTTCAGATTAATTTAAATTGAATGTTACAGGCCTAGGTAAGAATTTGTTTAATTAACTGTTCCTTTGCAGTATAAAAAAGAAGCAAGAAGCAAAGTTATAAAATTAATAAGAAGAAGACAAGAAGAAAAAGAGAATTAAGAAGAAGTAGTGTCGTAATATTAAGAAGACAAGAGGAGAACTAAAAAGAAATAAGTTTATAAAAAAATTAAATGTGAAGAAGAAAAAAAAGTAAAATTACCAACTTTTAATTGTGAAAAATATGTTCTAAGAAAATTTATAATGTCTGTTTAAAAAAGGTCTTTTTAACACTAAATAATGTGAGTAAAATGTTTATTTTTTGTTGATACTGTGTATGACATATGGAACAATGTGCATGTCCCTCTTTTTTTGTTTAGAATAAAAATTTTATGATCTGTGAACACATTTCTTTGTTGAATTTATATTTTTGAAAGATTAACGCATCGAGAAAAATCTAAGAGCGTTTCCCTTTTCCTAGAAGATGATGTTAATATTTTTTTTATACTCTTACATCCATCATCTCCTCTGATCTCCTAAATATTATGTATATAGTATAATGTTTTTTTCTTTCATGATGTGCTGCAGAAGGTGCTTGGACGGTACGAAGATGTCACGGAGGCCAAGATTAACTGCGACAAGTCTTAGGTGCTTAGAAGGAAGGTACTCTTCCGGGGACATGCAGTTACACTGACCAACTCCCTACTCAGAATGTACCTTAAAACAGGGTAACGTGTGGTGGGGGATAATTTTACTTAAAGATTTTCGTGAGGGCAACTGTGTCATAACAAGGATGAAAATCAGAACGGATAGAAAGCATTTGCCTTCGGCAGATTTCAACAAAAGGCGGGTTAAAGTTGCGAGCTTGGTTCACATAAATCAGGCGAGCTTTGATTTCCTTTTTTGTTACCTATACACACAACGGGGCAAATTCCCGACGGAACCCATCCCTGGTTAACGTAGACTCTTATTTTGTTCACCTAGTTAATGTGAACAATTGTCAGTACCGGCATGTTCCAGGCGTTCACTTTTGTTATGGTCCTTGTCAAGATTCCCAATCTCCCAGTTTGTTATTATCTTCTTTTTATCTTATCTAGATTAGCCTTGGATATTTGCCAACTCCGTAATTCATTTGGTCTCTTCCTCTTTTCTAGCGAGCGATCGTCTTGATTCTGCTTATCGACAGAAGACGGCGGCCATTTTTATTTTTATGTGCAGTAGATGTGTTTTATTCACACAGTTTTGTTTTTGTTTGAATATTTTGTTATTCTTATTTTTTTATTGGGTTCATCACCTCCCCATCATCTCCTGATATATTTGTATCCATTTTTGTAAAAAAAATTGAGAAAAAATAATAAAAACAGAATTGTACATTTTTTAAAATTTTATATATCATGGAGTGTTTAGTAGGTTCCTTGTCAGGATGGCGTATTTTGGTTAGGTGTTGGATTCAGTGTGGAAGGGCGAGTTCTTGTGTTGATTGAGTCAGTTGTTAGAGTGAATGGGTCGTGAATCAGATTATCTAAGTGTAGGATAGACAGTGAGCCCAGCCTTTCCCCACTATCCCTTTGGCCATAAAATATAATTTGAAATAATTTATAATAAATAATTTTTAAATAAACTTTCTGAACCCAATGTAAATCCTTACCTCTGTTGTTACCCCAGCATCTTTAGCGATGGTACGAATATGCGCGTTCCATTTAAGTCTGGATTATTGAGCTTTACACCCAAGAGACCTTTGGGGCAAGTAGACGCATTTAGAGTATGACTGCTCATCAGGACTGGAGTCAAATTTAGGGTTTTTGTTCAGTGATGATTTAAGGTTACTAGCTTGGTTTTGGAGATAATGGATGATACAAGACAGTCATTCCCCATTGAACCTTGAGGGTTAGATCAGAAGATATATTAACTGCCAAACTGGTCATCTAGGTATTTGGAGGTGCACCCAGACACCGTAGTATTATTTGTATATATATATTTACTAACGAAATGAGAATGTTCTTAGGCAGATCATTATTTCTTATATAGGAGGTCTCATCAAAACGTGTCGGAACTGTTACTATGGTAACAGAGCAAAAGTATACAGAGTGAAGCTGCTTGCCACAAATTGAATTTGAACGCTGTTGTGCATACAAAGATATAACGTTTTCGCGCATTCCCATTGTTCATAGCAGTACTTGGGAGGAAATTGTGTAGAGTGTGGTAGTTTGCATAGGGGTTCCATCAGAGACTATGGCGTGTACAGCTGTTTTGGGCCAAGAACAACATTCCCCAAGGTCGAAAACCACAATCTCGCCCCTTAAGACATCTACCTTCTCAAAAATCAAAACCCAGTGGAAAGGAATAAGATTTCAAGACGTCGAGGAAATAGAAAATGCGACGAGGCAGTTTCTCACTATCCCAGAAAAGGAGTTCCGTCGATGGAAACGACACTGGTTACAGTGCGTTGAATCAGAAGGCGTCTACTTTAAAGGATATTAAATGCCGAATTAATATGTGTTGTAGTTTTCTTTTAATGGCACTAGTCCCGATACGTTTTGATATGACCTCTTATATAGAGCGTTTTTTTTCTCAATATAGAGTTAAAGATATAAGAACGGAACATATGTTTAGATAAAGACAATATACGAAGAAGACTGTATAGCAGCAAACAGAATGTCACATCTTGAATAGAAATAAATGTGCAATTGATCAAGAGACACATGAAAAAAAAACAAAAACAAAAAACAGGTAAGATGTGCATTAACATATCTGGAATAATATGTTCTAGACACCAAAAAAAAAAAAGAAAAAAAGACATGAAATAGAGAATTGATATTGAACTGAAACTTTATTTCATTGCAGTCTGCAATTGTCGTCGAACAAAAACTTTAGGTATGTTTGTTGTGGGTATCATAATCTGCAAGTGAGTGAGATTTTATGTACTTATGAGTACACACACACCCTGTTGCTATATATTTTATTATTGGATCATAGACAAACAGTCCATCCACGCAAACAAACGTATTTTGAAGGAACAACATTTCACTGTAAACACGTTCACAGTAATGCATTCCGTCAGATCCAATACAGTCTGGACAACGACACACGGCCTCTGATCGAACTGGCGGAAACAGTGTAGAATCTGTGATGATCTTTGTATACCAAGGGCAAGTGGATCGATCCTGGGTCTCGCCGCTGGTCGATAATGTCTTGGGACATGTTGTTTCCCCTCGCAATAAAGTCTGGTTAGTAGCGATTGAAGTATATTCAGCAGGCAGTAAGAATTTGTTTCCGATTGTTTCTGCGATCAGTTTTTCATATCGGATTTTTAGATCAGACGGTTTTTTACATTCGGTAGACACTGGTGCTCCTGATACAAATATTATTCCACACAAGAAAGCGACAGAGAAAAGAATTACCTGATAAAAAAAATATAATTGAAGTAAGATTATAGACAAATAGAAATTAAGAGTCATGTCGGTATTTTATTTTAATAAACATTTTTTTCGATTAATAAATAAGAAATATGAAATATCGTAGAATACCCTTTTCCCAATGTATAATTTTATTCGCCATGTCAGTTTGTTATAGACGCAGATAAACTACGAAAGTAACAACTAAATTTATACATAAAAATATAGACTTTTTCAGTCCACACTTGGAGTAATCGACTCGAATTTATTCGTGTTTATTAGTACCGAGTTTTATAATACGGATATGTTAATTTAAAAATCATGAAGCATTTTTCGTTCCTGAAAAATAATTTTTATTTCTTGTCACAAAAACAAAGTTACTTTTTTATATTTTCTTTCACTAATCTTCTAAGATCTTATTGGAATTGACAGAAATTACAAAGGTTATTAAGAGATGAAGTAGTTTTGGTGAGAATAGATATTTTTGGTAAATAATATTTCTGCGCAAAAAGTAATTTCTTTGAAAGAAATTAAAGTCGTGCATAAAGAACACATTTACAGATCATCAAATAAACTGAATTTATCATTATATAATTATATTGCAAGATGATCATTTTCTCCAGTGGGTACTCTGCAAGAGTGAGTCCGAAAAAAAAAAAAAACACTAAAATTATAAAATATGAATGAAACTGGGAAATTACAGATCAAGGGAGATAACTATTTGAATTTATTAACAAAGCAAATTAAAAAAATCATTTCACACCAAGCACAGCGATAAAAGCTACTAAGATTTAAGAGGGTAGGGTGAGTGAAAGAAATGGAAAGAACAATAAAAGAACGATATTCAAGGAGACAGAATATGACGATTGATATAACATTTCAATTTCTGAAGATCATAGATGACAGGATAGCAGGAAACCGGAAAAATATCAACATAGAACTTACGTAGGTATAAGACCTAGCTGCCAATTTAGAACTGCTCTTGAATTTGTGAAATCGAAATATCAACGAAGAGAGATAAGAAGAACAATTATCTTGAAAATATTTATAGAAAATACACAAGGACGCTATATTATATCAGTGGGATAGTGACTGAAGTCGAGATGCCAGGTCAAGACCAATAACGTTGCAGACTATTCTTTGGATGTTGTCAAGAATCTCTAGATATATAACAGACCAGTGGCAGTAATATTCGACGCAAGGACGAATGATAAATGTGTTAGATAGACACTGTCAAGAGAAATCGCTGAGACTTACATTAGACTTAATTGGTCATGTTGACGTCGATAGAATTCGTTCAGTTAAGGAGATGAGAATTTAATTTTGTTAGTAAGAGAATCGAATGAATTTTATGATTCCTTAGATGTTATAGTCGGAGGCTGATAACAAAATATTATCGATGCTGACTGAAATCATTTTGCTTGATATATTTCTTTATGACTTAACAACCAAAAACAGAATAAAATGACGTCATAAAACTAGCATACATCGATTAAAATATTAGGTATGAATGTTGATGCAGAAGACTGGAATACACATGGTTATTTATTAAACGAGAGGAGGAAGTCTTGCGGGGTAACCGTCTTTCTCATCAGGATCTGATCCGATTCTTTGAGCATCAGCTCAAGACGAAGATTAGAACTGATAGAAAACGCTTGCATTCGACAGTCTTCAGCGAAAGGTGGGTGACTGAGGCGAGCTTGGTTCGTGTGAACGGGGCTAGCCTTGATTTTTTGTTTTAGGTCAAGCCTACGTTACATCGGGGTGGCTTCCTGTGGTGCCCTCCCCTTGGTTAGGTTAGACAAGCCTTGGTGTACCTAGTTAATGCGAGTAAGTGTTGTTCCCGGCCTGCCCCGGCCACATCTTTTTAGTTATGATCCAGCCTGAGATTCCCAACCTCCCCAGTTTGTTTTTTGATCCCCACTTTCTATCTCGACTGGGTCAGCTTTATACTTCCCCATGCCCGTATGATTTTTTTTATCACCTTTCCCACTCCCTTTAGCGAGAGAGCTGCTTGATTTTGTTCCAATGGGCAGAATACAGTGGTCTCCCTGCATTTTGAGGGTTGGAAGGGCCCTACTAACATCAGTTAACGTTTTACTTTCATTTATGTTAATATTTTAGTTTGTTATTGGGTTCACATCCCACCCCCATCTCATTTTTTTCATCTTAGAATTTTGTACATATGTGTTAGGATCATTATGACATGGGGCGCGTTTTGTAGGTCTCCCTAGAGTGGATGTGGTATTATGGTGCAAGGAGGATTGATTGATGACGGACGAGTTCTTATGGTGAATGAGTAAATTGTAATGTCTGAATGGGTCGTGAATCAAATTAGCTAGGTATAAGATAGTTAGTGAAGACCAGCCTTACCCCCACCCCCTTTTCGGCCTTGTGCCACAATTTTGTATTTTTACAAAATAAATCCCGGTTATTTATTAAGTTAAAGGTGTATCAAAAAACATTTAAAAAAGGAAAAGGATACATATTCCAATGGAAAATTTTCCCAGAATTAAAAAAGGAACCATTTAGTAGCTATTGCCAAAATCATGCGCACTTTCAACATGAAAAAAAAGAAGCAATAAACCTTTGTTTTTAATAATTTACAAAAAAATCAGAAAATTATCCTATTTCATTGAAACTTTATGTACTCTTTCATTGATGAATAATTTTTATAGTAAATCTTTTTGTTTTAATGCTTTCAAGAAGTATTTTTTCAGCTCAGTTAATTTTTTTTTTTTTTTTTTTTTTATTATATCTGAGTGTAAAGTATTCATATTAAAGTGTGTATGATGCTTGGGGGTGTCACAAACATTTTATGAACATCAGTAGCGGAAAGCAATCAAAAAGTAAAAGTAAATTAACGGTCAAATCAATATTTATCAATTTTTTCTGCTTTATTTTTCTTTTAATACATTTATGCATGAAAATAATTAAAAAGACAACGTTAGGTGCAATAAAATTGTGAGAAAATAATTATAATGAATAAAATATTACTTATTTAATCTTTTCCCCTTATTTTCCTTTATTATATTCTTTTTAAGAGACTAAGAAATTGATAATTGTTTGTTCAAAGTTTCATAAAGTTTATTATTTTCTTAATTGTGGTAGGTTTAGTCTTCTAATTTGATTTCATGTGATTTTGAAAGTATGAGGTAGGGTTGTAAGAGAATTTTTGTTTGATCTTTGAACGTGTTGACAAGTGTGGACATATTCTGCTAGGGAAAAATATATTTTTCGTTATATTTAAGTAAAAAGTAAGTAATATTTTTACAAAATCTTGTTAATTAAATTATAAGATACAATTTTTCTTGAAACAAAAGCCTTGACTGCCAATTTCGTATTGCGCTTAAATTCGTGTAATGGAGGTTCCAAAGAGGAAAGCTGATCAGGACAATTACCGTATAAACAGTTATAGAAAATATACAAGGCAAACTAATTTACGGCAGTAAGAAAATGAAGACTTACATTGGTCATGTTGACGTCGATAGAATTCGTTCAGTTAAGGAGATGACGATCTATGGAAACAATTATGTTAGAAAGAGAATCGAATGAATTTTATGATTCCTTAGATTTTATAATCGGAGGCTGATACCAAAATCTTATCGATACTGAAATCGTTTCGCTTGATATATTTCTTTATAATTGAAAGCAAAATTGACAAAAGGCACTTACAATAAAATGACGTCATAACAAACAATATACCGTATACGTCGATTAAAATATTAGGTATGAATGTTTTTATTTTGAAATATTACATCAGTTTATTTTGCCTTGTTTGATATTTAGTTTGTTTTGGGTATCAGCCCCCCCCTCCCATTGTCAAATATTAGATTTTTATCTATGAAATATTTATTATCATTAAATTTTTAAATCTCGGGGTGCGTTTTGTAACGCCCCTCCCCCGTCTGAGAGGAAGCGGTATTATGTTGTATGGAGGATTGATTGGTGACGGACAAGTTTTTGTGGAGAATGCGCAAATTGTAACGAGAGAATGGGTCGTGAATCGGATTAGCAAGGTATAGTTAGTGAAGCTCAACCCCTTTCCTCCTTTTCAGCCTTGTGCCATAATTGTATTTTTAATACAATAAATATCAATATTACATTTCATGTGACAGAAGGCCAAACCGGGGCGGGGGAGGTTGTTCTTCACCGAATATCCTACACCTAGTTAAACGATTCACGACCCATTCATTCATTACAATACTCATATACCACAGGAACTCATTCATCGCCATTCAATCCAACATATACCATAATACAACATATTCACAGGGATCCTACTAAAACACTCATGACATGAAAATATATACAATTGTTTTTTTTTATTATGTATGAAGGTTGTGATTATAAGTGATTGTTGAATTTTTCCCTTTAAATTGTTGACAAAACACCAGTCTATACACACTAAGACTAATTCTCCTCAATTATATCACCCCCATATATATATATATATATATATATATATATATATATATATATATGTGTGTGTGTATATTGTTACGAATTTTATCTTTCAACTAAATTCAAACATATGGCAAACGAAAAAAAAATAAAATTTTCTACTCAGTTAAGGACTAATACCAACACAGACAACGTATCAAAAACAAATACGAGATGTAAAAGTTAAACAAAAAAAAAAAAAAAAAAAAAAATAAGAGAAAGGAAAGAGAATGTAAGGATTATTATAAGAGAAACGGCCACTTATGTTATCAATGATTTTGCTGATCAACGGCCATTTATCTGTCGCATAATGTTAACAACGATTTTGCTGATTATTATTTCTCCTTTTTTATAGTTTGAGTCGATAGTTTGTAGCAGAAAAATCATGTGATATTTACCTTCACACGTAGAATTGCTTCAGTCAATCAGTGTGGTTTGTTGGGTTTATCAAATTGAAAACGCTTTGCATTTCATTCCCAGAAGATACATAATCCTGGCTTTTGAATCCCTGATAATCCTGGAAGTTTCTTTTTCTTTGTACTTTCCGTCTCTGGAATATCAGTAGACAATTTTAGGTGGTAGCTAGCCAATGGAGAAAGAATAAAAGTTTTTTTTTTTTTTTTTACGTCTTCTCCATACAGCAGGCGCAATCTTTCTGATCAGTTAGTATAGGGACGATCCTTACCGTTGAACGTTACATATGAAATTAAAATCGTCGAACGCTTCATATGAAATTAACAATTCGACCGTTGACCCAATTTAAAAGCGGTCAAGGTCGTACTTTTAAAAAATAGAATTTTTAAGAAATAGAATACAGAATAAAATAAAAGATAAATTATTAAATTTTATGATGGGGATTTATATTAAATATCAATACTTCAAATGATTGATTTAATTCAACTTAATTATTTCTAATATAAATAACGAGGGTTATGACACAACACACACACACACGCACACACACACACACACACACACACATATATATATATATATATATATATATATAGAGAGAGAGAGGGCTAATACAAATATCAAAATTTGTCACTTAGCTGCTTGATGTTATATTCAGCACCTCAACTTCGATGTTTCGTAGACGAACTCTTGAAATTGTTCAGGTGGTTTCTGATATTTATTTTTTAAGATTTTAAGACAATTTAAGCACGCTGGATCAAAATTTACTATAGTTACTGCTTTTATTTTCTGTTAATATCGTATATGGACGTCCATATTTACAAAAATCGGCATACACACCCACAAAATAATAAAATTTCTTTTTAAAATACTGGGGGGTGAATGAATTGTAGTAAGCTTTTCCATTTATGATTATTAAATGTATTTTTTAATGAATAACAATATCCTCTAACCGCTAAAAATTAAGACAGAATTTTAAAAATCTTAAAACTTAAATCATTATAATTAAAATTAAAAAAAATTAAAACAATTCTTGTAAGAATTCATTATTAATGGAATTTTTTTCCAAGACAACAGTGTCCATAATATATCTTATTCAAAAAATCAATTTATATTAACTTGGTGCTAACTGAAAATCTGTCTCTGCTCCTGTATTAATTCGTCTACCTGGTGTCATGGAATTAATGCAAATGAAACCACATCTTTTTTTTATTTCATAGGATCTTTGAAGATGGCTGCTATGTATCCACTGATTCATTAACGTGCGTCCTGTTCGCTTTCGAATATTCATTACTTTTCTCCTATTAATAGTGGTTTTGAATCTCACTGGGTAGTATCGGATTTTTCATTCGGCGCCAGCCGAAAGAATTAAATGGTTAATAGACCAAGCACGGGGATAGGACAAGAACAGTGCGGGTTCGTCAAAGATACACGAGCAAGGAACGTGATATTTATGCTCAGAATTGTATCAGAAAGAGAAATGCAAATGCAGAAGTACATGTACCTGCGTTTTATAGATTATGCAAAGCGCTCAATAAAGTACGCCACAAAGATTTGTTGGAACTGCTCAGTAACATTGACATAATTGGGAAAGATACCAGAACAATCAAGAATCTATACTGACAGCAAACCGCCAGTATACGGGTAGAAAATGAGTTCAGCAGATATGCAAAAAATAGATTATTAACCTGCTGGTTAATCGATGTTCCTACGTATTAACAATCGAGCTGGAAGAAATGAATTTCTCTGTTATTCACTCGGTTAAATGAACAAGAAGAGAAAAACTTAGAAATTAAAACATTTGAAGAAATCCACAGAGAAAAAAAAACTATAATAAATTAACTCTCTAAATTACCTAAAGAATTAAATAACAAAGTTAACTGTTCAGGGTCCACCCTTTTTTATACAAATTGATTCACACAGCGTATACTTATACTACTAGCAGTAAAGACCCGAGAGAGCAAGACCGAAGAGTCGAGTCGAGTCCAGAGTGACAGAGTAAAAGGTTGTAGGTAACCGGAAGAGTGAGGGTGAGGTAACAACGTTGTAGGAGTCACAGTGAGCGAGCACGTAGACACAGTAAGAAGTCATACAACGATACGTCAATACCAAAGACTGTATATATATATTTTGACTACTAACCCGTATTCCTGGAACTACTAACCTGCTTTACCAGTTTGTATTATTACGTTAAGACATTATTTTCATATATTCATTCCTGGCGTTTGTTATTTATTGGTACCGGATTTCAACCAGGAATCCACAACATTAACCAAACTAGATTTGTTCGAATATCGAAAAATTGTGAAAAACTGAGTAGTCCAAAAACATAAATGCTTTTTACAATGATCTTAATCCTGTACAAGTCACAAGAGCCACTCGAGGTAGAGGGTTAGAGAATAAGAGTCACGGTTTATGAGAAAAATAACGGTTGATATTAACAGGTTAAGATTGTAGTGATCGGGGAAGCATCCCCTTTGGAGCTGATTCCACAAAGCGGTGACTCGTGGGAAGAAGCTGCTCGAGTGGAAGTTACATCTCACCAATGGAAAACGAATCAAATGAGATTGCTTCGTTACAATGTGTGTGGATTGGCGGATCTAGGGCGTAAAGGTTAGAAGTGCTGGGACTAAGGAATGTAGTTCGTCTGAGCACTATCCATGGAAATAGGGACAGAGCAGCAAGAGGCTTGCGAAGTTTCGAAAATAATTTGTCACCTATAAAACTCGGAGACGCATTTGAACTGTATCAAGACTGGAAAGTGAAGATTAGGTAGTACCAGCTCAGGTATGGTTGTAGTACTCTATTTCCGGCTTGATATGGCTCTTGTAAAGTTAGGGGATAGCTGGGGGGGGGTAGAGGTACAGAGAACCGACCATTTTTCCAACATCTTTAGCGATGGATCGTATGTAAGATTTTCACTTGAGTTCTGGGTTGAGTTTACTTTCTAACAGGCGCTCAAGGCATGAAACCTCAGAGTGGGAACATCCGTACATCATGATTGGTGATAATTCTGTGTCCAATCGGCGATGATGGATTATCATTAGTTTGTTTTTCGAAGTATTGAATGTGACCAGCAAGTTTTTCTTCACTGAGCTGTTAGAGCTAAGTCAGAGTAGAGATCAGCTGACAAGTTCTGATCATCAAGAGTTTCTTTGGAGGTGCACCCATATACCGTTTTATCATTAGCATAGATATTCACAAATTATTGGAGTATACTTATAGGCAGATCATTTATGCAAAGTAGAAAAAGATTGGATCAAGAAGCGAAATTTGGGGGAAGTCTGCGTTAATCTCTGGGGCCTCGGATGACCGGCCGTTAACTATTCGCTAAGAACAGTTTGTTAATTGAAAAGACTCTTTCAGTGATTTCGTACTTAGAGAGCTTCTACAGTAATTCTTTATGCAACACCTTGTCAAAGGACTTCGAAATATTTAATGCTATCCTCCTTGAGATGTATTTGTTGTTAGTGATTCTGTGAGTAATGGTAGTTAGGATATCAACAGTGGAACTGGTCGCTCGAAACCAGTACGGTTTATTTAGTAGGCACTGATGCTTTGCTTCTAGAATTTGGATGGAGATTTTCCAGAATTCCCGTGATCCAATTTGTTTGCTTTCAAAATTGGCTTTGACTGCTTGTGCATAGCTACATTTTGCATTTTCTCAAACTTACTTGCAGTGGCTGATTGCAGGCTGTTCTGAATGCAGCAAGTGTCCAACTATACCGCTTCTTGCGATAGATATTGTAGTATTGGCTACAGTGAGCTATGGCTGTAGCACATCCAGGGGTGAACCAGGGATAACTCTTCGGTTTCTTGCCGGAATTTTTTTATGAAATATAAAACACACTATTCCAGAAAGGATCTATTCTAAGAAAAGGGCAGCAGTTTCGGAGGCAAAATGTTTAAAAAGTCTGATAGAGAAGCTTCTGTCATATAAGATCTGAAGCTGTCCCAGTCTGCTTTCATATACCAAAAAATCGTTCTATGGAACGGTATATCAGGGGATGCCTTTGATTCGGCGTAAACTTTGACACTGACTAGGGAATAGTCTGAAATGTGCTGTGGGGAGTAAAGCTTCAGCGAAATATTTTTCAGAGCAGGATGTGAGAAACAAGTGAAGGATCTTCGAATGATGTACTGGAAGATCCGTACAACTGCTTTAGAGAAGGTAATTGTTTGTATAGCAGTATCATTGGCTGTTTCTTTGTAACAAACTTCCGACCTGTTTTTTAATGCAGCAACAACAACGTCTATTCTTCTGTAACAACCATCAGTATTTCAGTAATGTCGTTCATTCCTATCAATCTACGTCTACTTGCAATACTTAAGGTTATATTGTTTAGATGTTAACAGAATGTCCTGGTTATTAGTTTAAAAGTATTTTTCCCAGATGTTGCTAAAGTATTTGCATTTATTAACTACTCAAGTGTCATTCAGCTTTTCATTGAAGGGAAACAATAAATTAAGCATTGAAAAGCATTTCATGTGGATTTTCCTTAGTAATTTGGTACTCACATTAATGATGACAAATGCCAAAACTAAAAAATGTGTATTATAAAACAAATTTTAAAACATTCTGCTAACTTTTGTGACTTGGCTTTGAAAAGAAAGGTAGATCTTTGTGATATAAAAGTTAAAAATCAGGCTATAAAATAAAAAAATGACCTCCTACTTTTAAACAAAATCGTTTATACAAAAATATTGGAACATCTAAAACTATTAGATATTATCAAACTTACCATCATTCTGATAGAATGAGATCAATCAGCGTAAGTCGAATTTACTTACATAGGAATAGTTTGATTATGCAATACGCTAAACATTTCAATTTCGGGAGGTAACCGAATGAAAAGTAACAGATCATACTTTTTATATTTTTGAATAAAATCTAATCACAAAGAAAATCGTAGAAGACTGCTGTCAAAACTACTGCAGTGAATGAGTATCACTGGTCTTCAGTGATACTGATCTAACTGATACGCAACAAAGTACTAGGGTTTTGCAGAATAACGTTCTATATTTATCACCACCGGCTTCTTGTTTTCCCAAAGTGTATTCCTCGGGATAATGACACACTCATGAGTTGCTATCAAAATTATTCGGAAGGAAGCGAAGCTCATCAGGCCATTCAATGTACAGTCTTTATGCTTGTTAGCTGATTGAAAGTGCTTTCAGCGACATGCATTGCTAATTATGGCTTATACTTCACAAGATAATAATTGCAATAATCAAGAAACTGATATTTATGTTTAAAAATAGATTATCTTCAACCGTATATAAACTATAGTTTAAGAATATATTTTTTATTACCTATGCTTTTATAAAAGTTGATAGAATTAATAATTTTATTTTGATACTATGTTACAAGCATAAAAAATTAAAAATTAGTGAAATGCTAATTTTGAGTGTGATTTATTGCTTATAATTTTATTATTTTCTAATCTTAAAATAAAACCGGCAAATAATTAAACTATACAATACTTAAGGAAAAGGGTTAAACTTAGGAACATTAAGATTACCTTCTCGGTTATCCATCGAAACTGCAACCCACCGAAATAAGAAAAGAAGCCAGTCCCCACCGCGGGCCATTTAAAAGATAGTTCGCGCAACGGATTGGTTGTTACAAACATCCAATCGGTTGTGCGGAATATGTGGTCTTTCTTCCTCTTATTCTTTAAAAAAGCCAGAGTAGCTGTTAGCGTTTAAATGGGAGGGGGAATCAGGGGTTGATCTCCCCTGATTGGGTCGATTTGGTGATGGGGACTATGATGTTGAAAGACCCGAAAGTCTCTGATGAACCAAGTCAAAACATCACTGACGACCCCATCGGGCGCCTACTTAAAAGCGTATTTTTGAATTATTGTTTGATGTCACAGAATATTTAATTGTACCCAATGAGTTTTTTTTTTGTTTTAAATTTTGAATTTAAGAATTATTGAATTATCATTTTCTGTTCAGTTGCTCATCGCCCAACCAGCAGCTGTTGGGCAATATCACCAATGTTGGGAAGCCATATACACTTGGAAGATTATGCCTAATTTTTCAAATAAAATATATTTAATCCAGAATAAAGATTATTAAAAATAAATTAAATCCGGAATACTTATCGGTTTCTATTTAAGAGCTTTTAGTGTTTGTTGACATTGATATTTAATTGAGGAAGAGAATACACTGAAAATAATTTTAAACATTTTCGGCAATTTACATTCCTTAATTCCACCTAGCTCGGACCTTCAGCAAAATCGCCAATAAAATCAATCATTTCCGCCATTTTTGATAACTTGGTAAACAAAAGTTAAATTCTCCGTTTAAAAATCTTGTAAAAATCAATTATATCCTTTTCAAAAGTTATTTGAAGAAAATTAGAAAATTTAAAGTTTACTTAATGTAATTAGAAACAAATATTACTTAATTTTTTAGCAGAAAAAAATAGTTGAAAATAAGAGAAGCATGTTTGACCGTGGTGATTTGTTTTGAAGGTGTGAATTGTCGTTTACGTCGATATATCAACAACTAACGTCAGGGTAATTTATCGGATGGAAGAACAGAAGTGACAGTATTTTCGAATTTTAAGTGAACCAACTTATTTAAGTATAAAGTATTTTTTTAAAGTTAAATACTTTCAAAAGTCTAATATTTTATTGATTTTTAGGTCCTTTTTTAACGAAGATATGTCCAAAGCCTGCACTGTTTCCGTCCTTAAAATTGAATCTAAAAAAAGAAAATAATTAATAAATGCAGTATGTCTTTCACGGAAGAACAATAAATTAATCCTACTTATTATAAAACGCAGATTGTGTGTGTGTGTGTGTGTGTGTGTGTGTGTGTGTGTGTGTGTGTGTGTGTAACGTTTATATATTGGATCGAATTTCCTACATTTTTTAGCCGATTTCAACAAAACTTCACAGGACTACATAAAATTACCTTTTGATGGTTCTAACGGCGCCGATAATGGGAAAAACAAAATTGTTTTTTAACAAAATCAATGTGAAAACACGATTAAGACACATCGTGAGAATGAAAGGGACAACTCATCCACGAAAATGTAAACAAAAGAGCATAGCATGATGAAAAAAAGCCGAACTTGACGAAAACAAAATTTTATCGTCTAATGTTCATATTATTATTAAAGAGGAAAGATCAAAGTATTTTTTTGGGTATTTTTTTTACATTTTTAATCGTTCCTAGCACGTCTGAAATTTTCGTTAAAAATATTGTTTGTTTTTGGTAAAAAAAAAGGACAGATAATCAATCATTTTCAATCATTTTTTTCGATTTGATAAAAAATCTGACTCTGATATTCTTTTAAAAATCAATTACCATTTTTTCAAAACTGATTTTAATAAAAACAGAAATTATACTGTTTATTTAAAATATTTTGAACCAAGCTTAACTTAGCTTCTGCGCCGAAAAAATGTAATTTGAAAATAAAACAAAGCAGGTCATAACCTTTCGCGTCGCTTGACGATTGACGAAAGGCACATTCATGACGTTTAGATAACTTACGGGAGGATAATTCTTTCTACCTACGGATGGAAGGAAGTGAAATTATTTAAGTGAACAAATTATTTACCTCGTTACTTTTAAGGAAAACTTTCAGCGCTCTAATTTTTTATTTTTTTTTTGTTGTACTTAGCTTTCAATTTTACGTTTACGATGCTTTATGGAAAATATAAAGAAATTAAAAGACTGTTAATAGTGAGATTAAATTTCATAAGAAAAAGGTATCTAATTAATTTAGGTACCTTTCTTATGAAATTTTATCAGAAGTGTACATAAAATATTATAATTTTATGTACATTTATTACATTTTACTGTGTTATTTGTATTTCCATTCATTTTATTATTAATTTTGATATTTCATTTATGGAAAAATGTCATAACTGAGATTAATATAAAAATAAGATCATATAAATTAAAGTTTAGCAGTAGTTATATTTCATAAGATGATACTGTTACTTGTAGGTACCCTTCTCAGTTGAAATTGAAAACTCAAATTAACTTCACTATACCTGTTTCGCAAAAGTAAGGGGCTTAACAGCGGAGGACAATGCTGAACTCAAATAATGCAACTAAATTGTATTCTGGTTGGTCTTCCGTACTTGATAATTACTGTCCGACAATAAACACAAAAATTACATTTCTTAATTACCATGGCTAATCTGATTGGTCCAAATTATACAATTTTCAAAGCGCTAGACAATGACAATCTCACACGGACATTTTGAAAGGTTGATGTTGCTTTTAACTAATGTTAAAATATTTTTTAAAATTCAATTTAAAATTTAAAAAAAAATCTTTTTAAAATTAAAGAAATAAGAAATAATTGTATTAAAAATTCAATTTTCATTGAAAGAATTTTTTGCTTTCAGAAAATATTGTCCATATTCATAAAAACAAATTAAAACAAATAAAAGCATTTGAAACTAAATAATATATTTGTTTTATTGAGTTTTGTATGTTACAATTCACAGATGATTTTCAGACGTTGGCCAAAAAAAAAAAAAAAATGATTTGCATTTTTCAAAGCGTTGTGCTTTTAACTATTGTAATCACTAAAACCGATGGTCTCGAATTTCTAGAGTTTTTCATAAAATTAGTTATGGGGGTGTTAATAAATATAAAAAAATATTTCTGCCATGACTTTAATAAAAAAAAACATATTTTATAATAATTTCGATCATCTGTGAATAGTTTCTGAAAGTTTCATTAACATCTGACAATTATTTTTATTTTTGCAAGATTTTCCAATTTAATGTGTGTAAATACAAAAAAAAAAACGCGCTAAAAATTATCTATGTTATTTACTACCCCTTGTTGCGACAAAGAGAAACAAGGTTTTTTAAATCAAAATTTAGAATATTCTAAAAAGATGGAAAAAATTTAAAAAATAATAAAAAAAAATTTAGTCTATCCTCTTCATAAAAACATAAGCATTTTGACAATAAAATTTTGTTTTCATAAACTTTAAGGTCTTTTTTCATCAGACTATGCTCTATGTTTTAGCGATTCCGTGGAGTGACTTAGGTTAAAAAAAAACCCAGGTTGTTTATGTGTGTGTGTGTGTGTGTGTGTGTGTGTTCCTTTATATATGGGATCGGATTTCTTACATTTTTCAGCCGATAAAACAAACATCCACTTTTTGGGGTGGGTGGGGGTTGGCAGGTAATATTTCTTATTGTCTTGCACACTTTTTTCTTTATTTATACATTCAGAATGCTTTAAAAATTCCATTTACAAGACAATTGTTTATAATAAAATTCTATTCACCAATCGATAGACTCATAACGATTGAAAACAATGTTTTTGTTTGAATTAGGGTTTGACCAATTCGTAAAAAAAAAAAAACTAATTAAGACATGCGTGTCCGTCAACCTTAAACAATAATCTTTGTCAATTTTATTTTTCAGTCTTTATGATGGTCGATACTCAATCTATCTCTTACTGTTATATCCCCGGGCAACGCCGGGCTCTACTGCTAGTCATATTAAAAAAAATAAAATCAAAATATTTAGTGAAATAGGATGTAAAAAAGAAAATAAAATTTTTTGAAAATACGACGATGATGGTCAGTGAAAGAATTTGATACGTGCTAGCCAGAAGGAAAGCAAGCAATTTCTTAAGGCCTTTCTCTTAAGACACGTGACCTATTAATTCTGAACTGTGCATCCATAGTTTTGGAGAAAACGTTTTTAATACATTTTTTGCGTATTAAAAAATACTTTAAAATATTATCGTGTCGCAGATTCTAAT
Organism: Acanthosepion pharaonis; assembly: GCA_903632075.3. NCBI lineage: Eukaryota > Metazoa > Mollusca > Cephalopoda > Sepiida > Sepiidae > Acanthosepion > Acanthosepion pharaonis. The sequence goes on along the minus strand of CAHIKZ030001431.1, from coordinate 314,491 downwards.
AAGCTTTCAAATTTATGATCTGCAAAAATAGATCTTTTTAATAACAATATTTCCAAAAAGACATGGATTGAAACTTAATTTTAAAATATTCAACAACTTTATCACATTTTGTATTTAAAATTAAAAAAAGAAAACAATTCTTGTAAAAATTCATTTTTCATCGGAAAAAAATATTTTGGCTTCAGACAATAGTGCCCTTATAAAATCCATTAAAAGCTTTTTTTTTAATTCAATAATGTCTTAGTTTTATTGGGTTTTGCATTTTACAATTCAGAGCTGAATTTTGGGTAAAACCGGGTTTCGATTTACAAAAAAAAAAAAAAGTCTTCTGCTTTTAATTAATATAATCATTAAATTACACAAATTCCAATTTTCGAGTTTTTACGAAATTAAATAAGGGGTGGGGTGGGGGTTTGTTTTAATAGATGTAAAAAAAAATTGCCATGACTTTCTAAAAAACAGACATTCTAAAAGAAATTTCTAAAATAATTTAATTCATTTGTGAATAAGTTCTGAAAGTTTCACTAAAATCCGACAATTATTTGATTTTTGCAAGAATTTCCAAATTAATGTGTTTTACAAAAGGCGCTAAAAAACTAAAATATTGTTTTTCAAAAGGCGCTAAAAACTAATGGTAAATATTATGTGACTGCTGACGATTTTTAACCAAAATTTCGAACGTGCTAGAAAGGGTTAAATAATAATATAAACATAATATGATTACTTTCATTATTTGCATAAGGCCACAAATATCTCCTGAGCAGACCAAGCATACAAATGAATACAATATGGGAACTAGTAATAAGGAGTGTTAGAGAAAAGCAATGAATAACAACAAAAAAATTGCAATATAAGCTCTGGTAAAAAAAAAAATAAAAAAATGCTATAATAATAACAGAAAAATTGCAATATGAACACTGGTAAAAAATGATTGCTGAGAGATTATGTTTATAAGTCCCAGATATTCATACACGGATGTCCTCAAGGACACATGGATAAAGGGGGTTGGTTGGATCAAGAGACCCAAAGAGTCGTGAGTTTAATTACCAGCAGTGGTGAACAAAAAACTAGGTGAGTTGAGTTAAACAGGAAAATAACTGAGGCATCTAGAAGAATCTACCCCATTGGATGAAATAAAGAAAGCCGGAGCGCACGACGGCCGAAACGTGGTTAATGTGGCAATGAAGATGAGGACAACAGTCCAAATAAGCAAACATTTTGACCATAAAATATTTTTATTAAGTATGCTGTTTTTTGTTTTCGGCGAATTATTGAAAATACTTATCTTATTTCATATTCTCAAATCTAACTGAAATCAAGTCGAACGGAAACATAAAGTTTAGGAATTTGACTATATTGATTGGGAAAATTCAATAATAATAATAATAATAATAATGAGGACGCTCGGATTGGTCATTTGCTGCTGACGTAATGATGACGTCAGAAGTTAGAAAACAAAAACCCAAGTGTAAAGGAGTTTCCTTTGATTCGAAAACCACTTTACAACTTCACCTACATTCCGAAATTTCATATTATAATGTACCAACACAATGGCAATTCTATTGTACATCGGGCGTCAAAATTTAAAAAATATATTTCTTGAAAAGAAATCGTAAGGGAAGATCTAAAAAGAAATATAAAAGTAGATATAATAAAAATATTTTCTTACTGATTTTTATTCACAATTGCACAGAAGACAAAAGAAAAATAATGTTATTTGTTTGCATGTGCCTGTATATATATATATATATATATATATATATATATATATATATATATATATATATATATATATATATATAAGTATAAGTCAACACCCAGAGGTGACTGTCTGTATTTTTTTTTTTAAAAGCCTTTAATAATTATTGCATATCTTTTCTTTATCATTTTCATTCTTTACTTTAATCCCGAGAAAAATTACTATGACTCAATATTTAAGAATATACATAAATACACACTTAAACATTTCTTTTCTTATATTTTTTGGGATCTGATGAAGCCTAGAAAAGCAAAGTACGTAATCAAATCTAGTTTCAATGAAACGTTTTTCCTTTATCAAATATATATATATATATATATATATATATATATATATATATATATATATATATAATATATATATATGAAACCTAAAAAGCAAAGTACGTAATCAAATGTAGTTTCAATGAAACGTTTTTCCTTTATCAAATATATATATATATATATATATATATATATATATATATATATATATATATATATATATATTACTGCGAATAATGCAATACTGAATCGAGTTCTCTCAGTCACTGTGTTTATCTAAAAATAAATACGCTTAAATTCAACTTCGTCTCTGCCCTGTGCCAACAGTTTCTCCGACTGACGGCCATTTAGCCGGGTTTCAATCCTAGATAGAGGCAACCGGACTATGATACGGCGAAACAGTCTGTCTCTGGATGACTATATATATATATATATATATACACACACCTATGTGCGTGTGTTTATTTAAGTGTGTTATGTACGCCTACGTGTGCCTTCATTTTTATTCTCCATAAAAAATAAATTAGTAATGTGACTATAATATCGAATAATCTATTCATTTTAATTCAAACGAAAAAATATAAATAAATTACTTTGAATGAACTTTTACGATAAGGATATAAACAATCGGAGAATGAAATAGGGTTTTATCGGCGGAACCCATGTAAAGATTATTTGTTTTATATATTAAAACCAAGCCCATACCTCTCACAGGCGATCATGTAACTGGGGACTCTTAATGGGAGCGATGTGAATTTTCTTAGATAATCGATATAACAGTTGCAAACAAAGAGAAAATTTCCCTGTGATATTAGTATGATGTTTTTATGTGTTTTACATACTACAGGACGACAATGAGCTAATTGGTAAGTTGACGATTATTAACGAATTCGTATAAAGATACAGGTAACTTTGGATAAACAAATGTATATGCATAATATTTCAAGGAGTGTTTTTTATTTATTTCCATGTGTTTTTTTAGAGAATTTGTACTTGAGTCAAAAGATCATATTGTGGTTAAAAAAAAGGATCTGCACCAGATGATAATATCAAACAATGAAATATATTTTGTTCAAATCTGATAATATGTGCTTTACGAACCAAAATATTAAATTATCCTCATTTTAATTGTTTTCTACAGAAGTTTTTGGCTATAGTCTTCATTTCATATCGTAAAATAATACAAAAACAAAGTTCAAACTAAAATTTCAGCATCCAAATTTCCAGTGCGGTCTTGTAGTCGATTAAACTAAGCAGAAAAATTCACTGAATATTAGACAATATAATTTCATAGTCTCTTTGTAATGAACATGAAGATTTTTGTTAAAGAATTCTTGCAAACTACTGATTTGATAGCGCTGAACATTACAAAACACAAAAATACCGACTGAACAGTGGTATCCAATGGAACTTTTAAATCCCCATGATCTATTTCTTTAAAAAAAGTTCTATACTCATGATAATAAAAAGCAGTATCATTGAATTTTTCCTCCTTTTCATGTGATATATCCTGCTATATAAAAAAAGCGCATTTTAATATCTTTGGGGATACCAGTTTCTAGGTCTGGCAGATGATCAAATGTTTGGCATGCCAATTCACCCAACAGATATCGCATTTTGAGCAATTATAGCTATACTCTCTAATATCAACTTTCGCCCGAAGAAGTAATTTTGTTTTTTGAATATGAAATTTTTGAATAACATTTTGTACTGTAAATACCGCCAGAACCTTGTCTCAATTTACCAAATTGAGTTTCAAGATAGTCTGTGGTAAATTCTATAAGAATGATGAAATTGAACCCACTGTCAAGTAAATGTCTGCAAATATCAATTAAACCATTATATGTATGCCCGATAGCCATATTTGTGTCTCTTGTGAAGGATTTTATTCTCTTTTCTTACTTTCCTCTCATTTGTTTTGCCATACTTTCAGAATTTGCAAGAAATGTCAAATTTCCATCAATTCGATCTGATACCATTCTTTTCAATGAATCATTTATCTTGGTACTTCCATAAATATCTTTTGTACTCAGTATATTCCAAAATTTAAAAACTTCTTCGATGAAAGTAACAGTTTATCTTGTCTCATCATCCTGTAATAATGAATGAGTTTTCATTGCAGTTACAGTCTCATTACAAAACACTTTTTGTCTCTCAACTGGTTTTGGAAGAATCGCTATTTCTGTTAGTTTTGATAACTTAACAAATTGATTTTTTTTCATGTGCAAAAAGATGTTTCACTATTTCCCATTCTGTTTTCATTTCTTTACTATCAGAATAAAAGAGTAATTCTAAACAAGCCTCAATTATCTAGTTATTGCGAATAGTTTTAGATATATGTACATGATCGAAAAGCAAGTATAAGCCATTTTAATAATCTAAGGCTTATTTACAACAGTATCATTTCTTGAATAAAGCTTGATTAGTCCAATTATTGTCACAAATAACTGCAATTGCGTAACCTTTCAAATGATTGACTAAATCAACAACATTTCTAACATTCTGAAACGAAAATTCCGGATTTAGTTTGGCAAATAAAAAAATAAAAATTTTGGTCCGCCATGTAAACATTTGATCATAATATCAAATACAGTTTTTGCTAATATATCATATATTATGCCTCTTGATTCCTTGGGGAACATAGGGTCGCAACAACATCTCCCCAACGGATGCGGTTCTGGGCGATCCTTTTCAGCTCGGCCCATGTTGTACTGGATGCCTTCACCTCTGCGTCAAAATTCTGCGCCAAGTCTGTTTTGATCGACCCATTTTTTGCTTCCTTGCGGATTCCAGTAAATGGCCTGCCTGGTGACACTAGAAGCAGGCTTGCGGAGTGTGTGGCTGACCCATCGCCATTTCCGTTTATTGATGTGAATCTTGACTGTTGCTTGTCTGGTTCTGTCCCGCAGTTAGTTTTTGCTAATGCCTCTTTAGAATCATTAGCAAAACCAAATAAGTTTCAGCCTTAGTATTGTAAGCTCACTTTAACATAAACTGCATCAACTATGATAATTTCTTTTTGTTCATCTATCTTCAAAACTTTTCATGTCATATCCACTAGTGTTTTCACGTTGGGAATTTGTAATGATCTCGAATTCTGTTATAAAGAGACCAAGATTGGCAAAATATTCGAATGCTCGGACAAAAATTTCCGACTCGTAAACCTTATTGCCAACTATTCGTGGTGACATATCTTTGATATGTTTTCTTAAAACCAGTTTCTATCGTTCAATTTTCAAGTTACCAAGGCAACGAATTGTTTCCTCAATTTGGGACCAATGTTGAAATATATATATTCTGTTTTTCAATAGGGGAGAAGTGAGTCAGTGTATATCTGCATTGTAACATTCAAACGTCAAGTTATCAGCAATTTTAATAAAAAAAAAAATAGTTGGAATACCTCCAGTGGAAAAAAAAAAAAAAAAAAAATGAAAGGACTGGGTGAACTGTTGTTTGATTTAATCGTTGCTGTAAATTCATGATGTTCAATATCAGCACACAAATTTGTAAAATTCTCAATTCTATCTTTTTTTAAGAAATGGGTTAACTCATCATTTTGCACACTTCGCACAGAAGCGGAACTTTTTTTTGTTGTTCATGGTTTGGTAAAGGACTCGGTATCACACTTGATGGCAAATTATTGAATATTTATAGAGAGGTTTTGGACCGTGCTTTTCCCTGAACAAACACGGTTTCATAACCAGTGGAAATGCATTTTACAAACAACAATGTCTGGGTGGTTAGGGGTGTTATCTCTTGGTATTACTTTTAACCATCTTTCTCTCTCATCTTGATCTTTTGGGAGACGAAACATTCGTACCTTATTTTGCTCATTATAATTGCCTCAACAGGCTGTTACACAGCACCTTTTAACCATTTTGAGACATATTCAACAGTAGCACTCAAAAAAGTCTTTAACAAAATTATAGATTAAATTTTCCCCGAATTAAAAGAATTTAAGTTTTATAAATCAAAACAGTGGTTAGTCAGCTTTTTAAATTTTCAGTGTTCACTACGAATGTAACTTCAATATATATTCTAAATAAGAAAAAATACTCGTGATGAACTGAGATTATAAGAAAAGAAAACTTTTTTTTAATGCAGCTGAAATACAAAAAGATATTTTGAGAAAAATTTCATCAAAACAATTTTTTTCAGCGGACACGTTGTTATTGCACAGAAAAAATATTCATGCAAAATTATTATATAAAAGTTTATCTGAATATATCAAACAGATAGGCAGATGTGAGAAATTAAAATAGTTGTTAATAAAGTTGGAACATGATTGAGTGTATTCAAAATACGGCGGATGTTTAGTTAAAAAAGCGTAATTTTTAAAACTTTCAAACAATATTTCTTAAATATATACTACTGTTATTATAAGGAAAAACATTTGTAGAAAAAATATTTTCTATATTCTAATAAATTTAAATCCAACAAAAATTACAAATTTATAATAAATACCAGCAAATTACGAATATAGGAAAGCATGCTATTTTAATTGAGCATGCAATATATAAGAATTCTTGTTGAAAATACATCTATATTTTGCATGAAAATAATAAATATGAACTAAAAATTCTTGAAGCTATCTGTATTAAAAAATTGAAACCAACCCTTAATAAATTAATTATGAATATTGCACAAATGTTTTAAAATTTTTAAAGTAAATAGTTTAAAATATCTAGGTTTTAACTAATTGTTTTAAACAGTTTTTTTAAAGATTTAGGCATTTCAATAACTTAGTTACCTCCTTTGATGTTTGCACGTATGTCTATATGATAAAATTTAAACAATGTACAGTAGATAACTTTAGCGTTTTTTCGCTTCACACGTAAAAATTTAATTTTTAGATGAACACAACAATTTTATCTTGGAAATATGATGAACGCAACAGTGTTTTTTCTTCGAAAAAACAAGACCCTGATGAAGACATTGTGCTAATGACGAAAGTACTCGGAATAAAATGAATATGCATCAACATGGTAATTTTCTTACTTCCTTTAATAAGGATACTAAGAAACTTGTCCATAATTATTAGAAATTCCTATAAATATCAAGTCTAAATTATTTAATGAGACATTTCTTTTATGAAAACATGTTACCAAAATACACGCAATATATATATATATATATATATATATATATATATATATATATATATATATATAGAGAGAGAGAGAGAGAGAGATTAATATATATATATATATATATACATATATATATATATATATATTTGGTTGGATAGATGTGAGTTTGTGACCCTGGGTTTCACGCTTTAGCGATCGTCAGACAATGTCCAACCAAATATGTTAGCTCTATCTCTGATATTGAGCGCTTTCTAATAAGTACCGCGCATATAATATATAAATAATTATACATATATATTTATTTATATTTATATACACTTTTCACACACACACACACACACACACACACACACACACACACACACACACACACACACACACACACACACACACATATATATATATATATATATATATAAATCAAGTCACGTAAAGCAAAGTGATAATGCTACTAAGAAGCAAAGGGTTACTCGGAGTGAAAGGGAATGAGAAAACTTTGGTAGGAACCGGAAACTCGATCCTAAACAAGCCGGAAGTGATAAACCTCTACTCCTGTTCAAAAGACAAGGGAGGAGTGTAATATATGGGGTGACTGAAAAGTAACTCCCCATTTTAAAATACTTATAATTTATTTGCTAACTATAATTTTTACAAGAAATGGATATGATAGAAAAGCGGTTAGCATGAGGTTCTGTTTCAAATTCGATATGATCACTAGATTTCTCTACCAGCGTCACGAGCTGCTCGGGTATCGCGTCAACTGATTTCACCAGGAACTCTTGTGGTATAGAAGACATAACTTCTTGTATTCGCCCTTCAAGTTCTTCCGAAGTCTTGGTTTGGTATAGTAAACTTACTCCTTTAACCAACCCCAATGTATAAAATATATTAAATAAGTAGTTACTTTTCAATCAACCTGTATATATATTAGATATCTCCAACGAAAATATATTTTATTGAAAGATATTAAAAATTTAAGAAGAGAGTTCTTAAATTTTTTCTTATTTTCACAATGGCCATAAGAGCTCAAATTTGCGCCTTGCAAAGAAAAAACAACACCTTTAATTAATGAAGATTAAATTAAACGGCTACAAGATCAAAATTTTTTCTTGAATCGGTAAAAATCACAATGGCTGTTATCTGAGTGACAGAAACTCAATATTGTAAACAAATAAAAATAATAATTTATTTACTTTTATTTTTCGTGAGTTTACGATCGCAACATCTCAGCATATTGTTTCCGATCGATCATAACTGTTTTGAGTTCATCCAGATTTTCAACGCCACAAGGACCTGCTAGAACTGCTCAGCAACCTTGATATATTCGGGAAAGATAGAATAATTAAGAACCTATGCTGGCAGCAAAAAGCATGTATTCGCATCGACAATGAGCTCAGTGAATATACAAAAATAGAAAGAGGCGTAAGGCAAAGATGTGTCTTCCCACCGGACTTATTCAACCTATACAACGAGGCAATTCTGAGGGAATTGGGGATCCTACCAGGATTCATCATTGGTGGCCATAACCTTACCAACATAAGATATGCAGATGACATGGTACTGATAGCAGACACGGAAAGAAACTACAAAACCTCCTACAGAAGGTAGCGAGGAAGAGCGACAAGAAAGGGCTAACCATAAATTAAAAGAAGACAGACTTCATGGTCATCAGATGAGCCCAAGACTTCATGGTCATCAGATGAGCCCAAGACTTCATGGTCATCAGATGAGCCCAAAATGCGATTTGCAGATCCGGGGGCACTAAAATCAAACATGTGCGGATGTTTAAGTATCTGGGAAGTGTTCTGACGGAGGACGGTAGGTGCGACGCTGAGATCCGAAGAAGGATTGGGATGGCCAAGGATGTATTCCAGAAGCTGGTCAGAGTACTGCGAAACAGGAGGATTTCTATGGTAACAAAGAAAAGAGTACTGAAGTGCTACGTGACATCTGTCCTCTTATACGACAGCGAATGTTGGACGCTATCCTCAAGGATGAAGAAGAGACTCGAGGCGGCGGTGATGTGGTTCTACAGAAGGATGCTGAGGATAAAATGGACCGAGCATGTGAGCAACGATGAGGCCTTGAGACCTTGGAAAGAATGCAAACAAGGAGGAAACTTATGCTTAACATAAGGAAGAGGCAGATGAAATTTCTTGGACACGTGATGAGAAAGGATGGCCTGGAGAATCTGATACTCACGGGACGAATAGAGGGGAAAAGAGACGGGAGAAAGCAGCGCATGACATACATGGCCGGTTTGGGCTGGTGGATGGCGGAGCGTGGTCTGGGGGAGTTGGCAGAAACACAAAACCTGTTGAGAGCCACAAGGGATAGGGGGAAGTGGATTGCCATAATCGCCTACGCCCTGAAAGGACACGGTACATAAAAAGAAGAATATCTAGGAACATTACGGTTTACCGGTTATTGATCTTTCCTCATTTAGATGGTTGCCATAAAATGAGTGTTGATATAATTTATCCTGGAAAGCGCAAATAATGTTCAGCAAGCTTCATTCTTCTGAAAGTGATCTTATTTTTCCGAACTTTATTTCATTAGACTCTATGCGAACTTTCTTAATGCTTCTGAGAACGCCTTTTCTCTTTCACTTAATCGCTACCACTGTTGTTATCAAATTGCATTTAAATTTGTGCGATGATCTTATTCTATTTTTCGTTTGGGACATGCGAAGGATCATTTGCCCTTTCTTTCTCTCGTTTGTTGTCGGCGGAAACATCACCTTACCTTTCATTTAAAGGGAATTAGCAGTAAGCGCATTAAACCATAAAAAAGACCAGTGACAATTAGCCGTAGTTCACGTTACAATATAAAATAAGTAATATTATTTGTTTAATTCACAGTAAAAATATTTTAAAAGCAAATAAATACTATTTTAATGACATGATAGAGGCACTATGGAGTAATGGATTGCGTCTCGGCTTGAAGAATTGGAGAGCTGAGTTCAGATTCCAGTCGAGTTCATTACATTTACTTACGTGCTAATAATCTTGGCAAAGGAATGAGTTCAACTCTTATACCCCAGCTATGGTTAAATAGCAGAACAGTCTGGGTTCTGTAGTTTTGGGTGGCAACCGGTGTAGGAGAAGGAAAAAATCTTAATTCAAATCCTCCAACTATCGGTAAATAACAGGGCAGTTAAGGTTCTGTAGCCCTGGTTGGAAACCAGGCTAGGAGAAAGACAACTCTGAATTCAAATTCCGGAGCCGGAGTCCCTAAACAGTCTGAAGTTATGTTCAATTTCGTTCTGTCAACTCTTGCGACAACAGATTAGAATCGATTACATTACAGACCCTTCTTTGAATTTTGTCAATAATCTTTAGATATACAGCAAGATTATCAAACCAGACATGGCAACAGTATTCAATGCACGGACGAATGGTAGATTTATAAATGTCAAAGATGGATCCTGGCGAGAAAAGTTTTCTAGTACGACACGTGAACCAACTTTCCTAGCTGCAGATCTGGCAATTGATTCAATATAGTCACTCCACTTCATGTCAGTGCAAAGCGTGAGCTTAAGAAGGTGCAAAGTGCTGCTCTATTGCACGCAGAAAATTTTTCTGTGGTGATTAAATTAAATCTGTTTTGTTTTGGAGGCGTTAAAATTTAAAAGCCATTCATTGCCCTAGTTAACTACTGATCAGAGATCCTTTTCGAGAGTAGTTTTACTTTGTGGGATCTGTCGGAGTTGTTGAGTAAATAGTTATGTCATCTGCATAAATACCTAGTTTAGAACTAATGACATCAGGAAGGTCGTTGTTGAAGATAAGAGACAGCGTAGGTCCAAAGATAGAGTCCTAGAGTACCCCGGTATTAGTAATAAATGATCTTCAGTACACGATTTGTTAGGAACAATTGGATTAAGAAGCCAAATATTCGGCTAGTGACAGCGTAACCCTTGAGATTGTGGAGAAGGCCAGAATGCCAACCCCTATCGAACAACTTTACAATATCTAGAGCCACAACCAGAGCTTCGCCATTCATATCTAAAGCTTGATAGACAAATTCAGTGATGGCTTTTAACACATCGGCGATAGACCTGACGAAACGGAAGCTATATGTTTTATTCGTAAGGAGGCTGTGTGAAGTAAGATGCTTAACCAATTTGGCGTTGAGTAGAGCATTGAGTACTTATTTTATTATTATTATTATTTGTTATTATTAACTAATAAGTAAACAAAAACTACAAAGGGCACTCAGCAGAAATTGACGTCATAAAAATAGGTTACATCAAGAGGTAAGAGACTAGTAGGGCGATAATTTGAAGGGTCAAAAGCTGGAACTACATAAGAGGATTTTCAACAATATGGAAAGCAAGAAGCTGCGAGCATTTATTTTAAAGTTTGGAGAGAAGAGGAGCCAGTTCAGCTTTCTTGCAAGCTTGGGCTACTCGAACCGATCCCGATTGATGCAAGCTGTATTTTTATATCAATGTTTTGAAATAACATAATTTTTTCCACGTGATAACCTGCAAAAACATCAATAAACTAAAACTGAGAAAATTACAGAAGGGGGATAACTATGTGAAAACAACAATTAAACTAAAGTACATACTTAAAAAAAACAAACTATATATAGATTTATATTTTAAGCCGATAGGATTGGTTTTGTAAAGAGAGATATCGTTTCGCTCGATATATTACTTTAGGATATGACAACTAAACAACAACTACAAAGGACACTCAGAAGAAATTGACGTCATAAAAATAGGTTACATCAACTACAAAAATAGAAGTATGAATATAGATGCAGATTATATTGTTGTTAGATGCATAAGTAAATAAACTTAAAAAAAATCAAAACAAAACAAAATAAATGGTTTTAATTTGATGGGAAAATTTAGCCGGATTAAAAATAAACCTGATTTGAGAAAAAACAAGTAAAATTTATTCTAAATAAAAGAAAAAAAAATATTTTTTCTTTTAACTACATCAAAAGATTCAGTTGAAAATGAGCATATATGATGAAAAAATGCCTCAAACTTAATAAAAATAAAATTTTAACGTCAAAAAACAAAAAAACAAAAACTATTGAAAATAGCCGTCTTGAGGCTCTAACCTCGTCGGGGGTTTATTCGTAGTACGCACCGCACCGGCCATGCAGATACATGATGTATCTTTATGTCATTATTAAGAGGAAAGAATATTTTATTATTATTATTATTATTATTAAATTATATCTTTAATCCTTTTTAGAAATTTTGGGTTAATTTTTTTTTTAATAAAATTATTTGTACAAAGATTTTTTTAAAAAAACTAACGTTTAATTCATTTGCATTGTCCCGAAAGCTTCATTAAAATCTGACAATTATCTGATTTTTGCAAGAATTTCCAAATCAATGTTTTATTTTCATTTTTATTTTTTTTAATTTTTTTTTCACCGCAAAAAGTCGCTCATATTTCACATACTAATTTATGGTCACCCATGGTGACCATATATAACCAATAAATAAAACATTGATTTGGAAATTATTGCAAAAATCATATAATTGTCAGATTTTAATGAAGCTTTCAGGATAATGCAAATGAATTAAACGTTAGTTTTTTTTTGTTTTTTTTTTAAATCTTTGTACAAATAATTTTATTACATCTGTTAAACACCCCTGCACCTTTTTATTTAATTTTATGAAATTTCGAGAAATTCATTTTTGTGCCGTTTGATGGTTATGAGAGCCGGCACGTCTTGCCTCCGAAACTCCTGACCGGTGGGTAGGAGTCTCGTATTTTTTCTTTTCGGAGGGGGAGGGGAAGGGAGCAGGCTCCGTTTTGGCTTCTGCCGATTTTTTCAGCACTGTTTTATGGCCATCCGCTATTTTTTAATTATTTTAAAACTGATATTACATTGTCAGTCATCAATAATATCCATCGTGTATCTGCATGGCCGGTACCGTGCGTACTACGAATAAACCCCCAACGAGGCTGGAGCCTCAAGAGGGCTGTTTTCAGCAGCATTTTAAAAAAATTTTGTACTTTTTTTTACATAAATTATATTGTCAATCATCAACTATAATAATCGACAAGACCGGTGCTTACTACCCCGAACCTCTCAACCGCGTATGAGCCCCATGCCTAATAGGGAGGGAAGGCAGAATTGCTAATTTCGGAAGCTCTTGTTTTTAAACTGTAATTTTCTTTTTGAACAGTTTTTTTTAAAAAATCAATTAAGAGGTTTATATATCTCGGTAAAATCACTTTTTATTGCGAGATCATTCACTAAGGAGAATCTCTGATTTCTTTTACTAATAGTAATACTAACCGGAAATCCACGGCTAGTAATTAATAATAAAATTTCTAGTTCATATTTTTTACATTTCTAGAAAGATAAAACCGAGAAAGTTATAATAATGTTTAAAGATTTCAGCACATGAAAAGTTTTCCCGAAAACTGAAATACTGTTTTTAAAACAAATTTTTAAGACAATCCCGTTTGATCTCTTGTGAAAAATTAAAAATACTCTGGGAATCACATGAAGCATTTTGTTTGTCAGGGATGTTTTTTCATGTGTTGTGTTGGAATCTTTGTAAAACATTTTTTTTTCAGAGGAGATTCGTCGGCGATTAATCTTTATGGAAGTGTAAATATTTGCGACCAATTTTTTTCGAGTAAAATTGGTGGTTTTTACAAAAAGAATAACATTTTCTCAGATATTTTTAAATACAAAGCCTATTCATTACAAAAGTAAATAATTAATGAATATGTACTGAAATTTTCATTTAAATTGGGTAATTCCCTGATTTTTGGTAATTTTAAAAAAAGCGCTAGCCTTTTTCCCAATTTTTCTTGAGGGTTAGGGACTCCCAGGTTGGAAAACTTTGAAATCAACATGTACAGGGGGCCGACACTATTTTTGGGACACTTTGAAAAGTGTGCTTAAAGGTGTTTTTTGCTGTCGAGAGCTTTTGTGTTGATGAGTAGGTAGTTCAGCAGTAACTGTCCATTCATGGTATGAACATTGATTGATTGATGGGTTTGTCTTTGGTTTCATGTTTTCTTTATTTTTACTTCAACTTAGGCGACACTATTTTTCGGACATGACATAAATTCCGGGTTTTTTAATGATTTAGTCGTCGAACGTCTACAATATGCAAATTTTCTGCAGGTAAATTCTACCCTGGCCATTACATTTGAGTATCTTTACTATTCACTGCGAAAACGTATTAAAATCCTGAAGAAGAATGCATTTAAAAGAAGTTCTCAGTTTGGTCCAAAAGAAGAGAGAAGACGGGCTCAGCATCCGAAAGATCGCCGCTGAGATGAAGCTACCGAAGTCAACAGTTGAATACATGCTAAGTACAGACTATGAGCGGAAGAAGAAGAAGAGAGGACGGAAAAAAACAATTTCCAAGAGAACAGAAAGAAGAATGAAGAGGAGTGTTACGAGATTGTTATCATCTGGAAAAAAGGTGACAGCGAAGAAAGTAAAGGAGAAGTGTGAACTTGACGTCGGTGTTCGAACTGTACAAAGAAAGCTACACGAAATTGGACTTAAGTATGCTAAAATTAAGAAAAGAATTACACTAACGAGAAAACACAAGGAGGCACATCTGGGAAGCGCCAAAAGATGGATAACAAACCATGTCGACTTCAAGAAAGTGATATTTACTGATGAAAAACGTTTTAAGTTCGATGGGCCTGACAGGTGGTGTACATGGTCGAGAAAAGGTGAACCTGTTATTCTCAACAAGAGACAGATGGGAGGAGGAGGAGTCATGATTTGGGGTAGGGTATTTCCGAATGGAAACTTGTGGCTCGAGTGGTTAAAAGAACGTCAAAATAGCTTGAGCTACAGAGAACTTTTGGAAAAGAGAGCCCTACCACTCAGAAAAAGAAATGGGAAGTAATTTTATTTTGCAGCAAGATAACGGCAGCATCCATGTGGTCAAATCAGTGAAAAATTGGATGTGTGAAGCAAATATAACTATTCTAGAATGGCCTGCAAGAAGTCCAGACTTAAATTTAATTGAAAACATATGGGAAATGCTTGCAGAGCTTGTTTATGACGGGCCAGAAATAACCAGAGAGGCTAAACTGTGGTAGCGCATACAATATGCTAAAAATAGACTGCTAGAAACACGAAGAGACGTTATTATCAATATGTACGAACATTATGAAGATAGAATCATTGAAAAAAAGGGTGCTGCCATAAACTATTAGCATTGTTTCTGCAATGTCCGAAAAATACTGTCGCCTGTGTAATGTGAAAATTTGTAAAAAAATAAAAATACTTCTAATTTGAATTCTGCTTTTACATTTGTAGTATTGAAACAGTTTTTAAATGTTATTGCCATTACACTAAAACAGTACAGACTGTCTGTGCTGCCTAAAACTTGAAAAAATAAAGTGTCTGAAAAATAGTGTCAGTCCCCTGTAGTACAGAGGTGCCCTCGGGTTGAGGGTGAGACCCTAGCGCCGGTCTTGATGGTTATATTAGTTGTAAGGACAAGTCCTTGGAGAATATAATTCATCAAATTTATTTATCAAACAGGACCCTCAGTTACGGATACTGCTTTGAATGTAAACTGAATGCAGTAAAACTAGGACATTATTAAATTAGAAAAGATTTTAATTGCTTTTATGAAGATATATTATAGACACTCTTGTCTTAACAAAAAAAGATTTTGAATGAATAACGATCAATTACCAAGAACTGTTTTCATTTAAAAAAAAAACAAAAATGTAATAATTTACATTTTAAATTTTTTAAAATTTTCTCTTAATTTGTAGCGGTTAGGTGATATTGTTATCTAGTAAAACCTATATTTACTAATCATAAATATAAAAGCTTACTACAATTCTCCAGTATTTTAAAAATAATTTTGATTTTTTTCGTGTGTATAAACGTGCCAGATTTTTGTAAATACGGACATCCATACATATTATCAGAAAATAAAAGGGCAACCATACTAAATTTTGATCCGACATATTTAAGTTTTCTTAAATACATAAGATACATAACACACACACACACACACACACACACACACACACACACACACACACACACACATATATATATATATGTTTATGCGTGTATGTGTGTATGTGTTGAATCATAATATATGAATCATTTTGAATATTTATTGTATCATTGAAAATTACGTTAATTTTCGCATTGAAAAATATTCATTAGTAACAATTTCAATGATAAAAGATCCATTCTATTTTTGTTAAATAACATTATATACGCTCAATATATTTTTTGCTGAATAATATTATATACGATTACATATATATTTATTTTTGCCTTGTTCATTTCTGTAAAGTGTAAAATGAAAGCATATCATTTATTTCATCATTCTCGATGTAGAAAATATAAACAAGCTCTTTGTAAAAGAATGTATCGATGAGAACGTCTTTGAATTCACATTTTGAATACCCTCATTCATTTTTCTAAAACCCGTTCACATTCCTTTATATAATCACTCATCTCTCTCTCTCTCTCTCTCTCCCCTTTTCTCATCCTCTCTATCTCTCTCATATTAAAATCGACCGAGAAAACATGTCTATTAAAGTTTTTATTCTATTTTCACTACACCCATATTAGATAGTGCATGGAAAATTTGCACACAACTAATATATTCGGATATATGAATAATCTATATATTAATGTAATAATCTTTATATGTATATATATATAGACGATTCCATTCGTAAAATTATGGACGCAGAAGAGATTTTATTCGTACATGAGAAAAAAAAAAACTATTGCGTGTATATCTACATTTCCACTAATTAACCGAAAAAAAGAGCATAGCATAATAAAAAAGACCCCAAACTTGATAAGAAGAAACTTTTATTGTCAAAATGTTTATGTTATTACAAGGCCGTCTTAACAGCATTATGGGCCCCTGGGAAAACTAGTGTGCTGAGACCCTTACGAAAACCACTAACAGGAATAAAAAGTAAATGGTCGATAATATTGAAAAATATATTTATTTTATTGGCACTTCAAAAAACTGATGTTAAACATTAAAAACATGCTGTACAGCAGCAACTAATCAACATGATAAACATTTGAACAATACACAAAGCTTAAAAAACAATAGTATTCAGTAAGACACATAGATTAGATGTCAGAGTATGATATTACTATGAACTTATAATAAGAATTTCCGGTATTCCTTTTCAGAGAATTGCTTTATTATTGGCTTGAAGTAAATGATCTTCAGGAATAGGATGTCATTTTCCATGCACATGAGTGAAATCCGGTTGAAATGATATTGCCATATTGTGCTACGAAGCTGATTTTTTTAATAATTTTCAGTCTTGAAAAGGAACGTTCTCCTATACAGTTAGTCATCATCATGCAAATGAACACTCTCAATGCAATTTCAACATTCAGGAATACAGATATCAAATTGCCCGAAATTATTTTTCTCTACAGTGCAGGCAGAATGTCACAATATTCTTCAAGATCCATGTACTGCTTAAGATGTTCACATTCATTTTAAAGGTCATCATAATTCAAGTCTTTTTGATACATATTAGCCATTTGTTCACACTTTTCCTTTAGTGCATCAGAAGCAATGGTTTTCAATTCACTTAAGAAGAGAGAGAGAGAGAGAGAGAGAGAGAGAGAGAGAGAGAGAGAGAGATCCATTCAAATGTTCCCCGGAAGTTTACCGGCACTATTCATGGATTCCTCATAGACCAGTGTTTAATGATGAAGACACCAGAACCGCTAAAATAAGCCCAGTTTTTAACTGTTTTTTCACAAGAAACGACGCAGTGTCTCTGAATGAGGCAGTTTACCCTGGAGTCAATTTAACCAGAGACCTGCAGAAATTGACTTTGCTATTTCAATCAAATTTAGTATGTGATACTGTCCAACATCAGGGAAGACTTCCTGATGATTCGGCTGGCCAAATGCTCAGACAAGAACCGGTTTTATTTTTTTCTAAATAAAAGAGGAAAACCCTTAGGAGTTACAGATACACAACTTTAATCTTAGGATTTAGTGCTAACCTCTTTATCCTGAGTTGTGTGATGAAGTATCACACGTTTCGGTACCCCTAGAGGATTGTTCTAGGATGTTGCTGGAGGCGGGGTCACTATCTAATCATGCAACTCTAACTCTACAGTTTTGCAGGAACAGATGAAGGAGGACAACAATTTTGCGATTCATGGTTGCCAATGTGAAGAGGTTCTGGGGTACAGATAAGAGCTACGAACGGACTCTAAATTGGCGCACCAGGATTGTAATCCCAAAACTTGCTTTTGATCCACTGTCATTATACTTACCGGTGTCCACCCAGAACCGGATTTTAATGAGAGAGTTGTGGAAGGGGACTCGACTGGGACGATGTCATCCTTGCAAATCAGGAACAGACGTAGACAGCTCTCGATGTTCGATTTCATCAGTTTCCCCAGACAAGCCATTATTGAGGGGAAACCTACTGATCTCTTTCTTTTTTGTGATGCCTCAAAGAAAGCATACGGTTGCCGTTCACATCCTACAGGAAGGAAAATCGTCATTTTCATTGTCTAAGCCAGGGTAGCCCATATAAGGGATAAAAACTTGCCCACTTTGAAACTACTGGCAGCTATGTTGGCCATTAAGTGTCTACCAGAATTATTAAGGGCATACTCTTCGGTGCTGTTCGAAAATATATACGTAGCATTCGATACACAAATTGTATTGATATGGCTGTTGGACAAACCCCAACAATGTATTTGCTAAAAACAGGATTAAGGACATAAGCAAAATGAAGGCTGAATTGAATGAAGAATTTGCCCTGCCATTGAATTTCCATTTCGTACTTTCTGGGCAGAATCCAGCGGATGTATTAACAAGTGTCTCACAACTTCCAAATTCAAAAAGGAAATGGACCTCTGGTAGCATGGACAGCTTTGGATAAGGCACCACGCTGTTTTCTAGCCAGACCATCCATTGGACTGTCTGAGCTCACACAGTCAGAAAGTAGCACGAGCCACTGTCCTTCGTGCGACCAACAGCGTGTGCACAGAACCGGTTATTTCATTCGTAAGAATTTTCCAAGTTCAGCAAGTTGTTGAAGGTGTTGACAGCCATTTATAGGTTCCTTTATAAGACCCAAAAAGACAAGACCCTGAAAGTACAGTGAGACTGTATTTGCTTAAATGGATGCAGCGACAGGTTTATTCCGATGTTATAAGTTACCTCTCTGATCCAGATGGAAAGCAAAAACCCGCTTTGTTCGAACATTTAACATGTACTCACCAAGATGATCGATATGGAGGAGAAAAGCGATGGAATTTAAACTGTTGTGTGGCGGTCGGTCGAGGTAAAAAATCAGGGAATCTGTTTTTTTTCTTTGTCGATCAGTTTTTACGCTTGTATTAGATTATATCTGATTGGATGGATGAGACTACAATACATTTAAATGAGACCGTCTGGAAAGCTATAAAGGAAATCCCTTTCACCCTCCAGAGAGTTATTGTAGTATCGTAGCCCTTCGCTACTCCCTGCACGTGACCAAGGGCAGACATTATATATCTTGACCTTGACTTTTCTTCATTGCGTTGCTGCACACCCTTCAATTTAACATAGCAAGTTCACTTAGATTCATAATAAGCCTAATTACATTTTAGTTGTTTCAGTGTTACAAACCTCTTTACGAACATTTTTATAATTTTATATTTCGTAGCACCTCTGAATTTATTTTTCTTGAAATTTTTAGTACTTTGCAGGACCATTTAATGTTTACATTCCCTTATCATAAAACCCGGCGACTTCTCGGCGAACTCAAAAGGGGACGAGGAGGAAGAGAAACGCAGGGCGCTTGGACGGCTTATGTACTGAATTACGTGCCCATTTATTTTTGTCTGCCAACTGGATGCTAATTGGGCTTTCCTGTCCATTCCTACTTCCGGCACACTTGCTCTTTATTATTTCCGGCTACAACGGACCCATACTTTCGGCATTCCTAGCCTTTATTACTTTTCAGATCCTTATTTTCGGCAATCCCGACCTAAACTACCTGGACATTGACGGAACATTGGCTAATATTTTTCCGCCGCTTCATCATGGATTTAATCAACGGACTTAACCAGCAATGACGCAACACCAGCACCCATACTTCCGGCATCTCTATCTCAACTTAACTCACCTGGTTGATCGGTGGTGTTAATGGACCTGCTTACAACAGCCCTGAACTTCCGGCATAGGGCCCTGCTTCCGGCTTTCCTGTCAACCTAACTCGCCTGGTTTAGGAAATTGCTGCATGCATATTGTCCAAACTACAAATTATCTATTCCGTACACTTCGGTTAAAATACTACGGAAGGTTTACCATTGGACAGCAACTACTCAATGCCAGCACCGGACATGTGAACTGAACTTTTAAACTGTAGACTTACATGCCAATTTAACCTACAAGGCCTCTACTTTTAACATTTAGTCACAGATATATTATCTACTAGCCAGTCAGTATTTCTCAATTTACTTAATTCTGGCTCCATTACTTGATTCTTTGTTTGCTCATGTTCCTTTAAACGAATCACTACAATTGTATACGATGTAAATAGATTCTGTATTAATTTTAAGTTTGTTGTCATCTTCTTGACTTATCAGATTTTACGTCTTTAATTTTTAAAATGTTAGTGGGCCTCTTGTGACATCTATGCCTTATTTGGGCGCGCAGGCCATATTATATCACCCTCGCCTTCCACTACAATAGTTATTTTATTACGACTGTTAGTCTGTTATACTGTTACACTACTGTTACTCTTACAAGGACAGACGATGCAGTTTGTTGCAATCTGAAACAATACCCGGAGACGCTGTGAAGTGCTACTACAACAGGCAAGAGTTCTATCTTTTTTTCTCCTTTCACATCGAGTTTCGGGTACAACGCTTCTGAGTTGCCTAGCTGTCTGAGTTTCCCCCCTCCTCGCAATCAGTGGGCATAAAAATCCGACGCGTTGAACCTTCGCATCCAATGGTGTTAAATTAAGACTTTATTTAGAATGAAACCTACGATTCTGTCAAATGGGGCCCAGTTATATTAGGTTGGTGCAAAAATAATGACGTAATAATGTCGTTTTTTGACGTATTTTTTAACGTCAAAAACGACATTCTTACGTCAGTATTTTTGCACCAACCTAATATTTATAATCGAACTGAAATCCATATCTGTCAGTATTTATCGATTTATAGGCGCTTTTTTATTTTGATACATGTGTTCAAAAAAATAAGACTGTCGAAAAGTAGGTACGAGTGTATTAATATATAATTTAGTCTTTCCTCTTAATAACAAACATTTTGACGACAAAACTCTGTTTCTCTCAAGTTTGTCACAAATTTGATAAAAACAAAGTGTTTTTTTCATGATGGTATGCTTTTATACAGAATTTTTTTGGAGGTACCTATATGTTATTATCTTTTTAAACATCTATGTTTTAATGAAATTTTCTAACGTTCATATATATTTATTTAAGCACCTCCCCTCCCCAAAAAGTTCAAATAAGCAATACCTGAGTTTAAAATGTATTTTTAAAAAAATGAAACTTTTTAATTTCAAGCTAATAGATTAAATTTGATATTCTCAATGAGCAAAACATTTTTGTGCATTTCAAACTGAATTTAAACTGATTAGAATTTTCCTTTTCTTACTCTCCTTATCAGTAAAATCTATAAATTCGTCAGATCTCTCAACACAATATAATTCTTTTTATTAAAGAATAAAGAATATTTCAAAAATAAAATATATTTGAGAAGAATGATTATTATTATGATTTATTTCGTAGAAATTAATAATTTAATTCAAAAAAAGGGTGAGATAATATATATATATATATATATATATATATATATATATATATATATATATATATATTAAAAACTCATTTGGTTTTTCAAACACTTAAATTATTATGCGTAGGCGCCGGATGAAAAATCTGATACTACCGGGTGTGAGGTTCAAAATCAATATTAAAAACAGGAAGGCAAAAATGGAACAACGAACAGGACGTAACTCACACACCTTCAAAGATCCTACGTAATAAAGAAAGACGGTTCACGTCACAACGTACACGTCCTGATAGAATCCCTGATTCTTTAAAACTGTTACAGAATTCCGTTTGTGAAAAAAAAAATATCCAGATGGAAAAACTGATTATAAAATCAAAATATTATGTAGGGACGACCACGGAATTATAAAAACAAAGCAAAACAAAAAACAAAACAAAAATCAACTAAAAAACGCATTTTAAATAATCTAAATATCTTTGAAGTTAAATTTAGGTTTTACTTCACCATCCCAAGGTCGTTTGTACTGCTTTGTATGTCACCTATTGTCAAAAAAAAAAAGAATACCCCCTTTGCTACATCGGGGTTCAATGACTGGAAGCACATAAATGTTATTGTAGAACATGAAAATGGAGAAAAAAGTGCAAGACAGCATATCTGAAGTGGTTTACCGTGACGTGACAACTTGGAGCCATCACGTTAGCGATTTAGAAGATGGTTGAGAACCGGTGATGCCCATCCACCCGAAGATGCAGTTTGCCAGACATCAAGCTATTACCTCTATCTAGAGCCTCCTATGAGATTTATACTAAGCTTTTCAATTTTTGATTCGTAAATATATTTTCCACTTAATTACAATATAAGCTAAAAGAAAGAAAGTAATGCAAAATTTTACACGATTTTTAAATTATTATAATTAGAATTTTAAAAACAAGTGAAAACAATTTTTTAAAAATTCATGATTCATTGAAAAATATTTTTCTTATGACATTGGTGGTCAAAATATATTTTATTCAAAATATCTATTAAAAGCTTTTGTAATCCACTAATGTCACAATTGCATCTTTTCGTTTAAGATTCGGAACAGATTTCGGGAAAACAGTAGTAGTTTGGAAATAAAAAAAAAGAAAAAAGGTGGATGAGTTACATTATCCATGGAGTCCTATTTTTAACTAATTAAAAGTATTGAAAAGAAAATTTAATTTCTCGAAATTCCATGAAATTAAGTATACGGGGAGGGGGTAACATATTTTAAAAATATATTTTCACCAAGATTTTCTAAAAAAAAGAAAAAAAAAGAAAAATATCAAAAAATAATTTCCTTTACCTGTGAAAAAGTCCTGAAAGTTTCATTAAAATTATTTGATTTTTGCAAGAATTTTCAAATCATTGACAGGAGATTCGATTATGGCGGGGATTGTTAGGGACGCGTCCCCTTTCCTTATTATCAGTCCCCCTCGCTGGTTGAGCGCCATCGTTAACCTCGGGATCAATCGGATTTCCTTCGCGGCTGTTCCTCGGTCTAGTGACCGTTCTCAGCCTAGGAAGGTCTTCTATCGTCATCTAGTGGAGGGGGTCACGAAAGATCCTCTACGTGAGCGATTCGATTTGTCGGAGGAGGAGTTTCGCTCTTTCTGGTCTTGGGCGTCAGCGGCGGATTATCTCAGTAACCCTGAGTTTTCGCTTACCTGGCGATTGGCTCGGAATCGACTGCTTCTCAATGAAATGACCTTCATATGGGGCTTGGCGGATTTACCAGACTGTGAACGGTGTGGCCTTGGTTTAGAAGAAACGGCTTCACACGCCTTCTACCATTGCCCCTGAGTCCGCCCCTTATGGGACCATATCGGCGAGTTGACAGTTCGTCTTTCTCCCGAAATGCTCGTGCTCATTGATCGCGCATACGCATGTGACAATGTGTCTCCCCGGTATTCTGGGGAGAAACGAATGGTGTTTCTTACGCTGCTGGCCACGGTCCGAATGGTGATTTGGACTACGCGAATATCGGAATTCTTGCGAGGCAACCGTCTTTCTCATCAGGATCTAATCCGATTCTTTAAGCATCAGCTCAAGATGAAGATTAGAACTGATAGAAAACGCATGCATTCGACAGTCTTCAGCGAAAGGTGGGTGAAAGAGGCGAGCTTGGTTCGTTTGAACGGGGCGAGCTTTGATTTTTTTCTTCTAGGTCAACCTACGTTACATCGGGGTGGTTTCCTGTGGAGCCCTCCCCTTGGTTAGGTTAGACAAGCTTTTGTGTACCTAGTTAATGTGAATAAGTGTTGTTCCTTGCCTGTTCCCGGCTATCTCTTTGGTTATGATCGAAGTTGAGATTCCCAACCTCCCCAATTTGTTTTGGCCCCTTTTTATCTCGACTGGGTCAGCTTTTTCTTTCTCATGTCCGTATATTTTTCTCCTTTCCCACCCCCTTAGCGAGAGAGCCTCTTGATTTTGCCCAATGGGCAGAATACAGCGGCCTCTCTTTTTTGAGGGCTGGACGGGCCCTACTAGCACTAGTTATGGTTAGTTTGTTTTATGTTAATATTTTAGTTTGTTATTGTGTTCATCTCCCTCCATTCTCATTTTATTCATCCATAAACTTTTAAGTGCACATATATAATCATTAGATTTTTATGGTATGGGGCGTGTTTTGTAGGACCCCCTTGAGAGGATGCGGTATTATGGTGTATGGAGGATTGATTTGTGATGGACGAGTTTTTATGGTGAATGGGCAAACTGTAATGAATGAATGAGTCGTGAATCAGATTAGCTAGGTATAAGATAGTTAGTGACGACCAGCCTCAACCCCTCCCCTTTTTGGCCTTGTGCCATAATTGTGTATTTTGCACAATAAATAACAATTTCCAAATGACTGTATTTTTCACCGGAAAATAGCGCAAAAACACTTATCATAATACCTACTTCAACCGCTGACGTAAAAAAAAAAAAAAAAGATTTTTAACCAAAATTTCGAACGTGCTAGAAAGGGTTAAAAATTTTTTAAAAATAGTAAAAAAATACTTTCTCTTAATATTAACATAAACATTTTGACGATACAACTTCGTTTTTTATTAAGTTTGGGGCCCTTTTTCATCATGCTATGCTGTTTATTCAGTGAAAAAGTGGAGGTACCTAAACAAGATGTTTATAACGATGGACGTCAATTTACGTCGAAAGATATCCTACAGGCGAACATCAAAGCTGCATCAGAGGCAGTCCAACCTGTTACTATAAGAAAATTGACAGATTCCATTACTAATATCGAAATGGCGCTCGTGTGGCCAAATAATTCATTATGTCAATAAATCTTATAACATTATGTTATTATTATGGTTTTCTGTTAAATATATACGCAAGATATAATTAATAAGTATCATTATCCTTCATTTTCTCCGAAAAATGTTTAAATGGACTATTTTAATTCGAAAGCTATTAGCGTGGTTCACCAAAAAAACTGTCGAATCTGAAATAAAATATATATATATATATATATTTTTTTAAGCGTTTCACCCCAAGCAAGGCGAGAAGCCACTAGGACGCAAGGGGTTACAGAAAATTTAGAGCAAGATCAGATAGGAGTGATAGAAGAAAGGATGAGGAGAAGGGTTAGGGGGTGGGGAGAGAAAAAAATTTAAAGATTAAAAAAAAAAAAAATTAAAGAAAATCGAAAAAAAATTAAAATGAGTTTTCGGTAGAGCGAAATTATACTCACACAGGGCAGCAAGTGTTTGTCCGCTTTCTTCCGCATGGGCAAACACACTGACGAGTAGGGTGGGGGGAGAGAAAAAAATGAAAATTTAACAATGGTGTTGTCATATTGTTTAAACCAGCTGGGAAAAGTTTTATCAAAATCAATTCTGTTATGGAGTGAATAGTACACCCTCAGTGACTATATGAACTAGTCCATAACTATAAGAGCTCTAGGCCAGAGGTAAGACTGGTAGCCGTTTGAAGTCAGGTGGGGGCACCGGGCCCCCTATCCTCTGCCCCGTCTTCCCCTTCATCTAATAAAAACATTTTCATTAGACCACATCCACCAAAATCTATGTCGAACTCACCGTCAAAAACTTTTTCTTCAAAACCTTCTCCGGTGAGGACGCCTTCGGGCATGACACCCTCCACTACACCCATTTCAACACCCATTTCAACGCCCATTCAGTCTCCGCTTAAGAAAAGGGGCAGAAGCCCAGAATCGCAAGTTGCAACAGAGAAAAAGAAAAAGAAAGTCAAACCACCATATCTCCCAGGGGAAGACGTGTACCGCGTATCCTGGGAACAGGCGGAAAAGGGTTGATGGGCAAACTAAAACCCGAAGCCCTTAAAAGTTTTAGGAACTTCCGGCACATCAATGGGGTGGATGTGGAGGTGCCGGAAAATTTCAAGAAGGCCCGAACCCTGTTAACCGTCGTAAGAACTGGCCCGGGTACGCGGGAGATTTTAAGCATGATAGAGGAGGCAAAGTCGTCCTTAAAAGTGGTGCCCCAGCTGCCGTCTTGATTGAAGATAATTTAGATGAAACAAAGCAATGTAAAGGGAGGGTCCTGCTTTTTGTTCACCCATCCCTTTATAGGGCTCTTAAGCTAACATATCCTGCGGACATCGGCGGCTTGTCTCAGGAAGATACGCTCGATACTGAGATGATGTCTGGCTCAATGGGACAAGCTGTGGGTGTCCTCACCCCAGCCATGTTCTATCCTGAAGGGCAACCCTAATCGGTTTCACAATGGCACTTTGGTTAGCTAGTTTGAATGCCCGGGGCCTGAGGTCCGAGTCTCGCAGGGCGAGGCTCTCTCGTGACCTTCAGCGCCTCGGGGTGAATATATGTTGTTTACAAGAGACCCGGTTTTCTTCTCATGATCGTGAGGACATACTGTCTAGTGGGTTCGCCCTTTATTCAGCATGTTTTGATGGTTGTTCGAGGGGTGTCTCTTGGCTAGTGAGCAGGTCTTTGAACGCTGCATGTACCCTTGTCTTCGCGGATCCGGCGGGCAGGCCTTGCGTGCTGGATGTTACCATAAAGGATAAGCTTCTTCGTCTCATTGGGGTTTATGCGCCCAATATCCATTCCGAGCGGCCTGCTTTGTTTCGGCAGATCGCGCCGTTCTTGACGACGTCTCGTCGGGTAGTTTTAGCGGGGGATTGGAATGCCGTCCTTGACCCCGATATAGATCGTATAGGGCACAAAAAGGTACTAACAACCCGGATGTGAAACTATTTCGGGACTTTATCGATGGGTTTGATCTCGTCGATAAGTTCCGGAATGAACACCCTCGGGAGGTAGTATGGACTTGGACAACTAGTGGCAACTCGGATCCTGGCTCGCGTGCGAGCTACCTGGACCGAGTCTTAGTTAGAGAGTCGATGTAGGGCTCTTAGGGTGTCCAAGTTTCCATTATATAGTTTATACGGATCATAGGCTTGTCCGGGTTCGTGTAAACTTAGATAAGCCTAAGGTTAGGTTGGCTGGTTACTGGAAATTGAACTGTTCGCTTTTCAGTGATCAGGGTTTCCGGGACCAGCTGCTACTAACGATCCAGAGGGAATTGACGGGAGCGGTTGTGGGAAATGCCTGGTGGGGCAATTTAAAATCTAAAATTCGAACGTTTGCTGCCGACTTTAGTCGTCGGCTCAATTTAGATAAATTAGCGGCGCAAACGGCTTTAGAAGAAAAAAAAGTTGATCGGGCCGTGAAATCCCGTGTTAGTGGAGACATAGTCGTAGCTAAGGCAGAGTTGGCCTCCTTGCTTATCAAGAAGGATCAAGCTCTGGTAGTTAGGGCTAGGTTAAAAAGAATGTCTTCTGAGGCAACGAATATGGCCGCTAAACTGCGTGTAGAGGAAAATCGAAACGTGGCCAGGCGACATATAGCGTGCGTCACATTACCGGATAAGCGGACCGTGACTACAAACGCGGGCATATGTGAGGTCTTTCGAGATTACTTTCAGGAGCTTTTCACCAGGGAGCCCGGTCTGACCTCTGCTCAGTTCGACGCCTATTTAGCTGACTTTCCCTGCCTCTCGGAAGCTGAAGTGGCTAGGTGCGAGGGTTCCATAACAGAGTCGGAAATCTGGGAAGCGCTGAAGCAGGTTGGCCTGGATAAGTCTCCGGGATTAGATGGTCTTCCCTACGAAGTTTACTTGAGGTTGTCGCACGTTTTGTTCCTTTGCTGGAACTGATGTACAACCACTGGATGAGGCAGGGTCTTTACCTCAACGCTTCACCAGGGGTGTCATCAAGTTGCTGCGTAAGGACAAGGACGGTGGGGATGGGTTAGGGAACTTTCGCCCTTTAACGATGTTAAACACTGACTTAAAGATTTTGGCGAAGATCTTAGCCAACCGTTTGCAGCTTGTCCTGTCTAGTCTGATTGGCCCTGAACAGACTTGTGCTGTGAAGGGCAGGACTATTCAGGATAACCTGCATATGGTACGTTTGATCTTAGAACAAGTCGACAGTGAAGCCGCGCTGATCAATTTAGATCAGTCCAAGGCCTTCTATAGGGTTGACCATCGATTTCTGGAGGCTGTCCTTTCGGCGGCCGGTTTCGGAGCCGACTTTCGCTCCTGGATCCGACTCTTGTATGCGACCCCCGGTGCGCTGGTGGAAGTGAATGGGGTAAGATCGAAGCCTTTCGTATTGTCTCGCTCCATTCGTCAAGGTTGTCCGCTATCGCCTCTGCTTTACGTTCTTGCGTTGGAGCCTTTCCTTCGCAAGTTAAAGGCGAATCCGGTCCTACGCGGTATTTCGCTGCCTGGTGCTTCCACC
The DNA here is from genome assembly GCA_903632075.3 of Acanthosepion pharaonis. Lineage (NCBI taxonomy): Eukaryota > Metazoa > Mollusca > Cephalopoda > Sepiida > Sepiidae > Acanthosepion > Acanthosepion pharaonis. The sequence goes on along the minus strand of CAHIKZ030001431.1, from coordinate 285,867 downwards.
TCGGCCAGGTATTCTGCCTATGCTGACGACGTTTCGGTTCTTGTGTCGAGCAGAGCCGAGATTAACGAAGTCAGTAAGCAGATCAGTGGGTATGAGATGGTGACAGGGGCCAAAATCAATCGCGATAAGTCTGTGGGCTTGCGGTTGGGTGCGTGGAAGGGAGTTTCTCTTCCCGGACCTTTCCTCTGGACGGATGGGCCGATCAAGATACTCGGCGTCTGGTTCGGTCCTGATCTCCAGTTGGAAATGAATTGGTCGGAGGTACAGGGGCGGGCCGAGGCCGCGGCTAGTCTGTGGTCTCGGAGGGGACTTTCCCTGAAGGGAAGGGCGGAAGTTTGTGGTTCACACATCTATCCGATCCTCCTCTACCGTCTTTCTGTGCTTCCACTCCCGTATGCCCGACTAATGTCATTAGTCAAGGCCTTGTTCTCTTTTCTTGTGGAGAGGCAAGGCCCATATGGCATATCGCGAGATCTGTTGCCTTCATCCTCTGAGGGCGGTCTGGGGATGCCTAGCATTGAGATTCGTCAATATATGCTACGCATTACCTTTCTAGACCGAATGTGTCGCGGTTTGGATGAGGTGGGCACCTTTTGGAAAGAAGATGTCCGAAAACATTTCCATCCCTGAGAAGTGTGCACTCGTGCGAGGAGGAGGCCGGTCGTACTCCTCGTGGCGAGTGCTCCTTCTATCGTGAATGTCGTCGTGCTTTGAAACTCCTCTTGCGGACGTCGGATGGCCTCTCCGACGCCCAAGCGTTGTCTCGTAAGGCATTATATCGTTTGTTAGTTAGGGGTCCGTTCAAGATGGTCTGATCGACGAGCTCGGTCTTACGAAGCAGGAGGCTCGCTCGATATGGCCTTGGGCGCCTGGGTTGAAATGTCTCAATAACGATGAGGCATCACTCACCTGGCTGATGATTCGCGGGGCCCTCTGGGTCGGCAAAAGACTTTGTTCAGCAGGCTTGGAGAAATATCCAAACTGTCGTCGCTGTACTGGGAATGTCGAGACCATTGGTCACGCCTTTTTTTCAGTGCAAGGCGGTAGTGCCGTTGTGCAAGTTTGTTGAAGGCCTCATGGTTCGCATGCTGCAGGGAAAGTTTTTTGTCCTGGAAGCCAGTTCTGTTTGTAGCAATGTGGTATCGCAATTGACGAAGGCTGAACACTATGTGTTCTGTTGCTTACTAGGGGTTATGCGAGTCGTGATTTGGACGACGCGACAGAAGGGATTCTATGAAGGCGAGAAGTTCACCTCTTCCCAACTGATCTTGTACTTTAGGCATCAGCTTAAAGTCAAGATTAGGACGGAAAGGCGGCGGCTCCCATCATCAGAATTCGGCAAAAGGTGGGTGAATCTTGCGCGAATGTGTAGAGTGAAAGGGCTGACCTAGAGTGGCATTTGGATGTCGGTTAGGTACAGAATTTTGTCATAACAGGGTTGAACATAGGCAACCCACCCAGATATTAGGTTAGACTAGGTTTTCGTTTTTGAATTTTTAGTTTCCCTTTTCTGGTTAACTTAGCTAGTGTATGTAAGCTCATTGGTCCCTTTTTTTTCTGTCCCTATTTTTTACTTTTTGTTTAATTCCCCATCCCTCCCTCGTTAGGTGGTTAGTGATGTCAGTTTTCTGGTGGATGCGGGGCGCCTTTCGTTTCGGGTGTGTGTTTTCGTATTTGTTGTTGTGTATGAATGAGTGAGTGTTTGTGTGAATGCTTGATGGTTTGAATGTGTACTCATTTTCTTAGTCCCGCATCGATTTCGGCCGGTTAACTGATATTTCTGCCACATTCATAGTTTGTGGGGGGGGTTATTACTAACTCAGTTTTGTTTAGTTTTATTGTATATAATTAATTCATTTTGTAAATACTCATTTGGGGATTTTAAAAGTTGTTATTTTATGACCCTCCCCCCATGAACAATATTTGTATATAAGGGGACTAGTTAGGACTTCATAGAGAAACTGAGGTATTATGGTGGACGTAGTAAGAAAGGTAGGAGTGAATGTGTTGTTCTGGTGATTGGACTATTGTTGGCATGTTTGGGTCAGTGTCTGCGACTAGCTAAGTTTAGATTTAAGACAGATGAAGACCGTCATTCCCCATCCCCCTTTTGGCCCTGTGCCACATTTTGTATTTTAAATACAAATAAATATTGCCGTTTGAAGTCAGGTGAAGAGCCTTAGTCCTCGAGACGTTACGTATTTTGTTGGATTATTGATTTTTGAGCATGTTTGACAAGCCTTGGTGAAATATTCATACGAACTGTTAAGTTTTTGATTTTATTTTTTAAAACCATTTTTTGAATTTTTCAGTTTTCAGTTTGTATTTGTGCATTTTGTTCTTTTCTTTTTTGTTTATTTCCTTTCTTGCAATTTTTACCCTCCTCACGGTTTTTGTTTGCTTTACTTTTTCGTATTTATTTGTTTGAATTGTCTTTGGTTGTCAATGTTTTTCTTCTTTTTATTTTGTTTGTACTGGACATTGTTTTGTTTTTCGTAGACAAAATAATTTAAAAACAATTTAAAAAAAGAAAGAGACCCGTTCAGTCGTGTTGGTCGTTTCGGGCCATCATGAGCGAGAACGCCGGCGTCTTCGGTAAAAACGGCCTTGGTGGAAAATAGGCCTAAGAAAAAAACTCAGAATATTATGCGGAACAAAGAAAAAATTGAGGGGTCATTTAAAAAAAATGAATTCCTCACGATCCCAGAGGCTTTGGAGGCCGTGAAAACTAGAATAATATCCCTGCTGACTTCCGACGTCATAAGCCTTAAATTAACTGGAGTCACCAGGGAGACAATGGAAGAGGTCTTAAAGACCTTAAAAATGAACCCTAAGGTGCTGGCAAGGCGAACGAACGCCATATGGTACATTCTTCTGCCAACCGAACAGGATGCTAAGCAGCTAGCAGGCAGTGTGTTGACTACAAGAAATCTGAGGTTGCAAACAGTATATGGACACCCGTAGGACAAAAATAACAGTCCACGGTGTGTCCGTAGATATTTCGGAAGACTGCACGGGAGCCTTCTTCGCTAAATTTGGAAAACTGGAAGAGGTGAAGGCTCTAGTAGGCAAGTCTGGCATTGCGACAGGAGATGTCGAGTTGCAAGTGACTTTGGACCGGGAACGTTTTGGGCAAATACCTAATATTTTGGTATGCAAGGAGAGGAAGATGTGGGTCGTAGTAGAGGGCAGAAGACCGAATTGTTGGTTTTGTGGTATCCTGGGACACATGGCGAAAGATTGCCCAGCGAAACGGCCTCAGTCTTAACTCGGCCCACACTTACACCAGAAGCAGCAGTAGTTACAGAGACCGAGGAAGAGGGGGAAGCGGACAAAAACACTGATGGCGCCTGGAAGGAGGTGGGAAGTGGTAGGAGGGCGAAGAATATATCGTCTCCCCCCAAAATGGAGACTACAGAGAAGCCTCAATCACCACCAAAGGAGCAGAAAGAAAATAAAGAAAATAAAGAAAATAAAGAAAAAAAATGAAAACAAGAAAAAGGCCGAAAAGCCTGAAAAGGAAGTAACGATATAGTCGCAAAAAAAAAAAAAAAAAAAAAAATCAGCAGCAAACTGAGGTAGAGATTGAGGTCGATAAAATGCCTCCACCTAGAACAGCCTCTCTAAAGAGAAGTTGAGAGGAGGAAGAGGAGGTAGAAACATCACATAAGCACTCCGGGAGGAGTAGGGCGGAGAGGTGCATGGACAAAACCAGGTCCCTTTCCGTCCCTGCTTCCTCGAAAGAATCGGTTGAAGCACCCAAATCTAGGAGCCTCCCTTCTTCCCCTTCGCGTGCTCCGTCCACCTCTAATGAAGATTAGATCGGATAGAAAACGATTGCATTCGACAGTCTTCAGTGAAAGGCGGGTGAAAGAGGCGAGCTTGGTTTGTTTGAACGGGGCTAGCCTTGATTTTCTCTTCTAGGTCAACCTACGTTACATCGGGGTGGTTTCCTGTGGAGCCCTCTCCTTGGTTAAGTTAGACAAGCTTTTGTGTACCTGGTTAATATGAGTAAGTGTTGTTCCTGGCCACTTCTTTGGTTATGATCGAAGTTGAAATTCCCAACCTCCCCAGTTTGTTTTGGCCCCTTTTTATCTCGACTGGGTCAGCTTTATATTTCCCCATGTCCGTATGTTTTTTTATCCTTCTCCCACTCACTTGGCGAGAGCGCCTCTTGATTTTGTCTCATGGGCAGAATGCAGCGGCCTCTCTGTTTTGAGGGTTAGACGGGTCCTACTAACATCAGTTATGTTTTATCTTTGATTTGTGTTAATATTTTAGTTTGTTATTGGGTACATCTCCCTTCCCTCTCATTTTTCATCAGATTTTTATATATATTTTAGCATCATGAAGTTTTTATGTCACGGGGCGCGTTTTGTAGGTCTCCCTGGTGAGAATGTGGTATTATGGTGTATGAAGGATTGAATGGTGGAATTGTAATGCATGAATGGGTCATCAATCTGATTAGCTAGGTATAGGATAGTTAGCTATGACCAGCCTCACCCCCCTTTTTCGACCTCGTGCCATAATTGTGTTTTTTTTTTAAATGCAATAAATATCGCCGTTTGAAGTCAGGTAGTTCGCTGCCAGGCTCGCTGAACTCTATACTTTCGAGAGGAACCATGAAGCGATGACTAAGGACAGATTATCGTCTGGGGCGGTAGACAAACCCGACCACGTTTATGCAGGGTCTACGGGGAATTTTTGCGTGAGATTACGGGTTCGGAATCGCCCCACAAAAAAAAAAACAGACTTGTGCCACATCCTGCCTTGTGGGGAGGTTTGGTAACTGCAAGCTGTTTGGAGTGAGTCTTCGAAGTAACTAATACAGGCGTCACGGCAAGCGGCCGAAGCATTACGCATGCAGAATCCTTATACGAAGTACGTTATATAAGTAAGAGTGTGTTATAACAATAGCCGCAGAATAGTGGCGTTATAATAGTGGCGACGAGGGATTCGAACCTCGGGATTTATAACCGTTTTGACGAGGATTGAGAATTCTTACGACTTATAACAGTAAAGATGATGAGTAACTCATACGAATTGTAACTGGAGTTACAAGAATTTCAACTACGTGCGTTACAAAAAAAATCCCAAAAAACAACAAAACAAAAAAACAAAAAAGAAAACATTATTGCGAATATGGAGAACATTTTGTCTTCCATAGTGGAAATTCAACAACAACCACAAGAGAAACAGCAGCAACAGGAATTGTTGGGCAAAATTCTGGAAAAAACAATAAATAGTTCAACGTCTCTTATGCCAGACGCTGTCCAAAACACCATATCAGAATTTATATACAATCGTGATGAGGACTGACTTTTTCTGTGTATTTTCGTAGATATGAGCAAATATTCAGTCATGAATGCAGTGGCTCGGAAGATGAGGCAAAAACAATATTGATGTTGAACAAAATAGCCCCCAATAAAGTATGAAAAATATTGCAATTACATTTTACCGGGAAAACCAGGTGAAGTCAGGTTTGAAAACACCGTACGCATTCTGATAATAATCTTTAGTGACAAGAGCTCTCTGTTTAATGTTCGTTGGAAGTGCTTGAATCTAAAAAAAAAGAGGACGAAGACGTTGTCGCGTATGCTGGTATTGTCAATAAAAGTGTGAAATGTTTAGAATAAACGAAATTCTATAGATATGTTCAAAGGATTAATTTTTGTCTAAGGTTTAACAGCTAAAATTGATGCTAAACACGAGTAAAAGCAGAAATGTAACAAAAAGTGAACAAAATAAAATTAACCTGGAAAAAATAGTGCATAATTTTCAGATAATGCTAAATCTTAAACACGATGCTGAAGAGATTCAGAAAAAAGAATGTGCTTTGGGTCAAGCAAAGGACAAATATAAAAAACAGGAGAATAAATCCTCGTTTCAGATGCGGTAAATTACATCTTGGAAAAGACCGTCCATTTGAAAATGCAGATTGTTACAAATGTGATAAACTAGGACATATAAAATCACACTGCAAAACTAAACTAAGAAAAAATTCTCATAGAAAGAAATTAGTACACAGCATTGCGACGGATAAAATTGTCACAGAAATCAAATGGAAATTTGTAAATATGAAAATAAATAATGTAGATGTGAAAAGGCTATTGGAGACTGATAGTGATATTTCAATAATCACTGAAACCACATCGAAGAAAATTGGAAAATCTTTATTAAAAATGATTTCCAAAGTCGCTATTTCAGTTTCTGGTGAGAAATCATTTTTTTGTCGGGGAAATGACTTGCAATGTCTCATTTCGTAATAAGCATGTAAAAACTAAAGCTTTTGTATTAAAAATACTACGAATTTAAAGTAAAAACAGTTCGAAGACAGTACTTAAGCAGAAACGGAACGGACCGTTCGCAGTATCAGAACACGTTAATCAAGAGCTGAACGGATTCGAAAGAATTGGTGTAATAGAAAAAAAGTTAACCATTCGAAATAGGCTGCACCAGTGGTGTATGTAAAGAAAAGAAATAATAAAATTGTCTTGACTGGATAAGACAATTTTTTAGAAATACATAACTACTTATTACCAATTCGAGAAGAAATGTTTTCGAAGTTGAAAGGCAGAAGAATATTTTCAAAGTTGGATCTCTCTGAAGTGTATTTACAAATTCAGATTGAAAATGAATGTTCTGAATTAACGACTATAAATACGCACAGAGGATTATATAAGTTTAACCGATTTTCTTTTAGTATAAAGGTGGCATCAGTTATTTTTCAAAAAGCTATGGATACCATGCTTGCAGATTGCGACTTCGCAGTGGCGTATCTGGACGACATTTGATCAAAAGTGTATCGAAAGAACAACATGTTGGGCATGTGAAATCAGTTCTGAGAAAACTAAGAGAATACAGATTCAAGCTTAGTGAAGAAAAATTCGAATTCTTTTTGTAGAAAATTAAACACCTTGGTTAAATTATTGATAAAAATGGTAAGCAACCAGATCCATCGAGAGCAAATGAAAATTAAAAATATGTCTACACCAATAAACATGACTACGTTACAAGATTTTTTAGGACTGGCTAATTATTATCAAATTTATGTGCATAATATGCATAAGTCAAGGGCTCCACTTAACGATCTACTTAAAAAAAAGGAGTAAAGTGGAATTGGAAAAAATATCAAAAGACGTTTGAAAAAATAAAAAAAGACTTAAGTCTAATTTATCCTTACCGCACTAGGACACAAAAACAGAAATTATAGTAGCGTCAGATGCAAGACATGTTTCCTGTCAGAACAATGTGATTGGCATTGAACGATATTCAAGTTAAAGTGAAAAGGTAGTGAAAAGGAGGGATGGTGAGGAATGGTACCATATTACGCACGAAAGTTCGTAATTGTTGTGATTGTAGACAGCAAAAACATTATCGTCGGAATTGTATAGATCTTTATCTATAAAAGGCAGGATGTGTGTGTTGTGTGTGTGTGTGTGTGTAACGAATGCACGGCCGCAGTTTTCGACAGATTTGCACCAAAATTTACATGCACATGCTCCAAGTTAGCGGGAAGGCCAAGTCCGACTTTGCATTTCCCAACTCTCATCGATAGTGGAAATAATCGATTTTTTCATGCTTCTACGGCAGTTTTCATGTAGTTTGCGGCCATTTTGTACTGGCCAGAGTGAGAGCCTATAGCTGGCTGCCACGAATAGGCAGGAAGATTCTATTGGCCAGCGTGAGAGCCAACAGCTGACTGACACGAATGTTAACTAGCATGCAAAATAATTAGATAGTTGCATTCGTCACAAATGGGAACAATTTAAAACTGCATGACACTTTACTCCAATTGGCTCATTCGCTTGCTTAAACTCAACGTCGATTCTGATTCCGCAGAACTGAGTTGGATGTGAAAAAGTATTTGTTGTTAACATTCTTTCTTCATTCGGTTTTTCCAGTTACGAGTCCTTTTTTTAAAGCTGATCGTTTTGTGTTCATTTTGTTTAGTTCTTTTTTCGTAAGAGATTTAATGTTTAGTATAGAGCTTAGAAAAAATTCGCAGTGTGAGATAGTCAAGAAGTAAGGCATGTAGCAACATCAGCACGTCAAAGGGCACTCCTTTAAAGGCAAGGAAGGGCAAAAATATTTTAATTCAAGTGATAGCGATTGCTGTACGAGTCGTACGATTTTTAAATCGAGCACGGGCAACGCCGAGCCATGCTGCTAGTATCTTATAAAGAATCAAAATGAAAGAACTAAAAGAAAAATAGGTCGGTTAGAAGAAAGATCTGCATAACATGAAGATTAAAAAAAGGTTTGAAAAATTAGAAGCGGAGGTGAAGTGCTGTATTCGGAGTATTCGGAATAGAAGAAGGGAAATAGAAATGATCAGAAGAAAAACCTGAGTAACGAGACATTTAAGTGTTAAAGTTATAAGATGAGCGAGACTTAGGAAATGATAAGCGATTACATAGCTATCTAGAGTATTTTGATGCATGAAGACATTTAATAAGTGATTGATAATCGAACTCATGAGGTGAAAACTGTTGTCTCCGCTTTTATTATAATAAATGATACTTTTCTGAAACTTTATTTGAGAAATGTTACCTGAAAAATATTACTTACGTTTGTTTAAAATAATACAGAAAAAGCATTCTTTTACACGGGGCTGCGTGTTTTCATTATGTGTTGACACATTTATCGATGTTTGGGAAATGTATCTAAGGAGCACATAATAGTTATAAAATTACAAAGTGAATGCAACATTATGGTCGTGTTTTTAAAATATTTGTATAACTCCCCAGTAATTTTAAAAATTAAAAGTGTTTTAAGCATTATCATATATTACATTGGCTTTATAGCTTGTTGAGGAAATTTATTATAGACATCGTTCTCTTTATCGTAAAATGTCCCGTACGGAGGTCTAGATGTACAAAAAATGTTTATACACATACACAAAAATAATTCAAAATTATTTTTGAAATATTGGGATCATTGAATTATAGTAAACTTTTAAATTTATGATCAGTAAATATAGTTTTTATTTAATAATACATGGGCACTCCAAATTACTACAATAATTTAAAAGATTTTAAAGTTTATAAATTATTCTAATCAAAATTAAAAACAAATAAAAACAAATCTTATAACATTTCATTATGCATCGAAAAAATATTTTTCTTATGACAATATTTTTTTAAGCAATTCACCTCAGCCAAGGCAGGAGTACCGCTAGTACGCAGGAGGTTACAGAGTGAAAGTAAGACTAAAGACTGGGTATAAGGGAGATTGAGGGAAGGATAAAAAGAAGAACGGGGATCAAGGCGATCCATTTAAATTTTTAACGATTGTAGTTACCAGGGAAGAAAGAAAAAGGAAGGGAGTTCCTCCGTGAAGTGCGAGAGAAGAAGCTGTTGGAGTAGAAGTGGCGGTTATATTTAACAATTTCGACAGTAAAAGGGTAGGACCTAGATACCAACCTAGTAGTACTCTTAAATTCATGTAGTCAGGGCACCAGGGGAAATAGCTCGTAAGAGCAGTTGCCATGAAAATATTTGTAGAAAAGATAGAGTGAAGCTACGTCACGTCTGCGAAAAAGTTACTAAGGTTGAGGTGCCAAAGTAGAACCCATTACACTGCAAATCCTTCATTGAATTTTGTCGAGGTTCTCTAGATGAACAGCAGGGGTATCAGACCAGATGTAGCAATATTCTCCATAATATATTTTATTCATGAAATCTATCAAAAATTTTTGTAATGCAATAATGTATTAGCTTTATAACATTTATTTTACAATTCAGAGCAGATTTTCTGTAATTCACGGCCCAGTTTCATAATTTAAATTCTCTGGGGATATGTTTTTAAAATTAATATAAATATTAAGCCTCATAAAAAGGAACTTCTCGAAACTTCTTAAAATTAAATGAGAGGGGGGTTAGAATAAAATATCTTTATTAAAAGTTTCTTAAAATGTTGCAAATATAATCTCATTCATTTGTAAATAAGTGCTGAAGGTTTCATTAAAATCAAGACTATTATCTGATTTTGCAACAATTTGCAAATCAATGTGTTTTCACTGCAAAAAGATGTAACGTTGCCGCATGGAAAAAAGAATTTTAACCAAAATATCCAATGTTCTGAAAAGAACCAAAAAAGATTTTTACATTAAGAAATATTTGATCTTTCTTCTTAATAATAACACAGATATTGACAATAAATTTTTGTATTTATTAAGTTTTGAGGATTTTTTCTCGTGTATCCTCATTTTTAGTGAATCTTTTGAGGACCCTATACATATATGTATGTAGCCCCGTTTCAGAATTATAGAAACATGCTAATACTTAATAGATTTAAGTACTGTCACTGAAAACTCATCTTTTGTACAAAATCGGCTCACAGAAAGTAACTCAATTTTTACATTGATAGGCTCCAAATAATTGAATTTTTGTATTCGTATATATTAACCAACCATCGACATCGAACAAAATGCGCGGTATTTTTGAATTAGCAGAGAGCAAAATATCTTAGAATGAAATTTTGTAGGCTCAACTTCAGAATATGTTCAACAATGTTTTTCTTCCTTAGAAGGAATATATAAAAATATATATTAGCCAATAAGGTTGCGATTAAAAAAAATCTAAATTTTGAATTCACCCGGTGCCTACTATGTTATGATTAATTCTTGTCCGCTAACTAGTCTTTCAGTGAACGTTTGGCCAGGGTGATTGTTCGATCGTTTGTCACACAAACGAAACTGAAATTCTCACAATTACTCACATCTTTCGCTTATTTATTCGAGTATACAACATTGTAAAAAATGCGTTTAGCGATGACGTTCCGCTAACCTTGCCTTCTTTCATGAGTTCGACAACTACAGTTCATACACACATTGAAAACAATGTTGATCTGTCATATACATCAGATGCATGTAGACGTATTTTCTGTTTAAGCTATACTAATGCAATTCATTCAGATGTACTGTAAAAAAGATACACAAAACATTTTGTGGGAAGTTGTTCGCAAAGTATCTTTGTAATCCATTTCTGTCACTTTGAAAGAAAAATAATACTCAAATAAATAAAACTATTAAAATTTGTAGATCCGTGGATGACGATTAATTTAATTCTTCGGTTACACACGCATATTCCGTTATATAATATAACAGCTTTAATGCGATGAGACATGCTGGATATGAGTGAGTCTCTGACAATATTCTGCTGAAATCTCTGTGGTACAAACATCACTTTGATTTCACTTTGATAACCTCTTCAACGTAACGAGCTATGCTGGCTCTGAGACTAGCGATATTCTGCTGAAATCTCTGTAGTACAGACATCACTTTGATTTCACTTTGATAGCTTATTTAACACAACGAGCCATGCTGGTAATGAGACTGACGGTATTATGCTGGAATCTCAGTGGTACAGACATCATCTTGATTTCACCTTAATAAGCTCTTTAACGCAACGAGTCATTTTGGCAATGAGATTCTAGGATTACTCTACTGAAATATCAGTAGTACAGACATCACGTAGATTTCACACCGATAACCTCTTCAATACAACGAGACATGTTGGTTCTGAGACTCTAACTATATTCTGTTGAAATCCCAATGGTGCAGACATCCTTGATAGCCTCCACGAAAGCCTTAACTTTGACAGGATGTTTGTCTCGATTTCATTGTTCATGTAATTCCACAAATTTTTAATAGTATTCAGTTTAAGGTTGTTGCCAATTCATTCCAACTTAGTGACCATGAACTTCTTATGATAGTCTTGCACTGTCTTTGCCTTGTGGAATGGGACATTATCATGCATAAATGTATTGCAACCATGCATGTGTATGTGAATTTCAATTTTAACCGGCAAATTTTCCAGATATTTTTGACAGTTCATGTTTGTAGAAGGATTTGGAAAATATAAAAAAGCTGTCCAAACCCATTTGTATGGGAAGGTGTTTCATAGCTTGTATGGTATATTTCATCATATCTTTTTCTTTGAGATATTCTAACATAATGATAGCACACAAACTAACATAATGATAGCACACAAACTACTAACGCCTTGTGGATTTGTCAAAGGACATAATGTTTGCCAATTCGTCCACTGTTCCATGTTCATGCGTTTGGGCGAATGTCAGACGATTCTATTTCATTTTCACACTCATTCTTGTTCTTTTTGGTAGGATTTGCAGGATGTCAGTTGAGATTCTTTATCCAATCTGCAAGAAACAATCCTAAGATTCACATCTGTAGCCATGAGAAGCAGATCAGCCCTAATATTTTTGCATGAACTTGTCAGAGATCGTGAAACGATGGCTTTGGTAATGTAACCTCGGAATTGTGTTTCTGGGAAGAGCCATCAACTTGGTACTTGCTGATACCGTTGTAAAGTATAATGTGTAAACCACATGGTCACAGATTAGACGCTCTGTGTGCCTTCTCCATATAATGTAAGACTTCGATTACAAGAAAGTGACGATTTTTGGCCAATTCTAAACAAATACATTCTTAGTGAAAAATATTAGTTTTACAGATTCAAACGAGATAAAACACTGTGTTGCAGTATTTCAAGATTGAGAATGATGCATTATTGCAACTTGATTGCATTAAATAAAAGGGATGCTGCAATATACTGCAAAAATGACCCCTAACAGTATCCCTTGAGAGAAAACTGATCACTTGTGAGATGAAATGCCCCAGGGAATCAATGAAGAAGACCAGGCGAGACAAGATGAGGAATGAGGCAATAAGAGGAGGAGCACTAGCAAACATATAAAACATCGAACGACAGAGGATAAAGTGATTCGGACACCTCACTCGTATGCCTATCAACAAACCAGCCTTACGAGCATACACCCTCAGCTGGAGCGACTCTGTGGCAGACACTCTCAGAGCCCACGAGATATCTCTCCTCCAGGCCACCCGTCTTGCCACTAACAGACGACTGTGTCTCCCCGCGATGCCTGATAGCACAAGCGGAAGGAAAAACTAAACTATAAATTATTAGAATTAAAATTAAAAAATGAAAACAATTCTTGTAAAAATTCGAGATTAATTGAAAAAATATTTTTTTCTTACGACAATAGTGTCCATAATATATTTTATTCATAATAGCAATTAAAAGCTTTTGTAATCCAATAATGTCATAATTTTATTGCATTTTTTTAATTTTATGATTCAGAGCAGATTTTCTGTAAATCCGGGTCCAGTTTAACCAAAAAAAGTTGATGATTTTAATTCTCTGAGGACATGTCCGTAGAACTCGTATAAAAATTAATCCCTACAGAAAAGAATTTCTCGAAATTTCATAAAATTAAATGAGTGGGCGGTAACAGAAGCAAAACTGTGTTGCGTTATTTCACTCTTGAGGATGATGCATTATTGTAGTTTGTTTGCATTAATTAAAATGGATGCTGCAACATGCTGCAATAATAGAGAAATATTAATTTTTGCCAGGTCGTCAAGACTGTAATGCAGTTATAATTCGAAAATCTGACAGAAACGTATCGGAGAAGAATTACTATATTGATTTCGATCTGAAAATTGTTTGTCGTCTATGTTAACAATGAGTTAAGAGTAGACATTTTCTTTTCTATGATACCGATGTTACCTTACCCTTCAGTTTCTCACATCATATCAGACATTCTCTACATTGAATGCGAAGTGTAGGATTCATACCGGTGCTTATTTCGCTTCTAATTTTAATTAAGTAAATTTCGTCAATTCAAATCTATATTTTCAGATATATCCGTTAATAATATTAAATTCCTGCACAGTCATCAAATTGAGAAACGGACAATCACATTTCGGAAAACAATTATCCAATATAAAATGAAAATAAATAGCAAAGGTATAAGAAAAAGTATTTTATTTTTGCATCAATCATTATAAAATATATATGAATATATAAAAATAACTGTTGATAAATACATTTCTCGGCATAAATATGCTATAGCATATATACATTATATAAGTGTGTGAGTGTTTGCGCGCGCGTATGCAAGTTTGTGTGTGTGCTTGACTCTATGATTTACATAACCTTTTGTTTATATATATTTAACAATAAGAGATAAATTTATTTCTTCATAAAAATGATATAACTGATTGACATTATAACAGCCAACGGAACGTCCCATATTGAAGTAAACATATATTAAAACCAATGAGAGGTGAATAGAAAAAGATTGGTAGAATATAGATTAACAGATCTGGATTAATATATTATCGCTAATAATATGAAATTCCTCAATAAAAAAATTCTGCACAATCATCAAGTTGAGAAACGGACAATCACATTTAAGAAAACGATGATCAAATATAAAATGAAAATAAATGGCAAGGTTATATAAGAAACAATAATTATTTTATTTTTGAATCAGTCATTATAAAATATATATGAATATCAGAAATAATTCTTGATAAATACGACATGTTTTCTCGGCATTAATATGCTATAGCATATATACATTGTATAAGTGTGCGTTGGTGTGTGTGTGTGAGTATGCGTGCACGTATACGAGTGTGAGCGTCCATGAACTTGTGATTTACATTGCGTTTTCTTTATATATATATTTAACAATACGGGAGAAATTTATTTCTTTATAAAAATGATATAACTGACTGACCGTATAACGGCCAACGGAATGTCTCATGCTGAACTGAAATAAACATACATTAAAACCAATGACAGGTTAATAGATAAAGACTGGTAGAGTGTATATTATAGATCTGGAATTATATTTTTTTTTTGCAAATGACCATATAATAGTCAACTGACATTTTTCCATATTGAAATGAAATTATATAGCACAGCTGTCTATACTGGCAGGTGAACAAAAGATTTTGAAATGTCTATCATTTTTACGTATCATAATGATTGTTGGATTGATTCTTGATGATCTTATGAGCACACATACAACCTGTTGGGATGCGTTTTGTTATCGGTTCATAGACAAACAGTCCATCCACACAGACAGATGTACGTTGAAGGAAGAACATTTCACTGTAAACGTGTTCACAGTTGTGCATTTTGTCAGATCCAATACAGTCTGAACAACGACACACGGCTTCTGATCGAACTGATGGGAACAGTGTAGAATTCGTGATGATCTTTGTATACCAAGGGCAAGTGGATCGGTCCTGGGGCTCGCCGCTGGTCGGTAATGTCTTGGGACATGTTGTTTCTCCGCGATGCAAGGTTTGGTTAGAAGATGAGGAAATATATTCAGCCGGCAACATAAATTTATTTCCCATTGATGCTTCAGCCAATCTTTCATAATGGATATTCAGATCAGACGGAATTTTACAGGTGCTGGTCAGTGGTGCTCCTGACGCGAAAATCATTCCACAAAACAAAGCAACAGAGAAAATAATTATCTGAAATAAATAAATAGAAAATTTAAAAATTATACGTTAAAGTAAAAGAAAAGACAATTAAAAATTCAAATTTATGTCATAAATAATTGAATTTTAAGAAAAGATTTTATTGAAATAAGAGTTTTTCAATAAAATTTAGTAGAATAACCAAATTTCACAGTGTATAATGTAATGTCAATTTGTTATACAAGTGGATAAATTTCTAACCCTTTTCTAATTTTATAGATGGAAATACCGAATTTTTCAGTCTACATTTGAAGTAATCAAACTCGAATTCATAAGCGCTTATTTGTGTTATGGTTTATCATATGGATATGCAATCTAAGTATCATGAAAGATTTTTCATTCATAAAACTGAAAGGTAAATGCGAAAGATACGCACTCCATTTCGCAAATATGAAATATCAAAGACAAAATGCAAAATTGCAAAAATCTGTTAATTCTTATACCAAAAGTGGGATGCTAAGAAAATGTTGATTAAAATACGAAAAAATACAATTAAAAATATTGTTATAACTAAAATTTGGCTCATTCATTAATAGGCATTGTAGAAAGAATGTTAAATAAAAACAATATCATAAAATTTTCTTAAAATAATCATTTATAATAATCATATAAAAATTTCAATAGTTTGTGAGAGATGGAGTTGTATATTTTTCATAGAGAATTACTCACTAATTCTGTGAATAATGATCACAGTGCAAATAATATATTTTAAAATTAAAATAATTTCTCAAAGTAAAAATCCCGATCAATAGTCATAATATTATTTGACTGAAACAAATTAAAGTTTGGCATAACAGCATTGATATTTAAAAAGCTGTATCTTTATAATTGATCAATGATTTGATTTGCTTATGATCAAATTGCGATAGAGGATGAAGTGAAAGTATTGATCATAAAAATGAAGCAATGAACTAAACTGTATGACAAGGGAGATAACTACGTTATTTTCTAAATTATGAGAAAAGATTTTGACTTACATTAGTCATTTTGAAGTTGACAGGTTTGGTTCAGTAAATAATAAATGAATAAATACTTTTACAACGAGTTGACGAGAAACGATGTTGGTAGGACAGTTGAACTGGTATGAATATTGGCCTTTAATTTATCTCAATATATAGATCCCCAAGTTACATGAAGCCACGCCTTCTTACATAGAAGGAAAATCCGGCGGACTGAAAATCAACAACATAAAGGATGTTGATTTTATGCCGGAATAAATTCAGGGATTTTAAGAACGATACTGAATTTCTCAATAGGTTTTATAGTCGGAAGTTGTTTTATTTTGAATGGATAAATATATGTTTATGTCACAAGAAAACGTTACAGGTCGACCAGACATTTAAATGAAAGAAAAACGCGTGATAATTCCATGACGAATCCAGACAAATAGAAACATTGTTATTTCACTGGAGAATTTGGGCCTGATTAAAACATTTGTTGCAAAAGGTTTTTCCATTCTTGTATCTCTTGTTACGTTACTAACTTTGAATACGCACCACCCACACACCTGCATGCAAACACACGCACATGTGTATTTCGTAGACTTATTTCAGTTTGGCACTTAGCCGAAAATTCCAATAATATATTGTGGATATATATATATATATATATATATATATATATATATATATATATATATATATATATATATATATATATTAGTTAGTTTAATTCCCGGACGATCTGCTTAGGTGAAACCTTGGTAGGTTTGTCTGGCTATCTAGGTTTAACTAGATAGCCAGATTTAACTGCTCTACTTACTGTATTGAGCACTTTATTTAGTAATTTTGTTTACTCGTATCGGGTTTTTTTTCTTTGGGCTTTGAACTTGCATGCTAGATGATTATTTTCGGCTAACGTACATGTTCTTGGTTCTTTCTTTTTTTTACACCTTTTTTTCCCTTTGGTATTGGTTTGATTATTTCCAAATCAAGACACCGAAGGTTTTCCGAGCGAGTATAGTTTCTTATACTTATAAGATTTCTATTAATAATATATATATTTTATATGTGAAATATATATATATATATATATATTTTATATGTAAAATATATATATATATATATATATATATATATATATATATATATATATATATTTTATATATAAATATATATATATATATATATATATATATTATATGCAAAATATATATATATATTTTATATATATATATATATATATATATATATATATATGTATTTTATATATTCAATATATATATATATATTTTATATGCGATATATATATATATATATGTGTGTTTTTATATGTGATATATATATATGTATTTTATATATATATATATATGTATTTTATATATAATATATATATGTATTTTTATATATATATATATATATATATATATATTTATATATATATATATATATATATATATATATATATATATTTATATTTTATATGATATATATATATGTATTTATATATATATATATATATATATTTTATATATATATATATATATATATGTATTTTATATACGATATATATATGTATTTTATATATATATATATATATATATTTTATATGCGATATATATATATATATGTATTTTATATGCGATATATATATATATATATGTATTTTATATATGATATATATATATATACATATATGTATTTTATATGCGATATATATATATATATATATATATATATTTTATATGCGATATATATATATGTATTTTTATATGATATATATATATATATATGTATTTTATATACGATATATATATATATATGTATTTTATATGCGTCATATATATATATATATATATATTTTATATATCAAATATATATATATATATATATTTTTATATGGAAATATATATATATTTTTTATATGAAATATATATATATATATATATATATATATATATTTTAAAAATATATATATATTTTATATGCAAATATATATATATTTTATATACAAAATATATATATATATATATATATTTTTATATATGAAATATATATATATTTTATATATGAAATATATATATATTTTATATATATAAATTTTATATATGAAATATATATATATTTTATATATGAAATATATATATATTTCATATGTGAAATATATATATATATATATATATGAAATTTTGTTATTGTGAAATATATATATATATATATATATATATATATATATATATTTTTATATGTGTAATATATATATATATTTTATATCTGAAATATATATATATATATATATATTTATTTTATGTGAAATATATATATATGTGTGTGAAATAATATATTATATATTTTCTGTATTTGAAATTTTTTTCTATATGTGTATTTTTTCCTGATTACTCCTTTTATTTAACTCTCTTCCTGTTGGTTTCTTTATATATGATACTGTGGCTTATGTTAAGCACATGTAATTCTCTTATTTTCCTCTACTTTTTTCTTTGTTTTATTGTTAGCTGTATCTCGTCAAATTTCTTGTATATCATAGTTTTCTCAATTGAGACCTTTCCTTGTTTTCTGTTGATTATTATTTTTATGTTATATGATTTACTTATGTATAACTGATATGCTACTTGTTTAATTTATTTAATATTATAGATTTTATATTATCTCCCACCACTTGATAAGGTTTATTTAAAAAGTTATTTTTCTATATTTCCCCCTTTTATTTAATTAAATTGTTTTTAATGAGTTTTTTGTATATCTCACACACTTTTTAAAGAGTTATTTTTCTATATTTCATATTCTATAAAATTTAAATTTTTTTATATCCTTTAAGACATTTCATATCCTATATTTCATATCCTATAATTCATATCCTATAAGAATTTTTAAAAATTTTATTTTTATAGTTTTCTTTTTTATCTTTATCTTTTAAAAATCTGATGTTATGTTTTTTCAAGTGTATTGATGGGTTAATTCACTTTTTATATACCTGTTTAGTGGCTACCTGTTTTTTTTGTGTTTTAGTTATTTGTTATTGAAGTTTCCCTCTGTAAAAGGACTCTTATCTATTATTTTATCTATTTTAATTTATAAGTTACTCTGTATTTAATTTTAATCTATTTAATCTATAATTATTTTTAACATATATGATTCCATCTAATCCTTTATATTTTAATCTATAATTAATATATATAATCTTTAAATTTAATCTTAAGTTTAATTTTTTTCCTTATATTGTAAATTTTCTTTTGGGCTATTAATTATCCATTTATTTTAATTACTTCCTTTGTCTTATTATTTTTAATATTAAGGTTTTTCTTGTTTTATATACTAATAATGCCTTAATTTTTTTTTATTATTTTACGATTCAATTTTTTTATCAAACGTTTTAGTATTGAAAAGATCCAGAGAATTTATCCCGAGGAGCGAAATGGCCATACATATGGGGTATAATTGAATTTTATTTTTATGTAACGCTACTAAACTTTTCTTCTGATGATGGCCATGCTGGTACTATATATTCCTTCGTTTTTATCATTCCAGGTGGATTCCTCGATTAGTTTCGGCCAGCATTTCTACTTTGATAGCCTACCAAAGTTTTGGCTATTGTACACTACATCCTTCTTCATGTATCTTCCTTCGTACACTATCAGCTTTGAATTTCGAATACTTACCAGTGTCAATGACCCCTGCGTTGCTTGTATGCAACTCTCGACCCTTTTCTTCCTGCTTGTGGAAGCTAATTGACATTGTAGTTGTTAGACTGATTCTTTATATTAGTGCTGATCATCGTCTTTTTTTTTTTTTATATCGGGCGCCATTTATTGAAGGAAGCGGGTACTGTATATCTTGATAGTGTATGGATTGTGAGAATTGAAATTCAGACATTGTCCGGTGAATATTGGTTTATGATAAACAAATACTTGATCCCGATTTCTGTGCGAGAAATCCTTAATCATCTGCTTTTTTTTATTGTTAAATGTATTAAAGATCTTTTTCGTTTCACATAGTTCAGCAGTATTTGAGTATCTGATCTTTAATTCTCAAATCAAGACAAAAGAAATGAAATATCGGCTGCTTACAATTCTACCCCTGTTATGTAGGCTTACCGTTTCGAAGTTCTAAGAAGCTTCCTGAATATGAAGACAAATTCTTTTTAGGAAAGCTGGAAGATACAAGTTAGTTTTAGAAATCAGCAGGAATTAAAGTAAAATAATGTTTATTTTTAACATTACAAAAAACAAAAACAATTTATAGTGGATGAACAGCTGTTAGAAGTCCTGGAATACGTCAACGGAAGGCAGATGTTATCATTAAGGACACGTGTGTACATTAGTCAACCTGTTTTCAGTGTTTTGTGCGTGTACATGCTTGTTTCTATAGTGTAGGTGCTTGTGATTATGACTATAAATATGGTATACATGTACTATTTTGTCATACGTTAATACATTTCACTTTTGACGATTGGTCATTGTTATAAAGTTCAGCCGACACCACAAAAGAATTAGTCAAAATTGAGATGTATAAGCACAAATAAAGATGGAGTATAAAACACGTTTTTAAGTGGAGACAGAGTGAGACTGTCTTCTACGATTCAATCGCTGGCGTTTGCGACAACGCCAGCAGAATCTCCGGTTGCGCGAAACGCTTGCTGCTATGCAGACGGCCACATAGTGTAGGCTGGTCAAGGAGTGAAGGAAAATATTGTGTGCAGCTCAACTCTGAAGCCAGAGTGTGCTGGAGATGTGCCTAATGAGGCCTTCATATGAAGAACAGCGCACACAGACGGAAGTAGAGATAACCCCTACACACCAATAAATTTGTCTATGAGGGATGTTGGGAGACGTGACACTGACAGCAGGCGTGTGTACGTAGAAGGAGAACACAACAAAGGGACAGGAGAATAGTGAGAGAATGACGAAACGGATAATGTCCATCCTGGAAAAGATTAGTTTTGTTGATATTTATGCATTATTTAGCCATTGAACCTAGACATCGTGTGAGCTATTGTTAGGCGGAGAGATCAGTCATACATTGTGGTACACGGGCGTGCCTATATCAGTGGTAATATTTTAAGGGATTCCAATAATTTAAGATTTAGAGAAAAGGAACTAGAAGATGTAAATCTAAGTATAGTTCAGGTTGACGTAGAGAGGTAATGATATCCAGCATGATATAACTGGCCGTAACAGTGTGAGAGTTGGCCACCATACAAAAATATATTGAGTCTACTCTTTGTCGATCTATGATACGACTGTATTGAAGTAAAAAAGGTATGAAAAATTAGAAGCGGAGGTGAAGTGCTGTATTCGGAGAAACTGGAATAGAAGAGGGGAAAAAATAAAAATGATCAGAAGAAAAACCTGAGTAACGAGATATTTAAGTGTTGAAGCGATAAAATTTGAAAGCTTTAGGAACTGATAAACAGTTACATATCTACCACGAGTATTTCGACGTATGAAGACGCTTAATCAGTGGTTAATAATGGAAATCATAAGGTGAAAATAGTTGTGTTCATTTTACTATCACTTCTTGAAAGCCGGACAGCTTGGAGCTTCGGACAACATCGACAACACCTCATATTTTTCTGTCACAAATCGACGTCGGGTAAAGATTGGTCAGTGACACTCGGTTTAATGTCATGCAGACACATGTAGAAGGCCGGAGAGCACAACATCCGAAACCTTGTGATAGAAACAATAATGATGAACACATTCGTCTGACTGAAAATCATGATAATTCCTCATATCAGAAATTCAAAGAGTCTTGTATTGGAATGATGGCTGGCATTTGTTTATGCGACAGATTCAAGCTTCAACAACATGTAAGTATTTAGGACAGTTTCAGTACATTGAATGCATTCAGTAGCTTAAAAATATAAGGGATCATTTTTTTTAAATAAACCCATTGCGTATACTAATACAAGATTATAGCATTTGATGTAGATTTCTTGGCGCTTGGGCAGTAAGTAGATTTCTTGGCGATGTGTCAGTGTGTTGATTTCTCAGCGATGGGGCAGAGTGTAGATTTCTTTGCGATGGGACAGGGTGATTTTCTGTGGATTCACAAGTAAAGTGAAATTCTAAGTAAACACAAACAGCCTCAGTCGAAATTCGAACTCTCTACATCAGTTGCATTTTTTAGGTATGTTACTTCGCATCTCCATATAAAGTTCATATAAATCATATTCAAAGTCTATATTTCTTATAATGAATACAGGGTATTTCACATATAATTAGTTCTCGGGTGAAGGTCGCCACATTAATTTTACTATGACATCACACACCGTCCACAGTCACCAGGCAAGTCCGTGGTCGATTCCTACGGCCAGCCTTGGAGTTGGTCCCCCTGATCCTCAATCCCGCCCTGCTTACGTTGCGTTTGTTTTAGATGACAAGGCGGGTGTAGTCCGAGGCGTATACATAACGTTGCTGATCCGGCAGCTTTGACGCGATGACGCCACAAAGAACAGAGTAAGAGTCAGCTATGTAACACAACAACTTTATATCAATGGTCCATACATTGAATGTTCTACTCCCTAAATTACAACATGCAGATTTTCAGCACCTTCCCCTGGGACTCATTTGCCACGCTCTGTAAACTGGTACAAGGCTGAAGTTTGATTTCTTCCACTCTGTGATTTATTTGGAATTTATCATGGAATTTTAGGTATTTTGGTTTTATATTTTTAATGAGGAAGACGCTGTGTGAGCAAATGTGAGAAAATTAATAATAAATTTTAAAATTTTAATATAGTTATCGCACTTGTTTTCTGATAATGTTGTGTATCGTCGTCTTATTTACAAAAGTCGGTAGGTTTATAAACATACACGAAAATAATTGAAAATGATCACTTGAACACTCCAAATTAATACAATACTCTAAAAGATTTAAAACTTTATAAATTATTCCAATTAAAATTAAAAAAAAAAATGAAAACAATTCTTGTAAAAATTCATCATTCATCGAAAAAAATATTTTTCTTGCAACAATATAATTTTATTCATAAAATCTATTTAAAGCTTTTGTAATTCAATAATGTGTTAGTTTTATTGCATTTTTTATTTTACGATTCGGAGCAGATTTTCTGTAACCTCAGGCCCAGTTTAACCAAAAGTAATTTTACGATTTAAACTCTCCGATTACCTGATCTTACAACTAATATAAAAATTAAGCCCTATAAAAAAGAATTTATCGATATTTAATAAAATTAAATGAGTGGGTTTAATTGTTTGCCGTCTATGTTAGCGATGAGTTGAGTACTTTTCTATGACCTCGATGTTACCATACTTACCCTCAGTTACTCTAAGCATATCAGACATTCTCGATATTAAGTAGGAAGTGTACAATTCATACCGGTGGTTATTTCGATTCTAATTTTTATTGACTAATAGTCGTCGATTCAAATCTATATTTTCAGATATTATCGCTAATAATATGAAATTCCTCAATAAAAAATTTCTGCACAATCATCAAATTGAGAAACGGACAATCACATTTAAGAAAACAATGATCAAATATAAAATGAAAATAAAAGGCAAGGTTATATAAGAAACAATATTTATTTTATTTTTGAATCAGTCATTATAAAATATATATGAATATCAAAAATAATTCTTGATAAATACATGTTTTCTCGGCATTAATATGCTATAGCATATATACATTGTATAAGTGTGCGTTGGTGTGTGTGTATGAGTATGCGTGCACGTATACGAGTGTGAGCGTCCATGAACTTGTGATTTACAATGCGTTTTCTTTATATATATATATATATTTAACAATACGGGAGAAATTTATTTCTTTATAAAAATGATATAACTGACTGACCGTATAACGGCCAACGGAACGTCCCATATTGAATTGAAATAAACATACATTAAAACCAATGACAGGTTAATAGATAAAGACTGGTAGAGTGTAGATTATAGATCTGGAATTATATTTTTTTTGCAAATGACCATATAATAGTCAACTGACTTTTTTCCATATTGAAATGAAATTATATAACACAACTGTCTATACTGGCAGGTGAACAAAAGATTTTGAAATGTCTATCATTTTTACGTATCATATTCATTGTTGGTTTGATTCTTGATGATCTTATGAGCACACACACAACCTGTTTGGATGGGTTTTGTTATCGGTTCATAGACAAACAGTCCATCCACACAGACAGATGTACGTTGAAGGAAGAACATTTCACTGTAAACGTGTTCACAGTTGTGCATTTTGTCAGCTCCAATACAATCTGAACAACGACACACGGCTTCTGATCGAACTGATGGGAACAGTGTAGAATCTGTGATGATCTTCGTATACCAAGGGCAAGTGGATCGGTCCTGAGGCTCGCCGCTGGTTGCTAATGTCTTGGGACATGTTGTTTCCCCTCGGTGCAAGGTTTGGTTAGGAGATGAGGGAATATATTCAGCCGGCAACATAAATTTATTTCCAATTGATGCTTCGGCCAATCTTTCATAGTGGACATTCAGATCAGACGGAATTTTACAGGTGCTGGACAGTGGTGCTCCGGACGCGAACATCATTCCACAAAAGAAAGCGACAGAGAAAACAATTATCTGAAATAAATAGAAAATTTAAAAATTATACGTTAAAGTAAAAGAAAAGACAATTAAAAATTCAATTTTATGTCATTATAATTGAATTTTAAGAAAAGATTTTATTGAAATAAGAGTTTTTCAATAAAATTTAGTAGAATAACCAAATTTCACAGTGTATAATGTAATGTCAATTTGTTATACAAGTGGATAAATTTCTAACCCTTTTCTGATTTTATAGATGGAAATACCGAGTTTTTCAGTCTTCATTTGAAGTAATCAAACTCGAATTCATAAGCGCTTATTAGTGTTATGGTTTATCATATGGATATGCAATCTAAGTATCATGAAAGATTTTTCATTCAAAAAACTGAAAGGTAAATGCGAAAGATACACACTCCGTTTCACAAATATGAAATATCAAAGACAAAATGCAAAATGGCAAAAATTTGTTAATTCTTATACCAAAAGTGGTATGATGAGAAAATGTTGATTAAAATACGAAAAAATACAATTAAAAATATTGTTATAACTAAAATTTGGCTCATTCATTAATAGGCATTGTAGAAAGAAATTTTAAATAAAAACAATATCATAAGATTTTCTTAAAATAATCATCTATAATAATCATATAAATATTTCAATAGTTTGTGAGAGATGGAGTAGTATATTTTTCATAGAGAATTACTCACTAATACTGTTAATAATGATCACAGTGCAAATAATATATTTTAAAATTAAAATAATTTCTCAAAGTAAAAATCCCGATCAATAGTCATAATATTATTCGACTGAAACAAATAATAATATAATATAATTATAATTGATCAATGTTTTGATTTGTTTATGATCAAATTGCGATAGAGGATTAAGTGAAAGTATTGATCATAAAAATGAAGCAATGAACTAAACTGTATGACAAGGGAGATAACTACGTTATTTTCTAAATTATGAGAAAAGATTTTGACTTACATTAGTCATTTTGAAGTTGACAGGTTTGGTTCAGTAAATAATAAATGAATAAATACTTTTACAACGAGTTGACGAGAAACGATGTTGGTAGGACAGTTGAACTGGTATGAATATTGGCCTTTAATTTATCTCAATATATAGATCCCCAAGTTACATGAAGCCACGCCTTCTTACATAGAAGGAAAATCCGGCGGACTGAAAATCAACAACATAAAGGATGTTGATTTTATGACGGAATAAATTCAGAGATTTTAAGAGGGATACTGTATTTTTCAATAGGTTTTATAGTCGGAAGTTATTTTCTTCCGAATGGAAAAAAATAAATTTAGTCAATTACATGGTAAAAAAATACAAAAGATATGTTGATGTTACAAGGAAACGTACAGATCGTCCAGTCAATAAATGAAAGAAAAAGACGTAATCATTTATCATGACCAATCCATGAAATAGAAACAATATTATTTCACTGGAGGATTTCGGCCTGATTAAAACATTTGTTGGAAAAGGTTTTTCCATTCTTGTAAATGTTGACCTACCTCCCACACACAAGCATGCAAACACACACACGTGCATATATATTTAGTAGACTTATTTCAGTTTGCACTCAGCCGAAAATTGCAATAATTAATTGTGGATATCTATCTATCTATCTATCTATCTATCTATCTATCTATATATATATATATATATATATATATATATATATATAGAGAGAGAGAGAGATTGGGAGAGAAAGAGAGAAAAATTAATACAAGTAAATATTTTATCACTTAGCTGATTGAAACTGCCTTCAGTTTCCTGACTCCGGAGTTTCGTAGAAGGACACAATATGAGAAGGCATGAGAGTATGCTATTAAGGAAAATTCCGACATCAGTGTATTAAAGGAAATAGTGTAGAAATTATTGTGAACATTTGTAATTGTAGTATTGCCGCAATTCGACGACACAAAAACATTAATAGAATTTAATGAAATAAAACCCACGAAAATTTACAGTAAATTAAACTGGCAGGGGATATTTAGAAAGAAAGTGTGAATGTTTGAACAATCTTCGATTTTTAATGAAAACTAATGAATCAGCCGAAGAATAATAATAATAAATACTACATGACTTGAAAGGGAAAAATTCGTGTCTTTATTCGGACCAGAATGCCTACCTTGGTTGTTAGTCTAACGAAATTTCGGTTATGTACACTACAGCCTTCTTCAGGTATATTTCTTCGTATTCTGTCAGCTTTGAATTTCATATACTTACCAGCGTTATTGATCCCTGTGTTATTTGTATGTTTCTTCCACTAAACCAGAGTACATCATTATTCAAGCACTGAATATAAAAATGCCAGGAAGCCCGATATGTTTTAATCAACGCTTACATCCACTCGACCATGTGTTTCTTGGACAATTTAATGTTGCCATTTTAGAGTCTAAAACGTAATGTGTGTTACATAGTGGAACCGTATGATTATCTTAACTCAACTAGATGAAGTTTTGTTCGGTGTCATTTCGTTCTTTATCAAATCTCCCAGATAAGATTAATCCCTATGCTAGGTCTACTGAGTCTCTTATCAGTACCTAATATAAGCGCTTATTCTTTCAGTTTTCTCATAATCTGGTCTTGTTCAACCAGTATAATTTTTCACTTCACTCCACAAGTGTTCATTGCCATTTTTCCCTTCCTATAGGATCAGCCATATATGATTTCAGTATATCCCTCCGGATAACACCATTTCTATATTCCTTTCGAATTACAATTATGGTGAGTCCTGTCTATCCTTTGTATTTCTAGGCATAACTGCGTCGAATAGAATGCATACAGTTCTTGGCTATGTGCTCTTCTGAAGGGTGTATGATTCTGGAGAAATATCTCCGTAGGGTAGAATCACTACTGATTACAGTCCTTGTGCTTTATAGACCATGGATGCTTTCAAATCTCTTCAGACACAACTATTATTAATGGTAGACAGTGGGTTGGTGTTTTGATTGTTCTCCTCGACTCACATGTCCCTGCTTGTGGAAGGTAATTGACATGATAGTTGTTAGACTGATTGTTTATAGTAGTGTTGATCATCGTCTTCATATATATATATATATATATATATATATATATATATATATATATATATATATCAGGGCGCTGCTTATGAGTTTTGTTTGATATTGTAGGAAGCGGGTGCTGTGTATCTTGATAGTATATGGATTGTGAGAATTGAAGCTCAGATATTGTCCGGTGAATGTTGGTTTAGGATAAGCAAATGCTTGATCCCGTTTTCTGTGATAGAAATCCTTAATTTTCTGCTTCTTTTTCAATTGTTAAATGTATTAAAGATCTTTTTGGTTTCAAGCAGTCTAGCAGTAGTTGACCATCTTCTACCGAATATTATAAACATAGTTAATTGATCATACGACAAAACCGAGTGTGTGGCTCAACGTCGGCTACTTGGTGTAGGTAAGTCAAAGAGGGACGAAAATTTGGGTACAGCCGAAATCTGATATCAGAGAGTGTGGTAGATGTGGGTATTCAGGACAATGAAGGACGGCGCACGCAGATATAACCAAGAAGTTCGGCCGACACGGCAAAAGAATAAATCAAAATCGAGCTGTATAAGCACAAATAAATATGGAGTATAAAATACGTTTTTAAGAGGAGACAGAGCGAGGCTGTCCTCTACGATTCAATCGCTGGCGTTTGCGACAACACCAGCAGAATCTCCGGTTGCGCGAAACGCTTGCTGCTATGCAGACGGTCACATTGTGTAGGCTGGTCAAGGAGTGAAGGAAAATGTTGTGTGCAGCTCAACTGTGACGCCAGTGTGTGCTGGAGATGTGCCTAATGAGGCCTTCTTATGAAGAACAGCGCATACAGACGGAAGTAGAGATAACACCTACACACCAAGAAATTTGTCTATGAGGGATGTTGGGAGTCGTGACACTGACAGCAGGCGTGTGTACGTAGAAGGAGAACACAACAAAGGGACAGGAGAATGGTGCAAAAATAACGAAACGGATAATGTCCATCCTGGAAAAGATTAGTTTTGTTGATATTTATGTATTATTTAGCCATCGAGCCGAGGTATCGTGTGAGATATGGTTAGGTGGGGAGAGCAGTCATGCACTGGGGGACACAGTCGTGCTTATATCAGTGGTAATATTTTAAGGGATTTTAATAATTTACGATTTAGAGAAAAGGAACTAGAAGCTGGCGGAGAGAGATAATGATACCCGGTATGATATAATTGGCTGTACCGACGTTAGAAATAGCTACCTTGCAAAACTATGTTGTGCTTGTTCTTTTTGGATCTATGATCTGAGCAAAATACTGGCTCAAAAGGAACAAAACACAGATAAGCTAAGATACGACGCTCTTGAATAGAAACGGAAGTGTCTGTCGGATGGAGAATTTATAGTAGTGACAATCGAATACCTTGTCACTCCTATGAGTATAGCCATTCCTTGTACAGGATGGAACGGGCATAGCGTGAGGAAGTGTACCGTTAAACAAGGTCTTCTACCGAAATTAGATAATTGGCATCGATCGATATCTAAAATCATAGTGAAAAGTGTAGCTTGTTTAAATGCATTTGGAACTCATGTATCCCCAGGCGGGGTGACAAGATATCATACCAAGTTTCGCACTGTAGACAACAAAAACATTATAATCTGAATTGCTCACACAATACCTACTGGAATTGTGGTTAGACAGACATAAAAGAAATTGTTCCCGGTCTTTTTAACGGGAATAAACGTTATCCATTGTTTTCTTGTTTAGGATTGGGTTCCCAGTTCCTTCTAAAGTGTTTTCATTCCCTGTCATTCCCAGAAATTTTTGCGTCCTGGTGAAGTTCTCGGTTTGCTTGGGGTGAATTAAATCAGGAAAGAAAAATGAAGCGATAATGGAATTCAGAAAGTAAAGATAGCTTATGAGTTATTAAAAATGATGAAAAGAACTGGGAGAAGATTAGGACGTTCAGAAGAAATATCTAGGTAATACGAAGATAAAAAAAGTTTTGAAAAATTTAGAAGGAAAGGTGAAGTGTTCTATTCGGAGAAGTCGAGATAGAAGAGAGGAATAGTGATCAGATGAAAAACCTGAGTAACGAGACATTTAAGTATTGAAGTTATAAGATGAGCGAGGCTGAAGGATTGATAAGCAGTTACATATCTACCTCAAGTATTTTGACGCATGAAGACGTTTAATCAGTGGTTAATAGTCGAACTTATATGGTGAAAACAGTCGTGCTCTTTTTTTTATTATTTCTTCTTGGTAACAAAGCCAGACATCTTGTAGGTTCGAACAATATCGACAAAACATCTTTTTTTTTTTCTGTCACAAATCAAACACAACGTGGGGTGAAGATTGGTCAGGCAGTGATATACCACCTTGACACTCGGTTTAATTTCATGCAGGCACATGAAGAAGGCCGGAGAGGACAAAATCTGAAACCTTGTGATAGAAAATGTTGGAACGACGAACATATTCGTCTGACTGAAAATCATGATAATTCCTCATCTCAGAAATTCAAAGAGAGAGTCTGGTATTGGAATGATGACTGGCACTTGTTTATGCGACAGATTCAAACTTCAACAACATGTAAGTATTTAGGACTGTTTCAGTACAATGAATGCATTCAGTAGCTTAAAAATATCAGGGATCATTTTTTTTAATAACCCATTGCTGAAATATATACCAACACAAGTTTATAATCTATCTATCTATCTATCTATCTATCTATCTATCTATCTATCTATCTATAAAACGGCACAGTAAATTTGTGTTGAACTCATAACTGAATAAGTAGTTATTACTATCTCTGAAGAATTTATCAAATGGTATCCATTCACACACACACACACACACACACACATATATATATATATATATTAAAAAATGGACAAGGTCCGACAATTTATTTATTAAAGACATTTTTATGTTTAACGTTGTTATTTATAGATACAAGTATTTAAGCAAATGCTCTGTTTATGATAAACAGTATTAAATAACATTTACCGGCCTGAATGTCCGAGAAATTTTCATAGAAAATATCCTGTCAAAGAACGATTATTTTCTATGAAGATAATTATTTCTACGGATGGAAGGAAGTGAAATTATTTAAGTGAACAAATTATTTACCTCGTTACTTTTAAGGAAAACTTTCAGCGCTCTAAATTTTTTTGTAAACCCTCTTAGCTTTCATTTTACGTTTACGATGCTTTATGGAAAATATAAAGAAATTAAAAATAAGACTGTTAATAGTGAGATTAAATTTCATAAGAAAAAGGTATCTAATTAATTTAAGTACCTTTCTTATGAAATTTTATCAAAAAGTTACATAAAATACTATAATTTTATGTACATTTATTACATTTTACTGTGTTATTTGTATTTCCATTCATTTTATTATTAATTTTGATATTTCATTTATGGAAAAATGTCATAACTGAGATTAATATAAAAATAAGATCATATAAATTAAAGTTTAGCAGTAGATAAATTTCATATGATGATACTGTTACTTGTAGGTACCCTTCTCAGTTGAAATTGAAAATTAACTTCTCCATACGTTTCGCAAAGGTAAAAGGCTTAACAGCGGAGAACAATGCTGAACTCAAATAATGCAACTAAATTGTATTCTGGTTGGTCTTCCGTACTTGATAATTACTGTCCGACTATAAACACAAAAATTATATTTCTTAATTACCATGGCTAATCTGATTGGTCCAAATTATACAATTTTCAAATCGCTAGACAATGACAATCTCACACGGACATTTTGAAAGGTTGATGTTGCTTTTAACTAATGTTAAAATATTTTTAAAAATTCAATTTAAAATTTTTTTTAAATCTTTTAAAATTAAAGAAATAAGAAATAATTGTATTAAAAATTCAATTTTCATTGAAAAAATTTTTTTGCATTGTCCATATTCATAAAAAAACAAATTAAAACAAATAAAAGCATTTGAAACTAAATAATATATTTGTTTTATTGAGTTTTGTATGCTACAATTCACAGCTGATTTTCAGGTACGTTGGCCCCAAAAAAAAAAAAAAAAACATGATTTGCATTCTTCAAAGCCTTGTGCTTTTAACTATTGTAATCACTAAAACCGATGGTCTCAATTTCTAGAGTTTTTCATAAAATTAGTTAACGGGTGTTAATAAATATATAAAAAAATATTTCTGCCATGACTTTAATAAAAAAAAAAATATTTATAATAATTTCGATCATCTGTGAATAGTTTCTGAAAGTTTCATTAACATCTGACAATTATTTTTATTTTGCAAGATTTTCCAAATTAATGTGTAAATACAAAAAACGCGCTAAAAAATATCTATGTTATTTACTACCCCTTGTTGCGACAAAGAGAAACAAGGTTTTTAAATCAAAATGTAGAATATTCTTAAAAGATGGAAAAATTTTAAAAAATAATTAAAAAAATTTAGTCTATCCTCTTCATAAAAAATAAGCATTTTGACGATAAAATTTTGTTTTCATAAACTTTTTTTCTTTTTTCATCAGACTATCTCTCTATGTTTTTGCGATTCCGTGGAGTGACTTAGGTTTTCAAACCCAGGTTGTTTCAATGTGTGTTTGTACACCGTTTCCTTTATATATGGGATCGGATTTCTTACATTTTCATATATAAAACAAATATCCACTTTTTTTTTTTGGCAGATAGTATTTTTTGACTCTTATACACTTTTTTTTTTATTTATACATTTGAATGCTTTAAAAATTCCATTTACAAGACAATTGTTTATAATAAAATTCTAATTCTATTCAATCCAGGGGACTCATCATAACTATATTGAAAACAATGTTTTTGTTTGAGTTTGACCAATTCGTAAAAAAAAAAACTAAGACATAAGCGTTCCGTCAACCTAAACAATTGTCTAACGATCTCTACTCGATTGTACGAATTAAAAAGCGGATAATTCTTTATCTTTAGGGAAAGATAATTCCACGTACTTTAGGGCCGTTTTCCATTTGCAATTTGTTACAAGGCAGATCAATAAGGCATTGGTTCTATTTGAAATTAATTCAATATTTAAAAATTTCAAAGTATTAAGAAATAATTTAAAAATTCCGACGTAAAAATCTGATCAGACAAAAAAAACAACAATATTTCTGAAGATGATAATTATTAAGAAAAGAACACAGTACTTGTAATAAATTAATAAACCCAAATTAATGTTAATATTTTTGTATTAGAAAACAACGAGTTTTGAAAACCCTATATTAAAATCAGAATTCTAATTATGAATCACCACAAAGCAAAATATGCAATTTTTTTACTGTATTCAATAAGGTAAAATCATAAATTGTAAAAAAATTACAAAAAGGCTACCTACATTTTTGCAACCGATTTTAACAAAACTTCTTTTTTTTGGCAGGTAGTGTTTCTTATTGTCTTGAACATTTTTTTTTTTTTTATTTTTACATTCAGAATGCTTTAAAATTCCATTTACAAGACAATTGTTTATAATAAAATTCTATTCACCAATCGATAGACTCATAACGATTGTAAACAATGTTTTTATTTGAATTTGGGTTTGACCAATTGTAAATAAAA